>VZQC01010688.1:358331-392343 GCA_009823505.1 Rhizomys pruinosus | reverse complement strand
GAATCAGAATAGAAAAAGCCATGGTCATATGTAAGAAAGAGAGAAAAAAGGGTCTAAGTTTCTAACTATTCTTTTCAAGGGTGTAGTTCCAGTGAATGGAAGACCTTTCACTAGTCCCATCATTTAAAGTTTCTGCTACCTCAAAGTATTTGTGAAACCAGAGACTGATTCTTTAATATGTGGACATTTATAATGTGGACATTATATTTGAGACCCTCAATATAGTAATCTGCACATGGTTTGAGTGTCTCCATAAAAGTTCCACAGTTAGTGCCTTGGTCCTCAGTGTGAGAGATTTGAGTGGTGGAACCTATACATAGGGCCTAGTACAAGGTTGATTAGATCATTGAAGACCTTCAAAGGGGAATAACAAAGTTATAATGAGATGAACTACCTCTTGGAAAATCATATTGTTATAAAAAAGAACAAGCTTGGCCTTGCAATGTGATTGATCTTTATTACACATGTTCTCATACAACAGAAAGCAAAAAGACAGGACCATCTAGCTGGGCATGGTGGCATACATATTTAATACCAGTACTCAAGAAGCAGAAGCAGGAGGATCTCTAAGATTAAGGCCAACCTGATTTCTGTAGTGAGTTCCAGGCCATGTGGGTCTATAGGAAGACCCTGTCTCAGAAAACCAAACCAAAACAAAACAGAAGACAGGACCATCTGATTATGTACCTTTGGTCACTGAAACTGAGCTAAAAAAAAAATCTCTTCTTTATAAAATACTGTATCTTGAATATTTTGTTAAAGCAAGAGAAAAATGAATGAATATAGTTATTTATCCCTATATGTATAGGAATTCTTGAGGTTGGAGATCAAGGCTACCTTATTGTATAGCAGAGAGATCTAAACATTCAATTAAAACATGCTCCATTTTATATTGGATCTAATGACTATTAACCAGTTTCACATTACAACTTTGTAAACAGGACAAAGGATCCCAATGCTAGGTTGTTAAGCTAGTAAAATATAAGAGGGAATATAGATTAATGAGATTAAAGAGAATGGACATATACTGGGAGATGCTAGACCCATTTGTAGAAGGAACATTATTACTATTTTTGAAAAGAAAGGAATCAGTACCCCAACCTCCTTTTCTCTTCTTTGTAAACCCTTATACATTTCTTAATATGAGTTAAAAATTTTGTTTTATATTTACTCAGTACCTATGTGTCATTATCTAGGTTTTCTTTAGTGAGCTTCCATTACTTTTGCATGCATATTTACCAGATACCTGGGATAACATACAAAGAGAAAAAAGTCTATTTCTGTTCACAGTCCTTATGAGTCTCTCCATCATCAATTGGTCCCATGGTTCTGGCCCAAGGTGGCATGTTAGAATAAACTCCACACAAAATAATATTTTAAAGAGTCATTTACATTTGTTTAGCTGACAAAAATATAAACTGTTTGCAGAGGGATGAGGGGAGAGGAACAAAAACAGGTAAAGGACTTACTGTATCTTCAAGTTCTAAAAATATGCTCACTTTTATGTTACCTTTACTCTGAGCTAAAGGAATATTCCAGAAGCTGAGATGCTGAGAGTCACTCCTCATTGGAGGAACATTAACACTTCTAATCTAGACTGATATGCACTGCAAGTCTTTTACTGGGAGTCCAGGGATTGTCAGTGACCTAATTTGTACATAGTAACTCAACCTTCCTACACACAAACCCACAGACACTATATATAAAAGACCAAAAGTAGAAGAGACTCTTTTTGCTCATGCTTTCCACCTTATAAAATGACTATGAGGATTAAGTCATCTGTATATAATTAAGCAATAATGTTATTTGAGGTTGGCTTATTTATTTGCACACCCAGGAATCCATGGAGATGAAGAGATGCATGTGATTTAATTTTGTGGATTACTCTGTACTACGTTTAATATAAAGAATTCATTTAAGTGTGTAATCCTACTGGAGAGAGACAAGATTTATTTTCCAAGGTCTCTTGGGATAGTAGGAGAGAATAAACATTGGTAATATATAGAAGCGATTCAGACATACATGGCCGCAGCAGTTCTTTGTGCTGTGAAGGTGTCTCATTACTGGTGCTCTGAAAAGCACAAATTCAGGATTAAGGAACCTGTGCCCTCTCCCTGGGGCTTCCTCTTGCCTGGGAGCTCGGGATAGTGCTAACAGCCCATATCATTTATACATGAATTCTTTCCCCCAGTGCCTCCTCTGTACTTTACCATCCTCTTAACTCTTCCAATTATGACCAGAGTTTATTGCCCAACTGCCCGGCTTTCCTTCCTCAAAATTCCCTGCTTTGTCTTCAGTGCTGTTATTTCCCCCACGTGACCAGCATATTCTGAGACTCCCTCTGACATATTTTCTGGTTGTTCTCCAGCCTCTCCCAATTTCTAAGGGGTATGTTACTTTTCATTCTCCCAGAGAAAATGACCCTAAGACAGGGATTTGACTGCAAGTAGTTTATTAGAAGATTACTCTGGGAAATGGAGTCGAATCCTATTGGCAACCCTTAGAAGTAGTGTACACCATTCCTTCCAGTTCCTAGGGAGCTTGGTTATAGAACCATCTGGAGCTTCTTAAGGAAAATTCCGAGTATGGCAACTTCCCAACACTCTAGCCTGTCTGGTGTATAGACAAAGTACAGGCAGCATCATTGTCCAGAGAAACCTCTCAAGCAAGGAACTATCAGTAGAGAGAAAAGTCCATATGTCAGAAATGATACCTTGAGACAGGAGTGATTTAGTTAGTTAGTTAGTTAGTTAGTTAGTTAGTTAGTCAGTCAGTTAGTTAGTATGCCAAGATCTTAAGAACAATGCATCAAATGGGGACATGACTCAGTAAATAAAGAACTTGCTGAGCAAGTGTGAGAGTGTGAGGACCTTATTCAAATCCTCAGAACAATCATAAAACCAGGGACAGTAATATGCACCTGTAATCCCAGTGCTCATGTAGCACAATGGAAAGGAAAGATGGGAGAGTCCCTGGAAGCTCAGGGGTCTGCTACCTTGATGTATGTAGCAGCCAACAACAAAAAGACTCTGTCTCAAACAAGGTAGAAGAAGACAAGCAAAAGAGGTTGTCCTTTGATTTCTGTACCCATTTTGCATGCTGGATCTACATTTCCTTGTGATGAGAGTTTAGAAAAATATGTTGGCTTTCTCTTGACAGAGATATTCTTACCCTCAGATTTCTACCACACAAAGAGTTTGGAGAGGAGATGGTACTGTGGACTAAACTGTGGTCCATTCTTCAGAATAGTATGGTGAAGCAGTGGTGCTTTAACCTCCCATGTGATAGCTTTAGAAGAAGCCTTCATACAGTGATTGGGTTTAGATTAGGAGGGATTGCTTGCTGACCTTGGGAAAAAAAATAAGAGATACCAGAACTTGTTGTCTACCAACTGAGGACACAGCATTAAGCAACATCCTCTAAGCCAGAAAGATAAGGCTCACCAGGGTCCAAACTGCAGGTGCCTTGATTATAGACTCCCAATCTCCAGAACTGTAAGAACTGAATTTCAATTCTACAAAGATATGCTCTAACCTCCACGTGTGCACCATGGCACATGTATATTCCCCCACACACCATGTACATACACACCATAAACCCAGACACACATACACACACACACACACCAGCATACACACATAAATGCACATAAATACATGCAAACACACATTATTACTATTTTGGGGGGAGGTTCTTAAAAGATTTTAATGGTAGAAATATGCATATTGTCTTTATAAAGAGCCTGTGCCATTTCTTCTTTGTAAACCCTTATACTATTTCTTAATATGAGTAATAAATTTTGTTTTATATTTACTAGTACCTATGTGTCATTATTATGGTTTTCTTTAGTGAGCTTTCCATTACTTTTGACATGCATATTTACCAGATACCTGGGATAACATACAAAGAGAAAAAAGTCTATTTCTGTTCACAGTCCTTATGAGTCTCTCCATCATCAATTGGTCCCATGTTTCTGGCCCAACGTGGCATGTTAGAATAAGAATCAGAATAGAAAAAGCCATGGTCATATGTAAGAAAGAGAGAAAAAAGGGTCTAAGTTTCTAACTATTCTTTTCAAGGGTGTAGTTCCAGTGAATGGAAGACCTTTCACTAGTCCCATCATTTAAAGTTTCTGCTACCTCAAAGTATTTGTGAAACCAGAGACTGATTCTTTAATATGTGGACATTTATAATGTGGACATTATATTTGAGACCCTCAGTATAGTAATCTGCACATGGTTTGAGTGTCTCCATAAAAGTTCCACAGTTAGTGCCTTGGTCCTCAGTGTGAGAGATTTGAGTGGTGGAACCTATACATAGGGCCTAGTACAAGGTTGATTAGATCATTGAAGACCTTCAAAGGGGAATAACAAAGTTATAATGAGATGAACTACCTCTTGGAAAATCATATTGTTATAAAAAAGAACAAGCTTGGCCTTGCAATGTGATTGATCTTTATTACACATGTTCTCATACAACAGAAAGCAAAAAGACAGGACCATCTAGCTGGGCATGGTGGCATACATATTTAATACCAGTACTCAAGAAGCAGAAGCAGGAGGATCTCTAAGATTAAGGCCAACCTGATTTCTGTAGTGAGTTCCAGGCCATGTGGGTCTATAGGAAGACCCTGTCTCAGAAAACCAAACCAAAACAAAACAGAAGACAGGACCATCTGATTATGTACCTTTGGTCACTGAAACTGAGCTAAAAAAAAAATCTCTTCTTTATAAAATACTGTATCTTGAATATTTTGTTAAAGCAAGAGAAAAATGAATGAATATAGTTATTTATCCCTATATGTATAGGAATTCTTGAGGTTGGAGAACAAGGCTACCTTATTGTATAGCAGAGAGATCTAAACATTCAATTAAAACATGCTCCATTTTATATTGGATCTAATGACTATTAACCAGTTTCACATTACAACTTTGTAAACAGGACAAAGGATCCCAATGCTAGGTTGTTAAGCTAGTAAAATATAAGAGGGAATAAAGATTAATGAGATTAAAGAGAATGGACATATACTGGGAGATGCTAGACCCATTTGTAGAAGGAACATTATTACTATTTTTGAAAAGAAAGGAATCAGTACCCCAACCTCCTTTTCTGAAGATGTGAACCTACAAATATCTGTTAAGCCTGAACTAGAGTTGCCTGGAACACATTTCAGCCTGAACTAGAGTTGCCCAGAACACGTTTCACATGCAGAGAATCTTTAGAAATAAAATTGCTCTGAGTAAAATTAGCTTAAGATAGATTCTAAGCTTATCCCTCTTGGCTTCAAACAGATTTTATAGTAAATGAAAAGCAACAGCTTTGGGCAGAAAGAAGCTCTAAATGCTGAAAGACCATTGCAAACTCTATACTGTGGGCCATAGGCTTGAACTTTGTGAAGCAATACCCAGGCATAGCACTGTCAATGCCAGAATGCTCCGTCCTTACAGGGCATAACTCAGAACCACACCTATGCAGTGAGGTGAGCTGGGAAAACATAATGTCAAGCTGAATTGAGATGACAATACAACAATCGGTGGCAGTGGTACACTCATAGGCACCTTGCTTTTTCCTGGATGCCATGCCAGCCACTCAGGATCATAGATTGCTTTACTGTCCTCTTTTTAGTACCTTAAAAGAAGGGGAAATTTTCATGTAAGTTACGATCACACAGCTATTTAGTACATAGGAGATTTTTGGAAGAGTTGGAGAAGGGCAAAGAAATTGATCCGTAATTAAAGTCTGAGTGCATGAAGCAAACTGTACCCATTCATTGAGGAAAATAAGTTAGTTTTAATCCAGTAAATTTGATTATTTTTTCAAACTTTTGGTGAATAGTATAAAGTGCAATAATATGTTGTAAACTGATGATGGTGTTTTATATAGGATATAAAATATTCTCTATGACCCTTTCACATGTACCAGCATGCTGTAGGCATAATTGATTATAATGTGAACTCTAAAATTCTGAAAGCAAATGGAAAATTTTTATGGAGTGCAAAAAAAAATATTTAGCAAGTATCCTTTATGGTGGTTCCATTAAGAGTTTTGAGAAGAGTTTTAACATCTGATTCCATAAAATTTTCAGGTTAAACCATCAGTAACTGTAATATTGCTGACAACTCTGAGTGCAATAGCCTACTTCATTTTCTATAAAGAGACAGGCACCTCAATTCTATCTGCAGCTGCTTCTCCTATTTCCCTCAGTGTCAGGTTTATGACAACACAGATTTTCATCTTGTCATAGATGGCATCCTAGTTCTACAACACTTTTTAAAGATGCTAGTTTTAGCTTAATTTGTTCTGGTAAAAAAATGTATTTCTGTGGCTTTAGCAGTTGACTGGAACTCGATCTTTGGCTAGAAACCATTCTTTTAGTTCTTGGTCAGTCCCATTTATATTTTTGTGGGATCCTAAAGATTTTCTTGTGTCATTTATTTGTTATTTAAATCACCTTTATTGAGATGGAATTTATAGAAAATAAGCATTCTCTTTTTTTATAAATTTTATTTATTTTTGTATGTGTATGAATGTACTGTCTGCATGTAGTTTTGTGCACCCATGTCGTGCAATGCCGCGGAGGTCAGAAGAGGGTCTCAGATTCCCCTGGAACTGGAGTTCTCCTGGAATTGGAGTTACAGACGGTTCTTAGCCGCCATGCGGGTGCTGGGGATCGAACCCGGTTCCTCTGCAAGAGCAGTCGGTGCTCTTAACCGCTAGGCTATCTCTCCAGCCCAGCATTTTCTTTTTAAGCTTCACGATTTGGTAAACCCTGCTTGAGAGTCACATACTAGGAAGGTACAAGTACACAGGAGCTGTGTATTTCCATCATTTTAAAAGGTCTCTTGTGACCCTTTGCCTGTCTTTCTCCATCCCCAGCCCCAAGTAACCTCTGACATATTTTTTAACATTATAAATTAGTTTGCATTTTCTAGGAATTATACAGCATATACTTATTTAATTGTCCCCTTTCACTTTTCCCATGACTTTTTAAAATGAGATAGAAAGTACAATTTTAAATGTTACAGCCTATAAATAAGCATTGACAACATCATCTTAGAGTACCTTGGGCCAATCCATGAATATCTGATCTGACCATATCTGACTAATTTGAAGGATAATCATTTAAGATCTTAAAAGGAAAGTATCATGTTCACAAATATTTATATGTGAAATTATTGAACTTGTGTTCTCTCTGTGTAAGTTATCAGGGTGTCAAAAGCCTGGGATTTCAAGTACTTATGACATTCACCCTTGCCTTGGAAATCAAAAGACTTTAATGAAGGTACAGTTAAAATTAATGCTGTTTCCTGCAGTGAATTTCTTGTTCTCTGTTATTCCCTCTGACCAGAAAATGTGTATTCTGAGTATGCTTGCATGAACTTCAGACATGGAGCTAGTGATATAACTGTGATGTTGGTTAAAATGTGCACACATATTGCAGAGTTACTAATTCCAGTCAGAATGGCCATTTTGAGGAATACAGATGACATCAAATGCTGTGAAGAAAGGGGAACTCTTTACATACTGTTGATGGGAGTATAAACTCATACAACTACTTTGGAATTCAGGCTAGAAGTTTCTCAGAAAACTAGAAACAGAACTGCCATATGACCCAGCTATAGTACTTCTGGGCATATACCCACCAGATTTTGTATTTGACTACAGAGATACTCGTTAATCCATGTTTGTCAATGCTCTCTATTCATAATATCTAGAGAGGAGTCCATATGGAAGCTGACCATCTCATAACCCAATTGAACAAATAATAATAGAAGGATAGTGTGGAGAGCGGGTGTAGCGACAGTCCCACGAAGGCACCTGGTGTTGGAAGCTGCGAAGTGCCGCGCCTCTTAGATGGAGCCGGTTTCCACGGGGGTGAGCGCTCCATGCAGTAAGCATGTCCTTATTTGGTTTGGCCTTGCTGAAGCCCTCTGTTCTGCATAGAGATATCCTATCCTTGAGACCCACGTGGTGGAAATTGATTGGTTATGACATGCCTTATAAGTGGTGAACTGGTAGGAGAGAGAGAGAGCGGATGTAAGGGTGCCCAAATAAACTGCTCGAGGAAAATCGCTCTCGTGTTGTGTCTTTCTTTCGCTGGACGAAAGGGGGTCACGACAAGTGGTGGCCTGTATGGGGATGCGTCGCGGCCTCAGGCTCTGAGCGTGCTGGGGATGCAGGCCGGGCGAGGCGGCGATGAATGGCTTCAGCACCGAGGAGGACAGCCGCGAGGGGCCTCCCGCCAGAGCTGCTGCCTCATCGCGGACGGCGAGCGCAGCGCCCGGCCCGCAGGCAATGCCTCCTTCAGCAAGCGAGTGCAGAAGAGCATCTCGCAGAAGAGGCTCAAGCTGGATAACGACCGCAGCGTAAAGCACCTGTATATTTGAGACTTCAACAAAGAGAAGGTCAACAAAGAGACTTAAACATTTACTGCAGAGACTTCAACAGAGCTGCAGAGACTTCAACAAAGATACTTGAGACTTCAGACCAGGCTTCAACAAGGGTAAGCTAGCAGAGACTGTGAGCCGACACTTAAAAGGGGCCCGGTCAGGCTTGGTGTAGCCAGAAAGAACCCGCCGAGCTGGCCCGGGCACCGATAGGACGGACCCAGAGCGAGAACCAGCCGTTCAACTGAAACTTGGGGCCGAAAGAGGCGCAGGGCGCGCAGAAGACGGCATCGGTGGCCAGCAGCCTGCAGGCGAGGAGGCGGAGCAGCCCTGCCGAGGCGGCGGTCCAAGCTTTCTCGTGGCTGAGGCTGAACTTGGAGCTGGGGACTGGGGCACTGCCATGCGCTGGGGGTCCGGGACACTTGTGCAGACTTTGAAGGGTAACCGGAGCAGAGAAAACCGCACCATTATGTCCCGGAAAAGGGGACAATAAGACTCCCTGGAAAAGGGGACAATAAGGCTCCCCAGAAAAGGGGACAATGAGGCTCCCCAGGAAAGGGGACAATGAGGCTCCTCAGAAAAGGGGACAATGAGGCTCCCCAGAAAAGGGGACAATAAGGCTCCCTGGAAAAGGGGACAATAAGGCTCCCCGGAAAAGGGGACAATGGGGCCCAGGAAAAGGAGCCCAGGAAAAGGGGCAATAGATCTCCCCGGAAGGGGGGACAGTAAAGCTCCCCGGAGGGGGGACAATTACAGTCTCTTTTCTAAAAATAATAAAAAAGGGGGAGATCTGGAGAGCAGGTGTAGCGACAGTCCCAAGAAGGCACCTGGTGTTGGGAGCTGCGAAGTGCCGCACCTCTTAGATGGCGCTGGTTTCCACCTCCCACCCCCACAGGGGTGAGCGCTCCATGCAGTAAACATGTCCTTATTTGGTTTGGCCTTGCTGAAGCCCTCTGTTCCGCATAGAGATATCCTATCCTTGAGACCCACGTGGTGGAAATTGATTGGTTATGACATGCCTTATAAGTGGTGAACCAGTAGGAGAGAGAGAGAGCGAATGTAAGGGTGCCGGAATAAACTGCTTGAGGAAGATCACTCTCGTGTTGTGTCTTTCTTTCGCTGGACGAAAGGGGGTCGCGACAGGATAGTAGAGTATATGTGAAATGAAAGAGGAGCATGGGAAGTGATTGAGGATGGGAATGGAGGTGGGGATTGGGGAGAGGAAGGGATAGTAGGTAGTTTAACCAAAACTAAGGATTGTGAAAAAGTCTGTGGAGAGCCACCAGTTAATAACTAAAATCAAAATAAAACTTTAAAACACAGTTTGTAATTACTCTGCATGAGTGGACAATGCCACTCCCAGAAGACATGAGTTATTAAATGAAAATCACGGTATAAGACATGGGATATCCTCCTATAAATTATTTGTCAGGGAGCCCCCAGAAGTCTCTAAAACAACAAAGGCTATTGCCATTCCCCTTGGTAACCTGTATAACTACATGATATGACCCTGTTACTGAAGACACCACACATTGTGTTCAGACATAGAGAAGTCCATCTGTAATTGACCAGGAAACTTCTTCCCTGCAGACCAGCTTCATAGCACCTTGTGCTATGAAGCCTATTGGTGAAAACAATATCAATAGTTTTAGCCAGTGCTGTACCTTGCATAGTCCAATACTGACCTGTCAGACTAATATACCTATTGGTGCAATGGTGGTGCATATGATAGAGGGTAGCTAATCAATTTTTGATTCAATATAAAGCCTGCTCCACATGAGGGATTTTCATGCATGGCACTGTAATCCTGGTTAAAATAAAACATAGCTGGTGAGGACATAGGCCTGAGGATAGAAACTACTCTTGTTATTTTGCTAATTTTGACAGTCATGCTGCCAAAGTGCCTTCTACGTATGTATGTTTATATTCATAGACCTAAACTATTCTGAACCTAGGTCAGAGAAGCTTCTCTTCACAGTGGAGATAGCAAGCAACAGAGAAATGGATAACTGGTCAAAGCATTGAGAATAAGAAAAATTCAGCCCTAAAGGAAGCATCAGTTTCAATAACTCCCCACTCCCCCACCCCCTGCCCCCTGACACCATCAAATCAAGGCCCAGAGAACATTTCAAAAGAGGCATTAAAAAGAATATAAGATCCTGAGTATGGGAATGGGATGGAATGGTGTGAAAAGTTCTCTTTTGGACATAACATGTTTATTGCCCTCATGAGCTCCCTGCACAAAACCTGCACAAGATCAAGCAGCCAAAATCCCAGTATAGATGGAGTGGATGATCTCCAAGCCCTGCCCTTACTAAGGGGTTATGAGCACTTCATAGCTTCTGAGGAAGGGAGAAACATTTTTTTAGTATTTTTGACTAAAATTTGACTCCCTTTAGTCCCAGCTGGCCTGAAGCTCACTCTGTAGACCAGGATGACCTTGGCCCTGAACTCACAGAGATCCACCTGCCTCTACCTCCCAAGTGCTAGGATTAAAGGCATGTGCCACTATGCCTGGCAGGAGAAACATTCTAAGGAAAGAATTCCCATGCTTCCTTCAATGGATGGCCCCAAGCCCACATACACAGGGGCAGCATTAACTGGACCTAGTGGGTAATGAAATAAAAAACATACATGAAGTTGGGAGTAGGGCATGTTAGGGATGATGTGAGAGGAGCTGGGAGAGGAAGGGAAATATATATGACTATTTCACTGTATGCATGCATGAAATTGTCAACAAGAAAAGGAAAAATTAAAATATTTCAGGAAAAATCATTAAAAAGTAGAGGTAATGGTGGTGGGGGTGGTTGTGATGTGTGGATCTCTCTGTCATGTGTGTGTGTGTGTGTGTGTGGGTGGGTGTGGGTGTGTGTGCGGGTGTGGGTGTGGGTGTGGGTCGGGGGGGTGTGGGTCTTGGTAAGAGCAAGCAGGTGAGTGGTGCCATCTGGAACCTGGGACATCAAATCTTGAGTTTGGGTATTTGCAAGCACTCCTTACACAGTTTCAGTTTGCAAGCTTATTTTTAGCCAAGAGTCAAGTAGCACATCAGGCATTCCCTGGAGCCCTGACACCCCGGCACTTTTTGTATCACTTTTTTATTAATCATTGGTTTCACGTGTCCAAATGAGAATGTCATCTCATTAGATTTGGCATGGCTCAAGCTCTCACTAATGGGTCTAATTGTGGGTTCTATGACGGAGTATGGAGAGATTCCAGAGAATAATGAAAGTGATTGATGACCTGGAAACTGAGAACCTGTAAAGAAGAGATGCAAGAAATAAATAAATTTAAGCAGACTAGACACAAGAGTCTTTAAGATATTACGCAGAAGATATCCATTTCCAATGAGATTGAAACAGGGATTTGGGGGCAGCATTTAGATGGAAGTAAGGATGGGCTTAGAAGGCTCTAATACAGTTTGGGATTTAGCAGCTTTTTCCTAAGCTGCTCTAAGATAGTCCCCAGAATTTCCTTCTAAACCTTGTTAAGGCAGCTTTCTATAAGAGCTTTTATTTCCCCTCTTTGGCACTCAAGTTTTGTTTGGAACAATCAGGTAAGATTTTACCCAGGCCATACATTTTTAAAAATAACACTTGGAGCCTGACATGTTGGTTTACACCTCTAATCCTTACACTTGAGATTCTGAGGCAGGAGGTTTGCTGTGAGTTTGAACATAAAAAATGTGAATTCCTCACCAGCTTGTGCTTCATATGCAATGAGACCTTGTTTGCAAACCATATATGTGGTTAAGACTGATTGAACACATACTATGTAATTGGCCATAAGCAAGCCTCATTCAACACACTTTCAAACAGCACTTGATAAAGGCAAGCAGTGGTTCCTGAAACCAATCCCCAGGGCTTTCTCACTCAGGAGCAAATGGTCATTTTTACCTACAGCTGCATGTGTGTGCCCATGGAGAAAACACTTGCAAAACCTCCTTTGTTCTGTTTTGGCTCCAAGAACCTAATGAGCATCTCTTTAGTGTGTCTCATATCACAAGGTTTTACATTAATCTGCTCCTGTTTGCCACAGAATGGTTTCAGGGTCTTAATAATTACATAAATACACACAAAATATCTATTTCTGTTTATACACCTAATCAAGGTGCCACATTTGAAATAAAGCCTTCTTTATTCCTTCAGGTATCTCTACTTTTCATGAATATTCCTTACAAACTTTTCACAGTGTGTATTTCTTGTTGACATCTAAAATTTTTTTATTTATATTTGCTTGATGCTGAGTTTCTTTTTTGAAATTCTTAATCATCTTCACTGTGTTCCTTTTGATAAACATCAGTTACCAGGAGTTCAGACTTGAGATTTATAACTTGTGTTGCAAAATAAAAACCTGATTGATGATGATGATGATGACAATGACAACAATACATGTGTATATATATTCATACATGCAGATATAAGTACTCTCTATCAATATGAGTAGAAGGTTTCACTTGGAATCAGCTACATTTTCCAAGTGTTTTAGAGACACACTATGATATGAAGCACACTACGTCAGGGAAGGGAAGAAGGCTCTTCAGCCTTGCCTTTACTGCTAAATTGTTGAATGACATTGGACAGGTTATTGAATTGTTCTCTGACTTCATCTCCTTATCTATAAATGGATGTGTGAAAATACCTATCCCTCCTTCACAGAAAACAAATGTGAGGATGCAAAGATAAAGCTAATGTGAGTTTCTGAAAGTATGAACAAATGCAACATGTTATAATAAGATTATGTTTAGTTTGAATGTATCAAATCTAGACCTAAAATAATATAAAACACTATAGTCTGTCATTTTATCTTTGTGTACTTGAAAGTTCTTCCAATAATAGGCAGGCAAAATGAAGAAAAGTTCTTAATGTCAAATTTGTTTGCCTATGGGTTAAATGCACTTATTCAATCATAAAATTTTGACATCCCTTGACTAGTAAGAACATATGAGCTTAATACTATAAACATGAAGAAAACATTAGATAAAAATGAAAACCTAAGGGACTATATTGGGGATGGAAATTTTGTATTAAATAAAACTTTTATTTGGGTGAAAAAAAAAAGACTTGTATTGTTGCTCTGGCTACCACAAAACTGAATATTGCATTTTTAATTTGTGAATAAGTTCTGTGTTTATTTGGTTTTTATTTTATTATAAACCCTTGAGGTGCTTGCATGGTAAGGTACCCCATAAATTATGCTGTGCAACTTCATACAGCATAGTCATTAATCACAAGTGCTAAAGTTTTCTTTTCTTTTCTTAGGCATCAAACAAAGAAGCTCAGAAACATAAAAGAAGCAGGTCAGGATGAGCTGCTTTGACTATTTATTTCACTTTAAAGGGTTCCCTGAAAAGGGAAAATGTGTCAGTTTTATCATCCCCAACATCACTAACTGTCCTAGGTCTGGGGAAGAGTTTTCTAAAGCACTCACTGGTGCCTGAGTAACACACACACACACACACACACACACACACACACACATGCCCCCATGTTACAGAAAATTTTCAGCATTCAACCTAAAATAATATTGAAAAATTCTTTCTAAATAAAGATTTTTCACTCACATGCTCCTCTTATGGAGTTTGGGGACATGGAAATATTGAAAGTCACATAAAAATAACAAACAATATTTTTATATGGGAGAAATATACTACTACTCAGCCTCTACTCTAAGGCTGGCAGCCCTGAGAACTCCTTTTTTAATGTAGCATGCTATGGATGCATTCAAACTTTAATTCAAATTTTAATTCAAATTCAAATTTTAAGATCTGGACTAGACTTTTCATTCAGTACTGTCCTGGTTAGTTTTTATGACCAACTTGACACAACCCAGAGACACTTTATGAGAGTGTAACCTTAACTGATGAATTTCCTGGCTCAGATTTCCCTGTGAATATGTCTGTGGGGAATTGTCTTGATTGCTAATTGATGTAAGAGGGCCCAGCCTGTTGTGGGCAGTGCCATGCCTAGACAGATGGGCTGTGTAAGAAAGCTAGCTAGGCAAGCCAGCAAGGGTTCCACCATGGTTTCTACTTCAGTTACTGCTTAAATTCGTGCCCTGACTTCTTTCAGTGTCAGACTGACCTGGAAGTGACTTGCAGCAATGTTGTCTACATGAAGAACAGTCGTGCAAACTCAGATAAAAACCCAGCATATAACTGGGGAAATGGGCAGAAGGCCCCAACCTTAGCCAACAAACTATTGACAACTGGTTACTGCTGGGCGAGAGAAAACTGATCTTCTTTAAGTCCATATAAGACAGAATGCTTGAAAAATCCTGTGGGGGGAGGGATGGGGAAGGAGGGTACAGGAATGCAGATAGGGGAGAGGATCTAAATATGATTAAGATTTATTGTATGGGGCTGGAGAGATGGCCTAGCAGTTAAGAGCGCCGACCGCTCTTGCAAAGGACCCGGGTTCGATCCCCAGCACCCACATGGTGGCCGAGACATATCTGAAACTCCAATTCCAGGAGAACTCCAGTTCCAGGGGAATCCGACACCCTCTTCTGACCTCCGCGGCCTTGCATGACACAGGTGCACACACCTGCATGCAGACAATACATTCATAAACATACCGAAATAAATAAAATTTAAAAAAATTAAAAAGATTTATTGTATGAAATGTGGAAAACTTCAAATAAGCTGTACTTAAGGAGTTTAATATAAGACCATGCAACTTTGCAGTTCCACTTCTAAAGAGATATCCAAGGGAACTGAGAACAGATTGCTGAGGGCAGAAAGTCAAGCTCAGGTTCACTGTAGCACTTGTGGCAGAAGCCAAGAAGTAAAAGTAACTCAAGTGTCCCTACATAGAAGAATGGATAAGGAAAATATGACATATGCAGATAATGGAATATAACTGATCATTTTAAAGTAAAAAAAAAATCCTGCCACGTGCTGTAACATGGATTCCACTTAGCAGAATGCATGCATCAATCATAGAAGACAAGTACTCCAAAATTCCATTTGCATAAGGTATTCTAAGTGGCGGAATTCCTAGAAAAAAATAGAATGGTGGTTACAAGGGGTTAGCTGGAGGAAATAGAGAGTTGTGTAACGGTCTTATACTTTCAGTTTTGCAAGATGAAAATCTCTAGAATTACTTTGCATGACAGCATGAATATACTTAACACTACTAAACACACCACTTAAAAATGGGTAAGACGGTGTCAGAGAATAGATGTGTCAGTCTCCCATCTGCAGCTCATGTTGAAACCTTAACATACGCCTCCAGCCATGCCTTGTTACTAGGAGACAGTGAAACCTCCATAAGGTAATTTAGGATCTGATGAGGCAGTAAAGGTAAAGGCCTTGGGAGCCTGATTAGCACCCTTGTAAAGATCATGAGAAAATATCTTCTTCACCCTGTTCTCCAGCAAGATAAGATACAATGAGAAGTAGGTAGTCTGCACCCAAAAGGGCACACTAATATTTCCTCATGCTAGCATATTGACAGAGAAACAAATTCTGTTGCTACTCAGCCATCCAGTCTCTGCTATTTGCTATAGTAAATCAAACTGATGGAAAAAAAGATGGTAAATCCTATATCACATGTTTTGTTGTCATTGTTTTTCATTACTACTTATTATTATTATTACACATGAGTTTATATGCATAATGAGTGTGTGAGTGTGGGCATATACGTGCCACATTTCAAATGTGGAGGACAGAAGATAACTTTTCAGAGTCATTTCTCCCCTTCCACCACAGGATCTGCAATCTAATTCACATCATCCAGCTTGCACGGCAGTGCTTTAAACCCACTGAAGCATCTCACCAGCCCTATAGCATGCATTTTTAGCCTAATTTAATTTTTATTGATGGTTTGTGCATTTCGTACATCATTTTCCAATTCAGATCAGGCATATTTCCCTTTCCCTTCCCCCCCCACCCCATCCCAGATCATGTATTCTGCCATAACTGTCCTGCATCTTTCAGGTTTTTTTTTCCTTTTTTAGCTATAAGTGATAATCCATGAGTATAAGCATCCTTCGTGCAAAACCAATCTACAGACTGTTGTGCCCAAACCCCCACAGTCCCACCATAACAATAGCATTCATATAATGAAGCATGTGCTATTTCAGCCTAAAATGTTACCTTGCATGAATCTCCCAAGTTGATAAGAATCTGAAAATAGACAATATAATAAACACCGTTTGTAATTTCATAAGAAATAAATAAGCTATAGAAATTGAATCTACAGGGGTCAAAAAGAACTATTGGGTGACAGATAATAAAATACTTATTTTTATAGTCAATGTCTTAAGCTAAAGAAAGAAACCAGATGATTTCTTTAATGATTTTAATTATATACTTGTGTGCCAAGTATTATTTATAATTGATTGTGATACTATAGTTTAGATAATCTTTTAATAGGACATTGTACAATTTCCTGGTAGTTGCTAAATGTACATATATATTTATGTAGATATATAAGAATGATTTCTTGATTTTTTAAATTGATTACATATAAAATAGTAATCATGTCAAGAAACTACTTTTAATTAGCGTGTGATGTTTCTTTGGTTCCATTATTGCTTGTGATATTGTTTAATAAATAAAACATTAGTAAGGAAAGGATAACCCATTTGTTAAGCAGCCAGGGCTTGAACATTATCATATCGACCACAGCTGAAGATTATCCATAGAAAATGAGAGACCTTTGACATAAAGCTCATTTGGGGGAGACATTTTAAAGGCAAGGGGTAAATGGAGAGAAAGTTTATCTTATAACAGGAAATTCTAATCTTTATATTGTTTAATGATATACTGAGTTAATAAAATAATGCATAAGTGATATGAAGACACAATAAGATACAAAATACAGATAACTTCTTAAAACATAGAAACTAAGAGGAGTGATTAGGGACAAAGGGGAAAAAAATTCAGTGTATTCTGCCAAGTTCTAAATTTGAAGAAGATAGAAGTGACCAGATAGCAAATTATAAAAAGCTGAAAAGACCCAGACAAGTTACTTTTATTTTAAAATGCAGTGTTTATTCCATCTGAACCTGAACAGTATTTTGTATTATAAATTAAGCAATCATATATAAAATATAACATTTTAGGGTATATGAAAATTGGTGAATCTGTGTACTGTCCTTAACAGAAACCTTCCTCACCCAGTGCAAAACATCTGTATGAGGGGAAGCACTGTTATTCCCAACAGCCACCTAACTGCTGACACCCACACTTCCTGTGTGGTCCCCCAACAGCAATCCCAGGAATCATTCCTATCTGAGTTCCTTTTTGAAAACAACTGTGTTAATTCTTGATAAAGTCATCCTCCAGGCTGGATTCCACTTCCTAACCACAGGGTAGAAGAGAAAGGCTCCCAGGACATGTGGCTCATCTATCAATGATACATAAAAATAAATAATTCTATTCATTCAAATTACAGATAGGACTACACATGATACTCAGACAGACCAAGTTAAATTCAGATTAGATACAAATGAAATATTAATATCCATTTTTCTCAGTATTTCTCAACCAATGAGCAAGTAAGGTGATTGTGTAACTCTAGGTATCATGTGTTCATTATGTTTTCAATCAGAAAACTGAGATAGGCCAGGCCTAGTAGTACATACCTGTATCTCAACCCTTGGGAGGTGAGGAAGGTAGATCAGGAGTTCCTGCCAGACTGACTTACATAGCAAATTTGAGGCCAGCCAGGGCTCCATGACACTTAATCTCTGAAAAGTAACCAAAGGAAAGAAATGTCAATCCCAGACTGTTCACCATAAGTGATAGTTAATATTGATGACAAATGTGATGGGACCTAGTATCACTCATGAGACAAGGCTCTGGGCAACCTAGGAGCAATTATCTAGATGAGATTAGCCTCTGGGTGTGTCTGTGACCAATTTTCTCGACTAAGTTCATTTAAGTGGGAAGACACATATTAAATACGGGGAGCACCATCACTTCATGGACTGTTGTCCCAGACTGAATAAAAATGAGAAAGCGAACTGAGCACAAGCATTCATCGCTCCCTGCACTTACAATGTGACCTGTAGCCTCTGCAAGGTCCTGCCACCATGATTTCTCTACCACGATGGACTGTACCCTGGACTATGAGTCAAAATATACCCATTCTCCTTTAAGCTTCTTTTCTCAAAGTAAATTTTCCCAGCAACAGGAAAAGTAGTGAAAACATTGTGAGAATGGTCTTCATTCTTATTCACGTAGATTTAAGTACTTACTTGCGTATTTGACACAACAGAACATCGCTCTCAAGACTAGAAATGTGAATTGTCCTCCAAAATTAGACTCCCCAAACCTGAGTGATTATCTACTCATGGGGTCCCCTCATCTTTTCCACAGCTGTTAACAATGCTACAACATGTCACACCCCCTAGTGTCATCCCAAACCAGATCTTAATGTCTTAGGAATTTCTTTCTCCCCATCCTGGACCCAGCAAGTTGCGATGGCTATAATTCTTTTTTTTTTTAAGTTACTTTTTATTGAGTGCATTTCATACAACATTTCTCAATCAAATCTAGACTCATTCCCCCATCCATGCCCATCCCTTAAGTCCCAAAGTCCCCTGCCAGAGCTCATGGACTCTGTTATACACGTTAAGTCCTATCTTGCATCTTTTTCTTGGTCTTTTATAACCTTTTCAATGCACAAGTTTACTGTTTTGGTCAGTTTTTTTTATTATGTTTCTCTCTCACTCTTTTTGTTCTCTTTAATTTTATATTCCTAAATATGCATAGTCTGCACATACACCAAAATTACAAATTCTGAAAATAAACTATAGGTTAATTCCTAAACACATTTAGAGTTTCATATTTTAACAGTAAAGTTGCATGCAGGTAAAAAGAATATGACTAGAATATGAATACATATCTTCCATTCATATATGGTAATTACAATGTGTGAATACAAGTGGTAGGACAATTCTAGAGCCCATTAAGAGATTCACATTGGAACAGCACAGTTGCTTTCAGATACAATGAAATATAATAATAAAGTTTCTCAGTTTGCCTGCCAACTGGGATTTGGTGTTAGCATCCACACCAAATGCGAGGACGGAGCAACCATCTTTGCGTTTGTTTTTTTTTTCTAGGACTGTGTTTACTTCACTTAGCATATCATGGCTTAAGAGTTTATCTGTTTATCCATCGAGCTTACCCCCCCCACCCTCAGAACGCCTTGCGGCAAAAACAAAAAATACTAGTATCACTCTCAAAGACACCTGTTTACGCACGAGCAACGAGCCTCCCCACCCGCTGCGTTGTGCTGCTACAAATACGCTCATGTGGAGTGGTCAATCTTATCTCTCCTAACATATCATAGAACTCGCCATCGTGTGTTGTATGAAGCCTAGCATTTTGCTGCTTTTCTCAGTATCAGTTGCGGAGGCGCTTTGGGTTTAAATCTAGTTATCTATTGTGCTATACACTTGCTGAAGAGAGGCGTGGCAATTATAACACGACTGCGTCGCGGCTGTTATCGTATTTAATGTGGTAGCGATGCGTATCTTGTGCACACTTCGCTCCTCGGTTACTGGGAGTGGTATATAGGCTGGGTCCAGGGTGGTCAGCACTCATTTCTGAGTTTTTTTTTATGTCATATTAACTGTTACTATGAGATGTCGTCACTGTCCTGTAGGGTAGGGATAGGATGTTGTGCAATGAAGCGGAGGTCAGAAGAGGGTGTCCGATCCCATGGAACTGGAGTTTATTCTTCTGGATGTGCGGAAGGTGATACACCACGGTCTCTCTAAAGGTCTCAACCATGCTATGGGTCGCTGGGAGAAGATCGAACACCGGCTGCCTCTGCAAAGAGCATTCGGTGCTCTTAATCTCTAGCCCATCTCTGTCATGCCTGCCATTATTGAGTTTTTTTTGAAGAGGTTTTGGTATCAGCACAGTGGTGTCCGACTGGTTGTAGCTCATTCCAGAGCCAGCGCGTGATGAATACCCCTTTTCCCCCCCACCTCTCTCCATGCATTTTGTGTCTTTTGTTTCTTAATTCGTTGTCTTATTGGCGAAGTGAGATCCGTCCTTAGTTGCATTAATTTGCATTTCCTTATTAATCTATGGAATGTTAACAACTTTTTAAGAGATTGCCGTTCTCCGAACCAACCTAACATTCCTTACTGGTGAAGTCCTCTTTCAGTCTCTTTAGTCCATCTTTGTGATAGAGCGTATCCTGTCTTCTTGCTCCTTTTTTTTTTCTAAGATAGTTATATAATGTATCGTGGGTTTTGTAAGCGTCAGAAACTATGGGTTCAATAGAATGAAAGTTTCCTGCCCACGTTGTGGATTTCTCTTTCAATGAATTGTTTCTCATACGAGCTGTACAAACAAGCTTTGAGGTTTATGTAATGGAGAGTTCAATTGTACAGCTGTTGTCTTGTTTCCCTGTGCGCAGCTGCTGTTGAAATTTAAGAAAGCTCTTTTCCTTCATGTAAAGGCGCAACAAATTCACAGCAATTGTGCCCAAAAACAGAATCGAGGAGCCGATGAGTGGCCCACACACTATCCAGCACCTTGTACTGTTCAATCAAAAGGTTTCACAACTGAATTCCGAGTCCCAGCTATATGCAGTTAATTACGTTTCACCATTCACCCCAATCAAGCCCTTACATTCTACGCCCCATGCCCCCTCAGCCACGATTGTTCTCATAGGGCCTGAAATGGACACAACCGTGTGAGTAAGAAGCATGGCAAATTGCTTTTCATTGAAAAGCGAATGACTTAGTACTCACAAATGTGATCCACTTGTGCATTTTTAACAAAATGAAAGACAACAACCCAAAGGATAAATAAAAAAACCAAGAATGTAGATTAAAGGCCAGAATGCACTGGTGGGAATGAGAGGTGTAGGGGTGGGGTAGGGGGAAGGGAAGGGGATATATGCCTGAACTGAATTGGAAAATGATGTATGAAATACACAAAGCATCAATAAAAAAAAAAGAAAGTCTTTTCCTACACCTATGACTTGTAGGTTGCTGCTGACTTTTTCTTCTATCACCTTCAGGGTTTCAGGTTTCAGGTTGAGATCTTTGATCCACTTGGAGTTTATTTTTGTATAAGGCAAGAGATAGAGGCTTAATTTTGTTCTTCTACAAATGGTGATCCAGTTTTGCTAACACCATTTGCTGAAGATGCTATCTTTCCTCCATTGAGCTTTTTTGGCTCCTTTGTCAAATATGAGGTGGCTGAAATTATATGAGCTCAAGTTTGGATCTTCAATTTTGTTCCATTGGTCAATGGTTCTGGGTTTTTTTTGGGGGGGGGGTTTGCTTTTGTTTTTGTTTTTGCCAGTACCAGGCTGTCTTTATGATTATAGCCCTGTAATATAGCTTGAACTATTGTAATGTAATCCTCCAGTATTGTACTTTTCACTTAGGGTTGCTTTAGCTATTCGTGGTCTTTTGTTTTTCCATATGAACTTAAGGATTTCTTTTGCTAAGTCTGTGAAAAGGCTCATTGGGATTTTGATTGGGATTGCATTGAATCTGTATATTAATTTGGGTAGAATGGACATTTTTACTATATTAATTTTTCCAATCCACGAGCATGGGAATTCTTTCCATCTTTTTTTTAAATTTTTTTATTAATTAATTTTATTTATTTCTGTATGTGTATGAATGTACTGTCTGCATGCAAGTTTGTGCATCCGTGTCGTGCAATGCCACGGAGGTCAGAAGAGGGTGTCGGATTCCCCTGGAGCTGGAGTTCTGCTGGAATTGGAGTTTCAGACAGTTCTTGGCCGCCATGTGGGTGAAGTGATTTTCAGTCTCCTTCAGGGTTTTAAATTTTTTGTTGTAAAGGTCATTGGTGTCTTTGGTTTGGTTTATTCCTATATATTTTATTTCTTTTGAGGCTATTGTTATTGGGAAGGTCTCCTTATATTCCTTCTCCAGTTGCTTATTGTTTGTGTAAAGAAAGGCTACTGATTTTTCCAGGTTTATTTTGTATAAGCCACTTTAATGAAGCTTTTAATAATTTCTAATGGTTTCCTGGTGGAATTTTTAGCATCCCAAAGGTAAACTATCATATCATCTGCAAAAAGGGATAGTTTTACTTCCTCTTTTCCAATTAGTACTCTTTTAATTTTGCTTTCTTGCCTTATTTCCCTAGCAAGCATTTCAAGCACTATATTGAAGAGTAGTGGTCATAGTGGACAGCCTTGCCATGTTCCCACCTTTAAGGGGAATGCTTCCAACTTTTCTCCATTTAGGATGATGTTGGCTGTGCGTTTCTTGTATATGGCTTTCATTACATTGAGGAATGATCCCTCCAGACCAATTCCCTCTAGGACTTTCAGCATGAAGGGATGCTGGATTTTGTCAAAAGCTTTTTCTGCATCAATTGAGATGTTCAGTCCATTTATGTGTTTTATGATATTTATTGATTTACATAGGTTGAACCATCCCTGCATCTCTGGTATGAATCCAACCTGGTCATGATGGATGATCTTTTGATGTGGGTCTGTATGTGATTTGCAAGTATTTTGTTGAGAATTTTTGCATCTGTGTTCATTAATGTTATGAGAATATAGTTTTCTTTCTTCTTTGTGTCTTTACCTGGTTTGGATATTAGAGTAATGCTGGATTCTTAGAAGGAATTTGGGATATTTCCCTCTGTATCCTTCTGAAAAGTTTGAGGAATAATGGTTGTAAGACTTCTTTAAATATTTTATAGAATTCTGCTGTGAAACCATCTGGGCCTGGTCTTTTTTTAATTGGGCGGCTTTTTATTACATCTTCAGTTTCCTCAAGTATTATGGGTCTGTTTAAGGTGTCAATCTCTTCTTGGTTAAGCTTTGGCGAATCCGAGGATTTCAGATATTCATCCATTTCTCTTAGGCTTTCAAATTTATTAGAGTATATGTTTTTGAAGTATTCTTATATGATTGTGTGGATCTTTATTTGTTGTGATGTTTCCCCTTTTATCATGGATGCTATTTGTGATGGTTAATCCTGGGTGTCAACTTGACTGGACTAAGGAACAAATAAGAGAAAAGGGGTCTTCTGATTGAACCACCTCAACCCGGATGGCCCACCCCAAATGTGGGCATTACCTTCTGCCAGCAGGCAGTATTTAAGGCCATGGCAGCGGGAGCTGGTACCTTTTCTCCTGAGGCTTGCTTCTCTCATCTGGGGAGTTTGTCTTGCTGCTGTGATCAACCTTTCGGATCCCAGCATGTACTGAGACCAGCAGATCTCCTGGAATCCATTCGGGCCTTCAACACTAGATTGGGACTACTGAGACATCCAGCCTTGTGGACTGAGCAGTTCCCTGGATTCCCGGCCTCTCCAGTTCAGCACTACTGTTGAGATCTGTCACGTGAGCAAATCAATAAATTGTATATAGTTATATATTCGTCCTGTTGCTTCTGTTTCTTTAGAGAACCCTGACTAATACGCTATTGATTTGGACTTGCTCTTTCTTTCTTTTGGTTAACTGGGCTAGAGGTCTGTCTATTTTGTTTATTTTTTTCAAAGAACCAGCTTTTGGATTCATTGAGGGTTTTTGTATTGTTTTCTTTGTTTCTATTTCATTGATTTCTGCTCTGATTTTTATTTCTTCCTGTCTGTTGGGTTTAGGGTTCATTTGTTGCTGCCCCTCAAATGTTTTTAGCCACAGTGTTAGATCATTTATTTGTTCTCTTTCTGTTTTTTTTAATGTGGGCATTTAGGGCTATAAATTTCCCTCTTAGGACTGACTTTAATGTATCCCACAGATTTTGTTGTGTTGTATTGTCACTTTTGTTTAGTTCCAGGAACTAAACTACTTCATTCTTTATTTCTTCCCTGACCCACTCATTGTTTGGGATTGTGTTGTTTAGTCTCCATGTGTTCTTATAGTTAGTAGGACTTACCCTGGTGTAAATATTGAGTTTTATTGCACTGTGGTCTGATAGAATGAATGGAAGAATCTCAATCCTTTTGTATTTGTTGACATTTCTTCTGTGTCCAAGTATGTGGTCTATTTTGGAGAATGTTTCACTGAGGAGAAAGTATATTCTCAGGTGTTTGGATGGAATATTCTGTAGATATCTGTGAGGTCCATTTGGTCTATTGTATTGTTCAGTGATGATGTCTGTTTGTTTATTTTTTGTCCAGTGGACCTATCCAGGGGGCTCAGTGGGGTATTGAAGTCCCCCACTACTAGTGTGCTGGGATTAATCTGTGTCTTGATGTCCTGAAGGGGTGTGTTTATGAAGTTCGGTGCACCAGAGTTTGGTGCATAAACATTTAAGATTGTGAAATCTTCCTCGTTAAATATTCCATTGATAAGGATATAATGGCCTTCTTTGTCTTTTCTGATTAATTTTACTCTAAGGTCTATTTTGTCTGATATTAGAATAGCCACCCCTGCTTGATTTTTGGTAGCATTTGTTTGGGATATTTTTTTCCATCCTTTCACTCTAAGGTGCTGTCTGTCCTTGAGAGTGAGATGGGTTTCTTGTAGGCAGCATATAGATGGATTCTGTTTCCCAATCCATTCTCCCAGTCTATGTCTTTGGATTGGGGAATTCAGACCATTAATATTTAAGGTTGTTATTGAGAGATGAGTGTTGTTTCATTTCAACTTATTTTCAGTTTGCATTCTTGGTCTAGGTATTTATTTATTCTGTTGTGCTTTTGGTAATTTCTTGGGTTGCTTAAGGGTAGTTGTTCCTTTCCTCTCTTCTTTGAATACCTTTGAGTATTTCCTGAAGTGGTGGGTTTTTTTGGCATGTGTTATTTCATTTTGTTTATGTCATGAAAGATTTTTATTTCTTCTTCAACTATGATTGACATTATTGCTGGGTATAGTAACCTGGGTTGGCATCTAAAGTCATTTAGCACTGGGAATATTTTGGTCCATATTCTTCTGGCTTTTATAGTTTGCACTGAGAAGTTAGCTGTAATTCTGGTGGGTTTCCTCTTATATATAACTTGTTTTTCTTTTGTGGCTTTCAGTATTTTGTTCTTGTTTTGAGCATCTAGTGTTTTAACTATGATATGACATGGGGAATTTCTTTTCTGGTCTTGTCTATATGGTGTTCTACATGCTTCTAGTATTTGTATGGGTTACTCTTTTTTTTTCAGTT
Organism: Rhizomys pruinosus; assembly: GCA_009823505.1. Classification (NCBI taxonomy): domain Eukaryota; kingdom Metazoa; phylum Chordata; class Mammalia; order Rodentia; family Spalacidae; genus Rhizomys; species Rhizomys pruinosus. The sequence continues at coordinate 366,896 of VZQC01010688.1, read as the reverse complement.
TGGGGAAATTTTCTTCTCTTATTCTGTTGAAGATCTGGTCAATACCATTCTCTTGGGATTCTTCTCCTTCCTCTATCCCTATGATGCAGAGGTTTGGTCTTTTCATAGTGTCCCACATTTTCTGGTTGTTCCATTCTTGTGTTTCTTTTTAATTTTTCGTAATCTTTATTTGAGATTTCTAGCTGTGCTGTATTATCCTGTTTCATTCTCTTCTTGTTGCTCCTTGCTTCACTGGTCAGTTTCTTTTTTCCTTTCAGCCTGAGATCTTTTCAATGTTTCCACTTCCTTCAGGAGTTTGTCATTCTCTCTCTCTAGTTCTTTTTGGAGTTTGTATTTCTCTCCCTCTAGTTCTTTTCAGAGTTTGTATTTCTCTTCCTCTAGTTCTTTTCAGAATTTTTATTTCTCTTCCTCTAGTTCTTTTCTGAGTTTGTCAATCTCTCCTTTTAGTTCTTTCCAGAGTTTATCATTCTTTTCTTCTAGTTCCTTCATGAGTTTTTCATTATCTCCCTTTAGTTCTCTGATTTGTTCTTTATAGTCTTTGAATATGTCTACAATTGTTTTTCTAAGGTCAGTGTCTTGGTTTCTTTCTGGGGAGAACTTGTTGCTGGGATCTTCTACAGGATTGATTGGGTTGGGTGGGAATTTATTTTGAGCCTTTCCCATATTGTTGTTTTTCCATTGTGTCTTTGGCACGTGGATTTGTTGTTGTTGTTGTTGTTGCTTTCCCCCCTTTGTTTGTTTGTTTGGCTTCTGTTGCTAATCTCAAATGTTAATATGGAGGACTGGTTGGTCACCCAGTTTGCTTCCTACTGGTTTCTTCCTCAGTTTTGGCTATGCAGCCTCGAATCACTGACACTGCTGGATCCTCCCTACCACAGTAAACCACAGCACCAGCAGTTTATACTTTCCACCACAGTATCAGTAGCTGGGCGGGGTGGGGAGGCGTTTGCTCCTTTGGCCCACCTGACCCCACCTGGGTAACTGGGCATGGAGTGTGTGTGGCCTGGCTGTCCTTCTACCCAGGCATGTAGTTCCTCTCTATTTCAGCATAACTGCTAAGGTGGCCAATTCTAAAAACAAATGGGGAATTTTTTTAATGAGCTCATATTTTCTAATGAGTACAATGGAGAAAAATGCCCAATTTTCCTATTTCTTCTAAATATCAAGTGATATATATATATATATGTTATATTGAATATATATGTTTGTTTAATATATACTAAACATATATATTAGCAATATTTATGTTTAATATATATATATTGTTAAATACATGTTTAACATGTATTTGTTAATTACTAAACAATTCAATTAACGATAGCTGATACTGTTCCTTTTATTTAAAATAAAAACCAACTCTTAGTCATAATTTTATCATTCAAGCAAAGATTCTAAAGTACTCTTTGGGCTATTAAAAATAAGAAAAATATTTTCAAATTTGAATTAAATATGTTTTAAATACTTTCTTCTTCTTTAAATTTAGCAATCATGATAAATCAATCTTGGGTAATTTACAATAAATGAAAATATTTGACAAACTTATATAAGTAAATATTTATTCAACCATATGAGCAAATAGGTTTGCTAAATATCTTCCTCCATGGTAATACATAAATAATTATTATACTTTATTAAAAATCACAAAAGTTTAATTCCTCTAATCATCTTTTTCAAATGTAATTTTCCAGACCTCATTATCAAAAATTAACAGCAAAACAGTCCTGTTAACTATGGAACAGCTGTAAGGAAAATTTCACAGAGAGTTGGTGAAATTATAGAACTTAAGAACTAAAAAGAGTCAGAAATATTCTTTTCCCTTACAATGGACATAATATGAACTACAAAATATTTTATTAGCATTTTAGTAAAAAAATTATAACAAAACATCAAGTGACTTTTCTTAACATGTAACCAGAACATTATAGCTAGTATAGGAAGGATTTTTATAAGATGAATTTTAACTTCATAATTCACATGTTGAAATATTAGCCCCTAGTATGTGAGAATATAAATGCATGTGAAGATACAGACTTAAACTTGGAAAGTGAGTGAAAACATGTTCATTAGAGAGAGCACTAATCCATTATGACCATCTGATATTGTGACATACACAAGAGGGAGGACCAAATGAAGACACAGGGAGAAGATGGCCATCTCCAAGCCAGCGAGAGGCCCCAGAAGAAACTAGTCCTTCTGACGTCTTGATCTTGGTCTTCTGTATTTCTGAATGGTAAGAAAATAAATGTTTGATGATGTTTAAACCACCCAACTTGTAGTACTTTGTTATAGCAGCTCTAGCCAACTAATATAAAGATACAATTCTCCCAACACTCTTAAAGAACATTAAGTTAAACCTGTGGATTTTCATAAAATAATAGCTTGTACCAAAGGTCATGATACACACAACAAATAAATAAGACCTACAGCTCTGTGGAGTATAGCTAACTCTAGGCATGTGTGAAATAAAAACACTTAGATGATTAACCCAATAGAAGGTCAAGTAAAGCTAAACCAACTATTAAAGTTAAAAACTAGCATCATATAGATATTTATGGGACACTATCCCAAACAAAAGACTACACACAAACACACACACACAAACACACACACACACACACACACACACACACACACATAGAGGTGTGTGTATTTCTACAGAGTAGTAGTAATTCATTATTGAAAAATTTTGTGTAAAAATATATTTTGAGAGTTAATGTACACCAACAAAATATAAACTGTATAGAAGGCTGTTTCTGAGCCGAGGACAAAATTATCCACTCAGATTAGCAAGTAATTAGATATATTCTAAGTTTAATGCATTTATTTGAACTTCATTCATATTATATTCTCCAACTCCAGTGTTCACTTCAATTAAATTTGCAAATTCATTTTCATGTGCTCTTTTTAAAATATTTTTTATTATTTTTAATTTTATGTGTGTGAATTTATTGCTTGTATGTAGATAGGTGTATACATGTTGTACAATGCCCACCAACGTCAGTAGAGGACGTCAGACTCTCCTGGAACTGTAGTTTCAGATGAATGTTAACCACCATGTGGGTGCTGGTAATCAAACCAGGGTCCTCTGCAAGAGCAGCCTATGCTTTTAACTGCTGAGCCATCTCTCCATCCCTTATCCACTCTTTCTTTTATTTTTTTTTTGGGGGGGGGCTTTTCAAGACAGGGTCTCCCTGTAGCCCCAGATGTCCTGGAACTCACTCTGTAGACCAGGCAGGCCTTGAACTCACAAAGATCCACCTGCCTCTGTCCTCTGCCTCCCGAGTGCTAGGATTAAAGGCGTGCACCACCACACCCGGCTCACTTATACATTCATTCTAATAGACATCATAGTGAATGTCACAAGGAGCATCTGTAATATAATGTATGTTAATTGATGATCCCTGAGTGGTGGTCAATACTTACCATCAAAAGTCAGGATAGAGCCAGGCGTGGTAGTGCACGCTTTTAATCCTAGCACTTGGCAGGTGGATCTCTGTGAGTTCAAGGCCAGCCTGGTCTACAGAGCGAGTTCCAGGCCAGCTAAGGATCCAGGCAGACCCTGTCTCAAAAAGACAAAAAAAAAAAAAAAGGATAATATAGGTCTCAATTGTGTGCTTCACTGATGTGCAAAAGCTAAGTGATATAAGAAATGTTTGGTGAATAAAAAGAAATGTTGGCTAAGTGCTTGCCTCACGAGTAGTAAGCCCTGAGTTGAACCCTTAACATCACATTAATGGAGTTTGGTACATGCTTGTAATCTCAGTTTTGGAGAAATGATGAAGGCATAAGTTCAGGAACTCAAGAATAAAGACATCCTTTCTTACATACCAATTCCATATTCCATAGCCAGCCTGAGCTATATGAGAGATGGCCTAGCAGTTAAGAGCACCAACTGCTCTTGCAGAGGACCCGGGTTCGATCCCCAGCACCCACATGGCAGCTGAGAACTGTCTTTAACTCCAGTTCCAGGGGAATCTGACACCCTCATCTGACCTCTGCAGCATTGCATGACACGGGTGCACAAACCTACATGCAGACAGTACATTCAAACACATAAAAATAAATAAATAAACAAAATTTTAAAACAATCTTCTTTCAAAAGAGAGGGGGAGACAGAGGGAGAGAGAAAGAGAGAGAAGAATGAAGGAAGGGAGGGAGGAAAGAAGGAAGGAAGGAAGGAATGAAGGAAGGAAGAAGGAAGGAAGGAAGGAAGGAAGGAAGGAAGGAAGGAAGGAAGGAAGAAAGGAAGGAAGGGAGAAATGTTAATTTGAAAATGTGTTTTACCCTTAAATACAGCATTTGTGGGGCAAACTGTTACATCCATTTCAAGGGGAGACCTCGTCCCACAAAAGTATTCAGGACTCCATTAAAGATAACTCAGGTATTATTTTAGGGCATCTAGGGGTCTGGCATTCTGGGGAGCATGACAGCCAGCAACCACATGACTACTTTGGCAGACTTTTAAGAGGAAAGTAGGTAATGGGGTGTGGATAATAGGGTGCCAGCACATAGGGGAAAGTAAGGTATAGGGTGCAGATAATGGGGTCTGGGCCCTCTAGGGAAGCAGGCAATAGGATGTGGGCACTTATCATTCATAGTGGCCAAGCAAGGTCACAGCGACCTTTTCCTGGAGTGTAAGATGATGGTCAACAATGAACATTTCTTCACTTCTCCAGGTTTCCAGGCCTATGTCGACTGTAGTCTTAGAGAAACATTGTTAATTCTCTATTCACCCAATCCTGAGAATTTTAGAAAAACTCATTTAGCTACACATTCAAGCCGAGGATACATACTCAAATATTGGTACTAGTACAACCATTCTGCTCTGGCACAACTGGTCTTTATCAATAGGATGTATATTTTATTGCTACTTTCAAGATGGATAGATGTCTGACAAAGCATCCATGTGGCCAAGTACTTAGGTGACTCTTGAATCTCTACTTCTTGACCTAACTTCACCATTAGTTACTGCTACAATGAGGATGGCTAATCCCATATTTCCTGTCTTATGTCTTTATTTTGGCTTAGAATTTGCTGCAATATTCCTATAATAACATTATTTTTAATCTTTATTCTCATACATATGTTGTTACTGTTGTGAGAGTTCTGTGCTTAATTGGGTTAAGAAAGCATAGTGTTAATTCCAAAATATGTTTAGGCATTCACATTTTCCCCCACTAATTTTATATTATTCTAAAATATGAATATGTACCTTCCACTGATATACAGTAATTACAGAGTCTGAAAATAAGTGGTAGGTCAATTCCAGAGCCCGTTAAGAGATTTACATTATAACAACACAGTTGCTTTTGGATAAAAATAAATATAACAATAATGTTGTTCAGCTTGCCTTTCAACTGGGGATTTGGCGTTAGCAACCATTCTCAGAGGTCATAATTTTGATGCATATGTGATGGTTATATAGGCATATGTTGGAATAATACAAAGGGGAGGGAAAATCAACAACATAAAGCATGGGTTAAAGAACTGAATGATACAGTTAAACTCTGCCCAAAACAAAAAGCCTCTACAGTGAAAAACTTTGGAAATTCTGAGAGAAAGATGCAATACATGTATGGCAAAAGGCATGAACGGGGTAGGGTGGGGGCAGGGAGAGGGGAATGTGTCTAAACTGGACTGAAATATAATGAATGAAATACACAGTTCATCAATAAAAGTATTTTAAAAAACAGAAAGCATACTATATAGATTTAGAGTGGGTTTAAAACCAAAAAGGGCTGAGTTTGATTCTGCTTTCCTAATTCTGATTCCAGATGGTTAGGAAGACCATGTCACTGTTTACTTTATGATCCTAAGTCTATTTATCCTATTATCTCTAAGCCTGGTAAGTATTATGCCCCTAATTAGAATAATTTTTTAAATATTTAAAGGATTAATTCAAAATAGTATCAAGTAGCAAGACTCTAGAACTGACCTTGGAGATTAAAAATAAGGTAGGAGAGTTCAACTGTTAGAGAGGGGAAAGCATAGAGGTACAACGTAGATCACACACATAAGAATTGTCATTGACAAAAGCCTCCATAGCCTCCAAACACAGAAGAAAAATATACTGTCACTCCAAAAATGAACTGGTAGTTCAAAATGAGGAAATCTAGCCTTGCAATTCATGATTTCATAAATAAAGAAAAGTAGAAATGTAATTTAAACTTATAAAATGAAATCTCTACAAATGTAAGAAACATCCACTATTTTGAGGGTGTTGGCTCTGAAATAAAAATAGTAATAAAATGGGGAATGAGACTTTTATTGGGCAGTTAAGATAAGCTTTAGAAAAGGAAAAACAAAGTAATTTAAGAGTATTACTCCTTGGATGGGAAAATTGAATTATGAAGTATGGGTAGGAATTGGGTTTTATTTCATGTTTTTTTTTTCTGAACTGGCACTCTTCACTGTATGTGCTAACTACCCAATGTATTTGAGCAAGTAAGTATACTTCAAAACATGCCAAGAGTAAAATGTTAAAGATTACAGATAGCCGAGCATTATTTATCTCTCCTTTCTCTCTCCTTCTCTAACCTTCCCTCCATTACTTCACTGTTTAAAGTGTCCCCATTTTCCCTATTTCTCCCTTGATTATCCCAGTCTCCTATGCTCCCACCTTTCTTGAGTTCCTTCTTTCCGTTTATCCCCAGATTTCCTTGCATAACTCTCCCTGCCACCACCCATTTAAATACCCTCATTTTATCCATTTCTCCCTTAGTAACACCCATCTACCAAGAGAAAAGCCCAGCATGTAACTGGGGGAATGGACAGTAGACCCCAATCTTAGTTGAAGAAATATTGGCAGTCCATTCCTGTTGGATAAGGAAGAGCTGATCGTCTTAAAGCAAGAGACTCTAGATATGCAGACTAGACCTCCATGGATGAACTTGCACTGAGGGACACCCTGGGACACTAATTTGAAACAATAGGCTTCAACGTGAATAACAGTGTGTATGAATTTCAGTGCGGGGGGCACTGAGGGAGGGTGCCAATTTGGAAAGAGGTATAAATGTGAATAAGATTGATTGAAATATTCTGTATGAAATACACAAAATTCAATAAAAAAATTTAAAATTACAGCTGTGGTATTGGAAAATGATTGGTTATTTATATGTTCATTATCAAACTATGTGCCATTTTAGCGTTTCTCAAAATATAAACAAATATATAAACAGACAGTACATTCATACACATAAAGAAATTAAAAAAAAAAACAAATAAATACATGCAATATAAAGTCAACTTTTTCTTATTGATAAATACCTTATATGAAAGCATGGAGAAGTTTCTCGGGTCCTGTTAAACTGTGTTTTCTTCATCTAGAATAGAGGTATAATAATAGTTTTCTCTAGTAAACACAATAGTTGCTTCTTGCAATCCCAGACTTGTGTGAATGCTATGAATTCTAAACCAAATGAATGCTATGAATTCCAAACCAGGGCTACTCTCCTGGTTTGATTTCTTCTTTTCTTTTCTTTAAAAAATATTTTTATGATTTTTATTTTATGTGCCTGCATATATGTAAGTGTACCCGTGTCATGCAATACCCATGAAGGTTAGAACAGAGCATCAGATTACCCTGGAAATGGAGTTACAGATGGTTGTCAGCTCCCATGTGGATGCTGGGAACAGAATCCTCTGCAAAAGTAACCAGTGCTCTTAACGGCTGAGCCATCTCTCCAGCCCTCCTAATTTTATTTCTATTGCTGTGAAAAACACCATAATAAAAGCCAATTTAGGGAGAAAGGGGTTTATTTTATCTTACAGTTCCCAGCTCACATTTCATTATTGAGAGAACGCCGGGCAGGAACCTGGAAACAGGAACTAAAGCAAAGACCATGGAGGAAAACTGCTTACCGGCTTGCTCCCCTAGGCTGTGCGCGACCTGCTTTCTTATACAACCCAGCACTACCTGCTCAGGGGTAGCACCACCATCAATGGGCTGGGCATTCCCACACAACTCAGCAATCAAGAAAATGTCCTGCAGACCTGGGCACAGGACAATCCAATGGGGACAGTCCCTCAGTTGAAGCTCCTTCTACACAGGTGTGTCAAGTTGACAGCAGAAGGTGTCCAGCACATTACATAATTCCCAGCATCCTGGGCTATAGAATGAGAACTTGTCCCCAAAACAGGAAAACAAGGGTGTAGGGATGTCTTGATTGCTCTGCAAGCATGAGGGCATGAGTTCAAATCCCAGCAACTATGTGAAAGCTGAAACCATGGTAATCAGTGCCTGTAATCCCAGACCCCAGCGGAAGAGATAGGCCTACCTTGGAGCTTGCTGGGTAGCCAGGCTAGCTGAAACAAGCTTTAGGTTCACTGAGACCCTCTTTCTCTCTTTCTCTCTCTCTCTCTCATTCTCTCTCTCTCTCTCATTCTCTCTCTCTCTCTCTCTCTCTCTCTCTCTCTCTCTCTCTCTGAAAAAAAGAAGCAATAGAGGAAAATATCAATGTCTCCTTGGTCTCTTTTTAGAATGTGTACATTTTTTTTATTGATGCTTTGTGTATTTCATACATCATTTTACAATTCAGTTCAGGCATATATCCCCTTCCCTTCCCT
>VZQC01010688.1:270414-354305 GCA_009823505.1 Rhizomys pruinosus | reverse complement strand
AGCAATTTATATCACCAATTAACTCAGATGCATTACCGTTTTTATCAGCCTTCAAACCAATGTTGTCCAATATGCACATATTTACTTTTACTAAGTCCTAAAACACCATGTATCCTGTAGACAGAGTCTGGGCAAAACTGGATACTTGTTGAACTCACGTCAATTAAACATGCACCAATCGAATATACACCCATGTCCCTCTCCCACCCCTCCCAGATGTGTACATTTTTAAATGACCCATCTTGGACTTACAATCTCAGATACTATATTCTAATCAACTTGTACTTAGCAGAGCTGTCTTAGTAACTGTTACTCAACCTGGCAACCAGTGTGTACACACTAACCCCAGGAACCGCCTGCTGGCATTGGGGAACACAATTAATGCATAAGAGCCCATTCCCAATCTAGCTCTTTTTTAGAACCTACACATCTCTCCCTCACCTAGAATTCTCTTCCACTTAAATGCAAACACAAGCTGATAAAAATAAATGCAGTACTGGCTGAAGAAGAATAAGAAAATTGTAAGTGAACAATAACTTAACTGGTCTGTATTCAAATGCACTAAATGAGGCTTGTTAATGATTAGCCTTAAATAATCTTTATTTCTTTGTGGTTTTGAAATGATCTTGTTAAATATTTGATGTTCCAGAATGTGTTGTAAATGTGCACTACATGTGTATATTGTTTATTGTAAAAATATAAAAACATTGTTCAGGACTCTCCTTTCCATGAAGACCAGATAGTTGTAGCAAGGTAAGGTGAAACCCCAATGAAGAAATGCTTCAAATGTAAAAAAAAATTATTATTATTGCATTCCAACTTCCCTATGCAACTTTAATTTCTGTTAATCTCTAAAACAAATATATTAATATCCAGCAAGTTCTTTCATTGCCCCACAAACAGGGCTCAATCATTTTCGTGCATCTCTCCATTCTCTCCTGAAGCAACTCTCCACCATTTCGTGTATCACATTGGCATATTCTACTGATATATATCACATTTGGGGATTTTCCTGATTCGTTTCATAGCTGATGCCTTTCGCCAACCATTTTCTCAGCCACATCGTAGACGGAGCTATTCCTTCTCTGTTTCTGACACTTTCATCTATTGTCTGGTACTGTCTCAGGGCTTTTGTTTACCTACATGGCAATCTGTATGCTTAAAACCACGTAACGATAGCAGAGACAGATGAGCTCTTTACCAAAGTCATTTGCTTTACTCCACAGGCTTACAGCCATTCTGCATCTTCTAGGGCTCTCTGTAGGTTTTAGCCATGTGATTGAGGTGCACCCTGTCAAATGTGAGTACAAGTGATGCATGGCATTTGGGGCTACTCCATTAAACACTTCCCATATGCAATCGTATATTCTATTTCTTTATCCTCAAGCTTGAGTCAGATAATCTCGTCACACTTGAAGGGAAGAAAGTAAAGGTGTTAGAACCATATGAGGTACATACCTTATAGGGAAAAGAGTTTCTTACCAATATCTATTTTGGATTGTTACATGAGTTTTCCATAAATGTGTACTGTGTTTTTTCACTGGTATTTTGTAGTTTTTATGTTTAACTATTATAATGACTCTAATATAGCAGCTACTATCGTAAATGGTGTTAGTCAAACAGGAAACACTAAAAACAGAAAATAGAGAGGCCTATGGCATAGGAGTAGAAAGGTCATGCCCACTGAGCCTGCAGCTCTCAAGAAAATGGTACAAAAAAGTTACAGTATGGATTACTTTTCTTTTCTACTTTTTGAAAATTATCATACTAAAGACATATTCTAAGTAAATAATTGGGTATTTTGAAGAAAAACAGAAGTGGAAAGTGTCATCCAGTAATGGAATTCCTTGAAGAATTGGAAAACCAGAAAACTCAAATAATAAAAGACTAAAAATGATTCTGAAGTACAATAGCTTATTGTGATTGCTCCATTAACCAAAGTATCTCAGCACTGAGAAGAAGCATTTCCTTTCCATGCAAGCCTATAGGTGTTCCAAGTATACTGAAAATGGTCTTATCAGATTAAAAACAGAAATGGATCAAATCCCATTTACAAATGCTACTAGAAATATACATCGATCAGATAAATTGACCAAAGTATGTCAAATTTGTTGTATTTCCAAAGCTTATAGCAAGCTTTGGAGAGTGGGTTTAGTGACTAGGAAGCAAGATTACAAGGTAAGAAACTGTTTTATAATGGGAAACTCTCTCTGGATCTTCACAGCAAAGTAAATCCTTGAAGCAGGCTTGATAAGCAAGCTATTGTTCTTTTTATTGTTTGATGTGTTTTGATCAAATATATTCCCCACTCCTGGTCCTCCAAATCCTCTCCTATCCTACCCTGACAACTTTTCTTTCCCAACTTTATGTGCTCTTTGTTTTAAACTCAGAGTCCACTTAGGATTGCCTCTATGTGCATGGGTGTAGGGGCATCTATGGAAGTGTAGGTAGCCTCTGGGGCCATATACATGAAGAAAATGAGTCTCAATTGCCAATAGCTCCCTGGATAGGAGGGGGACTTCATGAGCCTCTTCACCTATGGGTGGAGATTTTGGCTGGCTTGATCATGTGCAGGTTTTGTGCAGTCACAGCCATTGTGACTTAATGTGTGCAATGGCCCTGTCATGTCCACAAAATAGTATTTTGATACAGAAATCCATTACCTCTAGCTCTTAAATTTTTCTGCCCCCTCTTCCTTAATGATCTCCAAACCCTGAGTTGAGGGTTCGAGAGTTAATGACATAGGTGTCTTATTTAGAGCTCCACAACCCACACTCTTTTTTTTTAATTTTTTTCACACTCTCTTATTTTCTGCATTGTTGAGCACTCAAAGGTTTCTAGATTAATTACCATCTACTGTAAAAAGAATCTTCTTCAGTGAGGGTTGAAAGGTTGTGCTAATCTATGGGTATAAAAAGAACATATGGGATGGGTTTTTTTTTTATTATTTACATGTAACAAAATAATTGCATTAGGTTCTTCTCTAGAACCTATGAGAGCAGCCACAGGTTTTAGAGGCAGTTAATAGGACCAGGCATGAGTTTCATCCTGTGCAGCGGGATACATATACAAGTAAAAAGTGCTTTGATATTCCATTACATTTGTGCCACTATTGCACTGGTGGGTATATCTTACAAAACAGTCATTATGTGCCCAGCAGACTTCACAGCTGGGTAACACTGACGATTATGTTTCTCTACTGATGGCATGGATAGAACTCTCTAGCACTGTGAAAGCTAGCCAGAAAGGATGAGCAAGGTATTGTTCTTAATGAGCAAATTACTTACTACAACCATATTTCTGAAAATGGTATTTCCTGGAACAAACAGCTAAGCTCATGCTTGGTCTCAGTGCTGTCTAAATAGGGTTGAGATGTCTAATTTTGTCAGTCATTAACTAAATCAGATTATAGTCATAAAATTCAGATTGCAGTTGATACTGTGTACAGGTGGAAGACTCTGTTGGTTTCAGTTAATAATTCTCACTTCAAGTCACTGTCCAGCTTAGCCTAAGGAAATACCATTTGGCATTTGGGGCTTTCGTGAGTCAGAGTCCTATCTTCTTGTTTCCTTGTTAGATGATCATTGGGATTAATGATAGATGAGTGACTGTAGAACAGTATGCAGAAGGTCTGCAGTTAACACTATGAGCATTGAACATGGGAAAGGGTTCAGAAAGGATTATTGTCACAGTCTCCAATTTACTTCTAAACTAAGAGCAATAAGTATCCAAATTAAAGCATACCTCATTCCCAATGTGAATATCTTATAGAACATTATTTATTTGTTTGCTTGCCAGATATTTTAGAAATAATACAGACATTATGAAAATCTACAGCAATAGTGAATTATTTGCATCTAAAATTTCTCTCCTTTAAATGTCACTATGGACCTCCATGACTTTATAGCACTGGGGGCATTGTCGAGCTCTCTTATCAATGCATGGGATAGAGCATGGACACATGCTTTGGCTTTACAGACACATTACAAAGTGAGAAAAAGACACTTGGGAACAGAAGAAAGAAATCACAAATTTCCTCTTAGCAGTTAAGTTTTGAGGTCTCAAACTGAAGCCTACTTTTTCATTCTCTTCAACTTATATAAAGGATTTTTTTTTTTGTTTTGGTTTTAGTTTGGTTTGGTTTTTGAAAAGTACAAAAAATAATTATCAAAAGAAACCCCAGGCCATTGTAGGTACTCTCCTGAATATAAGCTTCAGTTACTGAGATAATAAGACTTTGTCCAGTTTGAAGATAGTAGCCAGAATAATTATCATACAAGAATTGAGAACCATTTCTTAGGAGTCACCCATTGTTTACTTTTTCAATAAAAATACCCTTCAGGTTGTCTATTTTATATCTTTGTAATACAAGTCAATAAGAGTCAGTTAAGGTCAAACTGGGTCCTAGAGTGCCTACTATTGTCTGGGGTCTACATACTGGTTGGGTTAAACAAGAAGAATTCTATTCACAGAAACAGATGGTGAAAATCTAAGATCGAAGTATGTGTTTTCCATTCTAAAGAGAATTTCCTTTCTTCCTGTATCTCCACATGAGGAAAAGAGAGAAAGAGAGATTGGGAATATTGCCAGGTGTCTTCCAATGGGGGCGCTAATCCCAGCATAAGGGTGCCACACTCAAGAATTCATCTAAATCTAATTATCTCCTGAAAGTCCCATGTCCAAGTGCCATCAAATAGAAGTTAGGATATCAAACACACATACACACACACACACACACACACACACTCACACACACACACGTATAAGTAATACAGCATGTATAAATATACATATATTACTTATAAGCAAACACACTGTTTAGTAGCTGATTCAAATAAATCAGAACACTGGCTGATTTATTTAAACTGGCAAACATTGGAAAGGACTTCTGTAATACACTCGGACTTACCATCACTAAGAAAATTTCTATAATAATACGATTACTTTTTAACTTATCTTTTAACCAAACCACAAGCATATTTATATGCCTAGATCCTGTGTACATCCCAAGGATTGCTACTGGTGCAAAGAGGAAGAACTAAGACTAGGAGTTTTAAGGGCAGCAAGAGTGTATTAGCAAATCTAGAAACCTAAACAGCAAATAATAAATGAAACAGGTAGAAAAAAGTCAACAAAAGTGCAAGGCTCTATCCAACTGGATCTCGTTCTGCAGGTCTTGACTATAATCAGTCTATTTTAACTTGATAAAAATACCTAAAAACTGTCTCTTTTCAATTTATTTTTTTACATAAATTTATTTTTATTTTTTTAACAAATCTAGACCCGTGTTCCCGCCCATTCCCCCACCCCGCCAGAGCTCATGCATTCTGCCAAACATGCCTTTCATCTCTTTCTCAGTCTTTCTCAATATTCTCCATGAGGAAGTTGACTGTTATGAGCAGAAGTTCACTGTTTCAGTCAGTTCTTTGATGCAGTCCTTTCTGTTGTGGTTGTTGTTGTTGTTGTTGTTGTTGTCGTTGCTGTTGTTTCCAGTATGCATTATGCCCAACTGCTTTGGACAAAATCTTGTGTAGGGGGCCCTACACAAGAAATACTTACAACTAGGTAATTGGCACTAGCATCCACAGATGAGGGATACCATTCGTCGTTTGTTTTTCTGGGATGTCAATTTATTATCTTTTGGAAGATACCTGAGAATTATCAGTTTAAGACCTTTGTCTAGGAGTCTCCCAAGAAGCTGAAGTTGGTTCACATTCCTAAAACTAGTATATATAAATCAAGAATTTATCCGGAAAATCCGTAATGCAAACGTTACTAATAGAAATAGCATTGAGAGGGAGTGATATGTGGACCACTTCATCCATCCTAATTAATCTCACATGTAATAACGGACTAAAATTTGGATCTAAACGAGTATGATTATTAGCTGAGTAGCGGACAGATGCTAGACCATACAGTAGACCCACAATTCATATGACTACGAGCCAGCACATCTGCATTTTTAGAACCAAGATTGGAGATTCAGTATAGAGCCTGTATAGAGTACTGGTCATGTATTGGTTTCTTCAATCCATGGTCAACTAATTTGAAATCGATTAAACATCATATTAATCTGAGAGAATAGTGATGTAGAAATGTTATAGCAATAATAAGTATACTATTCCATCTATCTCTCAAATGAGTATGGTTGGTAGAACACTGCCATTTCTCCGGTCGAAGATGCCCAAGCTCCCTGGTCATCTCAGCTTAAGAGTCAGATAGCCGATTGGTATGTGGAAGGGATCCAATTCTCAATTGTAATCCAAAGCCAACTTACTATCCGATAGCCCATCAGCCAACAATTCATTCCTAAATGGAGGGAAATGAAAGCAGAAAACATCACCATTTAAGGAGTGTAGGAACTCGGCTCTAAGGCTGCCTCCGTCACACTCCTCTTCAATATAGTTGCTTAAACACTTACTTGCTGCAGCAATAAGGGCAGAAAAGGAAATTAAGGATACTGAATTGGAAAAGAGAGAGCAGCTACCATCTGATTTGCTGATGATTATTTACGTTTACTTAAGGGATGGAAAACTCCACCAGAAAACTATAGAAACTATTTTACACACTTCAGCAAGTGGCAAGGATACAAACAATAACCTAGAAAAAAAATCAAAGGCCTTTCTTTACAAATGAATCAGCACCGTGGAGAAAGAATTCAAAAGAGACCTCCCCACTATACAATAGTCCTCAAAAACAAATGAAAATACCTGGACTAGCAACCCAAACTCAAAGACTACAATCCCTACAACAGAAAACTTTCTAAACCTTTAAAGAAAGAAACTTGAAGAAGAACAAATCAGAAGATGGAAAAGGAGCCTCCCATGCTCACTACGGATTGGAAAATTATATTGTAAAAATGACTTCATAAAACTTTTTCAGATCTTAATGTAATTCCAATCAAAATCCCCAGAGTTCTTCACAGGTCTGGACAACAAAAGGTCCTTAAATTTCATTATGAAAAACAAAAAGACCACCGAAAAAGCCAAGATAAACCCTGATGAAAAGAGTACACAGGGGGAAATCTCTATACCAGACTTCAAACTATACGACAAGGGCCTAGGTCATAAAAACAGCATGGTGGGGGGGGGGGGGGGGGGGGTGGTACTGGAAAAAACAGACTTGTTGACCAAGGAAATAAACTGAAGATAAGACCTGAGCACATACATACATTTCAGCCAATCTTAGATGTGACAGGGGGCTAAGAAGACACAATGGAAAAAAGAGCATCTCAGATCAAGTGGTTTGGCAAAACTGGATCAACTTCTTGTAGAAGAATGAAATTAAACCCCTACTTCTCAAACCCTGTACAAAAGTCAACTCGCAGATGGATCAAAGACCTCAACGTGAACCCCCAACCTCTGAAGGCGAAGAAGAAAAGTTGGCAAAAGGACTGCAAGACATAGGTGTAGGAAGACTTTCCTAAATCAAACAGCAGCTGCGCAAGAGTTAAAGGTCGACGAATTGACAAATGGGAACCTCATTATTAAGCTCAAAAGCTTCTTCGCATCAAAGGACATCGAAGGAAGTGAAGAGAAATCCCACAGGAGTGGGAGGAAAAACCTTCACTGCGAAACATCTGACACAAAGCATGGATTTCCAGAATATATAAACTACTCAAAAAACAAGAAAGAAAAAATACCCACTCAATAATGGAGGCAAAGAGCTGAATAAGACTTCACCAAGTGAGGCAATAGAGATGTGCGTGAGAAACACCTTAAGAATGTTCAACATCAATTAATCATATAGGAAATGCAAATCAAAAACTCACTTTTAGATATCAGCTTACTCCAATCAAGACTAGCTAGGATCAAAGAAAAGCAATGAACCAAGTGCTGGAGAGGTTGTGGGGAAGGGGAACACTCATCCACTGTGGTGGGAATGTAAACTCGTGCAGCCACTATGGAAAGTATGTGGAGAACCCTTGGAAAACTTGGGTGAACTTGCCATCCAACCCAGCCATACCACTCCTAGGCA
Organism: Rhizomys pruinosus; assembly: GCA_009823505.1. Lineage (NCBI taxonomy): Eukaryota > Metazoa > Chordata > Mammalia > Rodentia > Spalacidae > Rhizomys > Rhizomys pruinosus. The sequence goes on along the minus strand of VZQC01010688.1, from coordinate 346,328 downwards.
TGTACCCTCAAGACTCACCCCACTGTAGAGATACATGCACGGCCATGTTTATTTCAGCTCTCTTCACAATAGCAAGGAGCTGGAGCCAACCTAAATGCCCCTCAACTGATGAGTGGATAGAGAAAATGTGGTACATCTATGCAATGGAGTTCTATGCAGCAGTAAAGAAAGACGACATCATGAGCTTTGCAGGAAAATGGCTGGAAGCTAGGACATACTGCTGAGTGAAATTAACCAGTCCCAGAGAAAAACAAAGAAAATATGGTATCCCTCATCTGTGGATGCTAGTGCCAATTACCTAGTTGTAAGTATTTTTGTGCACAGCCCCCTTGAGCTTTTGTCCAAAGCAGTTGGGAGTGATGCATATTAAAGAAAAACAACAAACAACAGAAAGGACTGCATCAAAGAACTACTGAAACAGTGAACTTCGCTCAAAACAGTCAACTTCCTCATGGAGAATATTGAGAAAGACTGAAAAGAGATGAAAAGCATGTTTGGCAGAATGCATGATCTCTGGTGGGTGGGGGATTGGGAGGGGGACACGGGTCTAGATATGATAAAAAAATAAAAATAAAATAATTTTTTAAAAATCAAGGATTAACAAGGCAGAAAACTCCCCAATATTTATCACAGGGCTGATGGCTAATGGTGACTAATAATCTCTATCAAATAGAAACTAAGTGGTTGTCCTTAACATATTTTCCAGAAACCAGATCTCTATATTTAAGTTTCTATGAAGACTGTTCAGTGGGATCGTGAGGAAAGGCTGCTTGATCTTGGTGATGGCAAGTCTGAGCGGACCAGAAGTACTTCAATGTTTGCAAATGTCTTCTTTCAACCTGAGTCATGGATTAAAGTCAATATTTCTAAATTCAGTAGTTAGCCTGGTTTGTTTTGGAGTGAGTGTGTGTGTGTGTGTGTGTGTGTGTGTGTGTGTGTGTTTGTTTGTGTGGTGTATCTCTGTGGTATATGCATAAATGTGTGCAGTAGTTGTGTGCATGGTAGCCAGAGGAGACTCTAAACCATCACTCTCAGCTTTATTCTCTTGAATAAAATACTTTGAAGCCAGGTATGGTGGCGCACGCCTTTAGTCCTAGCACTTGGGAGGCAGAGGCAGGCGGATCTTTGTGAGTTCAAGGCCAGCCTGGTCTACAAAAGTGAGTTCCAGGTCAGCTGGGGCTACAGGGAGAACCCTGTCTCAAAAAAGACCAAAAAAAAAAGACTTTGAAACAGTCTCCACTGAACCTGGAACCAGTCTGGTCTCTAGGAATCCAAGGTGATCCTCCTGTCTTTGCCCCTAACAGTTAGCCATGCCCATCATTTTTTTTATAGGTGCTGCAGTTTGAACTTGGTCCTTCATGCTTGCAAAGCAAGCATTCTTACCTGCTGTGTAACTCCCCAGCCCATTTTTAACATATTACACAAAACATTATTGAACATGAAAATGAATAAGTCTCATTGGGTTACTTACTTGATTTGTATTTTTTTTAATTTTTTTATTAATTTTTATTTATTTCTGTATGTGTATGAATGTACTGTCTGCATGCAGGTCCGTGCACCCATGTCGTGCAATGCCTCGGAGGTCAGAAGAGGGTCTTGGACTCCCCTGGAACTGGAGTTCTCCTGGAATTGAAGTTTCAGACGGTTCTCAGCCGCCATGTGGGTGCTGGGGATCAAACCCGGGTCCTCTGTAAGAGCAGTCGGCACTCTTAACCACTAGGCCATCTCTCCAGCCCCTTGATTTGTATTTTATGTGTATGAGTGTATTGCCTGCATGTTTGTAATTGCACCCATATTGTGTAATGCCCACAGAGGTCAGAAGAGAGCATTGCATGCCTTTAAGACTGGAGAGACTGGAGTTGTGGACAGTTGTTATCTGCCATGTGTTTGCTTGGAATCAAACCTAGGTCCTCTGCAAGAGCAGCCATCGTTCTTAACTGCTGATCCATCTTTCCAGCCTCAGTGTTTCAGATCTCTTTCATCACTGTGACAAAATACTTGCTTTACCTTTTATTTTGACTCCAGATCTGAGATATGCTAGTTCATTATTGCTTTCATCCACTGTTTCTAAGATTTACATCTTAGTAGATGTATGAGGTACAGCTAAGCTACTCAGCTTCTAGTGACCAGGAAGGAGAGATGAGAGAAATAAGAGGAGATAGAGAGATAGAAGAATAGACAAGAGAGAGAAATGCTTAACAGATATGCTTCCAGTAAACTGCTTACTCCAGCCAATTCCAACTTCCTAAAGCCTGTTTAGCTATGAGTTCACCATTGGGTTAAGCTACTACTGAAGAGGTTAGTTCCTCTCGATCAAGTCACTTATGAACAGTGCCATTAGCTGGGGACCAAGTCTAGAACAGATGAATTTGGGGGGACATTTGTATCCAGAATATAACATTCAACAGCATAAAAATTATCTTAAGGTGGTGCATGCCTTTAATCCCAGCACTTGGGAGGCAGAAGCAGGCAGATCTCTGTGAGTTCAAGGGAAGCCTGGTCAACATAGCAAGTTCCAAGACAGCTGGAGCTACAGGTAGACCCTGTCTCAAGAAAAGACAAATAAAATAAAATAAAATATAAATTACCTTAAAACATAGAAGACGGGCTGGAGAGATAGCCTAGCGGTTAAGAGCACCGACACTCTTGCAGAGGACCCGGGTTCGATCCCCAGCACCCACATGGCGGCTAAGAACCGTCTGTAACTCCAATTCCAGGAGAACTCCAGTTCCAGGGGAATCCGAGACCCTCTTCTGACCTCCGCGGCATTGCACGACATGGGTGCACAGATCTGCATGCAGACAATACATTCATACACATACAAAAAAAAAAAACATAGAAGACATTTTTCACTTTAGAATGCCATTTATTCCTCCTCCAATTTTCTATGACTGAGGGTGTTAGGTGCTACCAAGTTTCTCAATAAATAGCATGACTTTGAAATCTCTTAATTGAGAGTTCCAGCAAAGGTGAGTGTCATTGTTGGAGAGACACCAAACAAAATTAAAACAATTTTCTTGCGCACCATCCCATTTTGGTTTTCTGACTGGCAAAACTCTGATCAATACTGAGGATAAGCAAACAAGGACCAAGACATGTCTGAAATTCATGATGGGTATTAGCTAAGTAAAATGCATCTGGGGATTTTTGAAGCTTTAGATTGCTGGATACAGCAGAGTGATGGCTTGATGAGAAGCTGTGAAAGTGGCTGTATTAATTTTACACAGTATTACCTCTGAGGAACAAGAATGTCTTGGAACAAACAGCTAACTAATCTTTGTGTGGTCTCAACACTGTTTAACACAGGAACAAGAAAGTAGGTTTGATCTCAGTAATACCACAGACAATAAATTATTTTGTTTCCATTTCAAGAGCAAATAAAGAGCAAAAAAGCAAAGTATATTTGGTAGAGAATTTTGGGAGTGTATGAGAAACGAGTAAACCAGACACCTACGAAGTTCCCAAGGTAAGTGCCTTGCCAAAGAAGCTGAATTAGTATTGTAAAACTCTTTGCTTTCTTTCTTCCTCATCAAGCTTTCTGGTTACATTAAAATCCCATCAGTGTTTAATAACTAAGAGCTATGCAGCTCCTGAAGAGAGCAAGCTCTCACCTCCTACCTCTGTTGTGACCATGGATAAAAAGATATACAAAGAAATTTCTCATATCCAATGGGACTGACAACTTTGGAGACTTCTGGACAGGGGAATTGCTTGCAGAGACCAGAATTAGAATCTATTGAGTAAACTTTTCCTACAGGCCGAAAAGAGTCTTCATATGCCCCCCATCACTGCTGTGAACCAGACACAACCAGCTTTTCCACTACTCAACCTCGATCACAGGAGTTTATAGATAACTGGCCCCAGTCTACCATTGTGTAGCACATGTATGGAATATACATGTATGGCACATGTATATTAGCATATATGGGGGAGAGACAAATTTTCTCAGAGTTTATTCTTACTTCACAGACTACCAGATAGCATGGAGTATTACTACATTCTGCAAAAGAGGGTGCTATATCCCCTGGAATTAGGGACCATGGAGCTACATGCTGCTTCCAGTTATCTACTTATGAGAGGGGTAATAGCAAAACTTCTGGCCCTATTTCTGGAAAAAAAAACTTTCCTTCTCCTATGACAACCAATATAAAATTCAGCACAAAGCATTCCATCTCTAGCCACCAAAATCTATGAGTATCTTTCTGCATACAGCAAATAACAGCAATTTTCCTGCATATTTTTAATAACATATACCTGGAAATAGGATCAGACCCCATAGGTTGAAAGTTCAGTTTGACTAAACCTTCTTCAGAGGCCAGGCACAAGCCTCAAGACTGACCTATACTGTCTGTGAATCTGGGACACTAAGATCCAGTCCTACAGTTCAATCATTTGGCAATAAGGGTCACAGAACTCAAGGGTAATTTACTTATTCTACTATTTATTATAAAAGATATTGTGCAGATACAAATGGTCAAAATAAAGAGAAACATGGGGAACTGGAGAGATGGCTTGTTGGGTAAATGGCCTGCAACAGAGGCATAAGGACCTGAGTTTGGATCCCCTGCTCGCTAGTAAGAGCCAGGCATGGTGGCATATGGTTGTGACCCCAATGCTGGGACAAACGGTCAGGGTAGAGAGAGGCAGATCTCAGGCACTCGCTTGTCAGCCAGTTTACCCAAAATGAGAGTTTCAGATTTAGTGACAATCTCAAAAAATAAGATGGAGAGCAGTAGAGGAAGACACCTGATATCAACCTCTGGCCTACAAGCAGCCATCCCCAGGACACATCCCTGTGCACTCTATCCTGGAGTTTTATGGCTTCATTATGTGGGCCTTAGTGATTCCTTCATTGGCCACCAGCTATCAGCTCAACTTTAGCCCCATTCTTGTACCTAGAGAACAAAGGTGGGACTGAAAATCCCAACCTCCAATCACGTTATTGGGTCTCCTGGCAACCAGGTCCTACCGTGAGACTATCCAGGAGGATGTCAAGAGCTGCCTCATTAGAACAAAAAGTGTTCTTGTCATTGAAGAAACTGCAAAGAATTTGGAAGCTCTGGCAAGTGCTCCACCACTCAGTAAATTATAAAGCTCTTATGAGCTCTGTGTCAGGAACCTGAGTCAGAGATCAAACTGTTGGTGCAAAGGGTCCTCCCAGTATGGTCTACAAGAACTTTTAGAGTTTTGACTCAGGAAATTGAACCTAATCCAAATATGTACTTCTTATTTTATCATACTACATAATGTAATATTAAAACCAGGCTTAATTCTCCTGTCCTTTTTTTAAATAATGAGACTAAAGAAAAATTCATTGTTTAAATTGGGTACTTGTTGGGCTGCAGTGATGACTTAGCATTTAAGAGCACGTGCTGTTCTTGCAGCATCAGGCTCCCATACTGAGCACCTCAAAACCTCCTGTAACACAAGCTCCAGGGAACTCAATACCCTCTTCAGGGCTCCAAGGACACTGTACTCATGTGTACATTCCCAAACATAGACAGACACACATGCATATAATTAAAAGAAATAATTTAGCTGGACATGGTGGCACATGCCTTTAATCCCACACTCAGGAGGCAGAGGCAGGCAGATCTCCATGAGATCCTGGCCAGCCTGGCCTATAATATCTAGTTCCAGGCCTCTGGAGCTACAGGGAGACCTTGTCTCAAAAGAGAGTTTTTTTAACTAAGTGCTTGCTCTAGAACATAATTTTTACTGGAAGATGATGTGACGAATCTACTGTTATTGGATGATAGGTCATCATAGACACAGATGATAATAAAAAGATCTGAGAATGGTGAAGACGAGCCAACATACACAATGCCCATGTCTTCTTTGTGGGCTCATGGCTAGATCACTTAGCAGGTTCTCAGCCCCAGTAAAGTATGTTGTGACCATGTGACTGAGTTCTTTCCAAGGGAACACAGGTAGAACTGGTGTGTGATGTGCCACTGTGCACTCCCTAGGTAGGATCTCCATGATCTTCTGCAGCTTAAGTTAGAGAATCACAACAAAGGTGTTTGGAGTCAGTGATGGAGTTAAATGTAAGGAGACTTAGTCCCAACTAGAATCACTACATGGAGGACCAGAAATATAAAAAGGATGGTTTTATAAACTACTGATTTCCAACTTAACAGATTTGGAGAATAGCTTCAGACTCATGGACATATACATTGGTGCGCTGTTTCCTCTTAGCCATGCCTCTGTGCCTGCCAGTACATCTATTGCTTCATTTGCAGAGCCTTAAGGGCAAGGACTGTATTTTAGATTTCTTTGTGTTGTGTCTGCTCTGCAAAATACAATGTGACAATTCAATAGTATTTACTGAATTTCGTTTAATTTCTCAATGCTTTAATTTTTAAGGCAACAATTCACACCAGCATTTATGCAAATTTAACTAATTTAAATATGTGAGATGATTAAGAAAGAATCTTCCACTTGATTCCCCAAGAGTGTGCATGTTCTTTTCTCTTTATGCAAATTTCTAGCATAGTCTGTTCTTTGATTCTTTTCTTGGATCACCATACTTTTTAAAAATAAAATATTGTAAATATACACAATAGAATCAGAACCTTGCCTATGGTTTCATATGAGACTATGTAAACCCTTAATAAGAACAGTATTTGAACTGTTTTTGAATTGCAACATGCTCACATAGAGAATATTAATCATATATATATATATACATATATATATATATATGCTGATATCTATGTAATCTCTTCAGAACAATTTTCCAGGTCTAATAAATGTAGTGCCTGCATCTAAACTCTTAAGTGCCTTAATGCTTTGTGCCCTTGCATCAATTAACATTTAATTTGACTTTTTAACAACCTCACTTACCACTAGTTTTTTCATGCCTATGAAGCTAACAAATGTTAGCATTTCAAAGCTGGCAGTTTATGATTACTTATAACCAAAACAATTTCAGGGTAATGCAGTAAGAGATGATGCAGCCACAGGGCTTGCTATAAAAGAGGGATGAACTATAATCCTGGTGAATGCCTCTTTTGAATAAATGTATTCTAAAGCTAGCCAAACCAATGTCAGGAGGGAGAACTTCCATCTTCATTATATTAATAGTGTTCTAATTATACTTCAGAAATGATGTAAGGCTTTTGTTTATTAAAAATAAGTTTTCTATTGAAAGTGAAATGAAATATGTTCAAGAAAAGATAGATTAAACACCATGGAGAAAGCAAGAATTTTATTCCCTTATTTTTTTAAATTCATGTGTGTGTGTATCTGTGTGTCTATGTGAGTTTACAGAGTGTCCATGGAGGCCAAGAGATGGTGCTGGATTCCCTGCATGTGGAGTTACAGGTATCCGTTAGCCACTGGATGTAGTGCTAGGAACTGAACTCTCTGATCCTCTCTGCAAGAAGAGTAATCATTCTTAACCACAGAGCCACCTCTCAATCCCCTAAGAATTTTATATTTAAATTAATAAAAGCAATTTCACTATTTTTTAAAGGAGAAAAATACTTAACATTTATGAACACACATACAAATATATGAATGGACATAAAAGCATTAATTGAGCTGCACAAAAAAAAGTGCAACAGCAAAATAGTTGATGGCTATAGGGAGTTATCCAGCCCTCATTTCAAGGGACATGACCCTGGTCCTTCTGTCTTCCATTCTCTTTCAAAATTGATTGACTGAAGATGAGTATTTAACTTTCTTCCAATTCCTTTTCAGTTAGGTCCTTAGCCATTCAGCCTCCATCTTCCCTCAGCATCTTTTGATGTACAGAAGCTTTTGAGTTTAATGAGGTCCCATTTGTCAATTGTCAATCTTATTTCTTATGCAGTTGCTGTCTGATTTAGGAAGTCTTTTCCTATGCCTATGCCTGATACATCTACACCTATGCTAAAATTGTATCTTCTGAAAACAAACTGTGTTATTTCGATATCATATTTCTTGATTCACCTTTTTCCATTTTAACTTTATGTTACTCTAAAATATGTATATATGCCCACCACCATATACCAAAAATCCATAGTCTGAAAATAAATGGTAGGTTAGTTCTAGGACCTGTCTAGGGATTCATAATATAAGAGCACAGCCTCTTCAGAGTGTAGACTGCCATTGTTGGACTACCCAGGCTGTGTCATGGAGGCCAGTGCAGAAGGATCAAGACAAGATGCAAGCTTGCAGGACCTCATTTGGGTGACCATGGCGGGGAGGACCCCAGTGTGGAGCACGGGGGCAGGACTGATGGTTGTTTGGGTTTGCCAAGGAGGAACCGTCAAGCACTTCCTTGGGGAAAACATGACATCTTTTGGTAAGAAAGAAAGAAAGAAAGAAAGAAAGAAAGAAAGAAAGAAAGAAAGAAAGAAAGAAAGAAAGAAAGAAAGAGAGGAGGGAGGAGGAGGGAGGGAGGGAGGGTAGGGAGGGAGGGAGGGAGGGAGGGAAGGAAGGAAGGAAGGAAGGAAGGAAGGAAGGAAGGGAGGAAGAAAATCCTCTAACTCAGGTGATGTGTGTGTTGTGTGTGTGTGTGTGTGTGTGTATATATATATATATATGTATATATATATATAAATTTATGTATGTATACATATATATAAATCTATGTATATATATATAGAAGCAATACAAGTTGGAGAAAAAATGGAATTTCCGTGTATTTTAATTTTTTTGGTATCACAACTTTAATTTATGTTACTTTGATGCTATGTGTATTCTAAAGTTCAACTTAAAATAAAATTAAAAAAAAAAAAAGAAATGTAGATATGGGACTAGAGATGGTTCGACAGTTAGAAGTGCAGTCTGTTTTTCCAGAGGACTCAGGTTCAGTTCCCAACACCTACCTGGTAGCTAACAGCCATCTGCAACTCCAGTTCCAGGTGATCTGAAACCCTCTCCTGGCCTCCCCGACCATCGAAGGACATGGTTGCACTTACACATGTGTAGGCAAAACACTTATACACATAAAATAAGTAAACCAGCAAAACAAAGGTAGCTGAGCGCAAAGTCGATGATGACTGGAATTAAGCATCGTAGGAAGCATTCCTCCATGCTCTGCTTCGGTACCTAGTTCCAGCTTCCGGCCCTAAGTACCTGCCAGCTTCACTTGGTGGCCAACCATAACCTGGGATCCCATTCCTCCTCCACCTGGATTCTGGTCAGTTTTCCCACTGAAACAAACAAGACAGATGTTCAAAAAATTCTCATCTTCCCCCACTTAACCACAATGTTGAGAAAACATTAATGTTAAGAAAAACACTGGAAACAAACATATGTTTTTATATGCCCCAAACCCCTTAACTTTAAAATATTCTAGAACTATTTTCAAATCTGTATTCATAGAGATAGACTCAACATCATCTCTACAAATTAGTTATCATTCAAATAAGCAACTTACAAGTTTGGTTTCAGATTTTTTTTTAAATGCACATATTTTTACAAAGGAATCAAATGTTCAAAGATTATTCACAAACATGTAAAACTTCTAAAGTTCCAAATCATAGAAAACTAATTTCTTAATATAACTTAAAAATAAAAACAACTCCAAAAAAAAAAGAAAAAAAAAAAAAGCTGGGTGTGGTGGCACACACCTTTAAGCCTAGCACTCTGGAGGCAGAGGCAGGCGGATCTTTGTGAGTTCAAGGCCAGCCTGGTCTACAGAGTGAGTTCTAGGACAGCTGGGGCTACAGGGAGACCATGTCTTGAAAAAAAAATAATAATAGTAATAATAATAATAATAATAATAATAATATATGAAATAATAAAAACAACATAGAAACTACCAAAGGATAATCCAAAATATCTGTATATTTGTAAATGTTAAAAAATGGTTTTCAGCCCTCTCCCATTTACATTTTTAAATTATATGTTTAGGATTTGGGGAGAAAAGGCAAATATATGTTTCATTTTATTTTATTTTAATTTTTTGGTCTTTTTGAGACAGGGTCTCCCTGTAGCTCCAGGTGACCTGGAACTCACTATGTAGACCAGGTTGGCCTTGAACTAACAGAGATCTGCCTACTTCTGCCTCCTGAGTACTGAGATTAAAGGTGTGTACCACCATGCCCAGTGCAAATACCTGTTTTGATGGTTAAAAATAAAATGTTAAAGTACAGGTCCAAGTCACCCTAAACAATGAAATCTTTCAAAGATGAAACAATAATTCTAGTCTATTCTAGAATTCTCTGATAAGCACTGACACATTCAATGGCCGGTGGATTGAAGGTTGGGGGAGTAGCCAACTAAAGAGGAGGAATCTGGGAATTAGATTTAGTATATCAAAGGTTCACTTCTGAACTCATCTGGCAGAGTTGGAGAGGGCCAGGGCTTGTGTTTATTTATTTCCTATCCCTTGTACTGATTCATTCCCTGTGCCTTTGTTACAAGGGTACTTAAAATCACAACTCTGAGTCAGATTACCCAAGGAAAAGGCTAAAGAGTTCAGTGAGTATCTTAAATGGAGATGAAAAAGAAAATAAAATCAGAAGGAATGCCAGAAGATAAAAGAAAGCAGAAAAGGACTATTATTCAGTATATGACACCAATATGGATCTATGTCTGCGCATACAACTAGAAGCTTGATATTGTAGATATCAGTCCCACCACTAGGTAAAGATATTGAAAGGAATACATTTGAGAATCTCACCTTGTGCAGGAACAGAAAAGCTTTGCAAAGCCACAGACCTGAGACAGGAGAGAGGGATCCAGTAGACAGGTGTTTAAACTCACTAACATACTTTCAAAATCTCAATTAATGCTACAATAAGTTCTTAAATTCTTGTACGCACTCCTTCTGATGTTTGTTTTCATCAGAATGAGCAAAAATGTTGGGAAATGTAGCAATTTGGCTCCCTAACTGCCAACTATTGGACTGTCCTCTGCTACCCTGGATGTCCAGACCATGAATCACATAGCCAGGTGGGTTACACTTATGTGGGCTACTTTGAACATTCCACAGACGTGTAGCAAAAACTACCTGTCAACCTCAACTACCACATAACCCCAAGACCTGAAAGGCCAGTCATGGCCAGGACTGTTTCAAATAGTTCCCAGTTGGTGCTGGAAGTTTTGCTATACAAGCCTTGGTGACCTCTAAATGACCCTGCAGCTTTTTCCAGCCAGAGCAGATGGGACCTACTGTGACTGATGCAAGGGAATGATGCTGATGATTGGTGTTCTCACAAACCCTCATTTGCATGACAGTGTTTCTGTGGTTGGTTAAATCACCCTCTTCCAAATATATGAGCAGGCTTTTCAGCTAAGTTGAAGGATCAGAGAGATGTCTTCTCTACTGCCTTCCCTGATGTTGCAATATTAAGTCCAATAAAAGACTTCCCTTTTCAGGAACTGGAGAGATGGCTGAGAAGTTAAAAACACTACTGGCTGTTCTTGAAAACCTGGGTTTGGTTCCCAGGACCCAGTGCCTAACAACCATCTGACTCCTCTGGGCATTGCACAGCAGGGTACACTTACATACATGGTGGTAATACATTGATGGACATAAAAAGAATTTTTTTTCTTTTTTATGTATATAAATTTTTTATTTTTTAGTTTTTATTTATTTATTATTTTATGTGTATGAGTGTACTATCTAAATGTAAGCAGGTGCACCCTTGTCGTGGGAATGCTACAGAGATCAGAAGCGTCATCGGATTCCCCTGGAACTGGAGTAATGCTGGTGTTAGGCCCATGTGGGTGCGGGATTATGCAAACCTAGGTCCTATGCAAGAGCAGTTGCATGCTCTTATGTACTCGACCACTCTCCAAGCCCCAAACTTTTTATTGTTATTAAACTTTTTCCAGAAACATCATTTCTCAATCAAATTCTGAATGGCTTCCAACTTTCCAGCCCCCATCCACCTGAGTCCCTGCACTCTGCCACGCATGTTCTGTCTCTTTTCCTGAGTCTTTTGAGAGTTTTTTTCCAGTTCTTTTGTTGTGTCTCTCAACTTGTTTGCTTACATATATATAATATTATATATATAGATATATATAGTTATATATATATAGTTATATATATATATAGTTATATATATAGATAGTTATACATACATGCATACATATCACTTGAATTGGAGGATTTTTTTTTCCTAAAAGATATCATGTTTTCCTTAAGGAAGTGCTTGAAGGTTCCTCCTTGGCAATCCCAAACAACTATCAATCCTGCACTTTTGCTCCACATTGGGGTCTTTCCCTCCCATGGATCCCCCAGATGAAGTCCAGTAAGCACATGTCCTGTCTTGATCCCCCTGCACTGGCCTCCATGATACAGCCCAGGTAGTCCAACAAAGGCAGTCTATATTCTGACAAGGCTGACATGCCCTTAGCTGTTTAGTCCACAAACTGAGTATCTCAGTAGTCCCCATCTGGCACTGAAGATTTGGAGGATTCTTGGAGAGACATGAGTCCTCAGTCCATATTGGAAGGTTAAAACGCTGTGTCTCATCTCATTGAGGAGTGCCAAAAGTGGTGGCAGCCACAGAGTTGATGCACTTGCCAGTAAGAATTGAAGACAGGCCAAACAACAGTACTCTCTCTTTTTCTTTTTGTCCTTTTTACTAAGATCTCAAGTTCTATGTCTGCAGTACAGTTTCTCCAGTCTTACTGATTATTTATATCTGATTGTACTTTCCTTTTGGATGCTTAAGGCCACACAGTTAGCCAGATTAACCAAGGTTTTTGTTTTCTCAAGATCAGTTGAGGATCTGGTCCTCAGGGGTCTCTCAGGGTTTTGTTTGGGGGGGGCAGGAGTACCCTGTTCCTTTCAGCTTTTCATTTGTGAGTTCTATCCACTCAAGGAAAAAATCAGGTCTTGCTAGACCAGGGTTCCTTTTCTGAAGCATAACAGACTTTCTGCTTTGTAGACTGGACACTGGCTGAAGTCCCATTAGTGGCTCTCCAAGACCTCCCTGAACAGGAAGACTGGTGATCCACATTTGCAGGACATTTCAAGAGATGCCCCCATGCATAATCCTCTAAGACTTAGTTGAGCTCTGAGGGCAAGGAACAAAGTTATCTCTTAGGTCCCTCAGCCAAATTGGTATGGGCATTAAGTATGGTCGTTAAGCACCCAGAAAGGCTAAGTTGCACCAGCCTATTACATTGCACCTATATTAAAATTGTATCCTTTGGAAACAAACTGTATGCTATTTCCATATCCTATTTCTTGATTCCCATCTCTCCATTTCAATCCCATAATACTCTAAAAGGAGCACACATACCCTCCATCATGTACCAAAAAGTCAAGGTCTGAAAATAAATGTTAGGTCAGCTCTAGAACCTGTTTAGGGATTCACAATGGAAGAGCACAGTTGTCTTTAGATTGTGAGGGATAGAACATTAATGTTGCTCAGTTTGTCTTATAACTAGGTACTTGGTACTAGCATCCACAGATGAGGGATTCCATTTGTCTGTTTTTCTGGGATTGTGTTACTTCATTTAGCATAAAATCTTCTAGTCCCATCCATTTACCTGCAAATTTCATGGTGTCATCTTTCTTTACTGCTGCATAGGATGCCATCATGTAGATGTATCACATTTTCTCTATCCACTCATTGGTTGAGGGGCACTTGGGTTTGTTCCAGCTCCTTGCTATTGTGAAGAGAGCTGCAATAAACATGGCTGTGCATGTATCTCTGTGGTAGGACGAGTCTGATGGATATATTTCCAGGAGTGGTATGGCTAGGTCAGGTGGTAGGCTCATTTTGAGTCTTTTAAGAGTTCTCCATACTGCTTTCCATAGTGGTTGTACAAGTTTGCATTCCCACCAGCAGTAGATGAGTGTTCCCCTTTCCCCACACCCTCTCCAGCATTTAGTATCATTTGTTTTCTTGACTCTTGCCAGCCTTATCTGGGTGAGATGATATCTTAAAGTGGTTTTAACTTGTATTTCCTTAATTATTTGTGAACACTCAGATTTCTGCTCTGACCACCATAACTCCCTTCCCTGATAAATTTTTAGCCCTCCAGAACTATAAGTAAATGAATTCTTCCTTCTTCTACAAGTTATGTTGATCATGGTATTTTATCACAGCAAAAGAAAAATAACAGGACCCTGGTCAGTTGATTGGTAAGTGACTGAGTCCAGGACAGATCTTTGACTGAGTACTTTCATCCAACAAATAAGATATCTTAAAATTAAAAAAAAATGATTTAACAAGATGCAACTTGTATCTCCAACTCCATCCCTGCCCTCACCTGTAACAGCCACCTGGTGGGATACATGATTAGAGAACACTGTCTTTTTCATCTCTAATTTGCTTTCTTAGGGATTGTTAAAGAGAGTGCCAATTAATGCCACCAGCAAACAACCAATTTTCCGCAATGCTTTAGACAGCAAAGAAAATAAATTCTGGGATGTCATTCTGCTTTGATCAAACTCATTTCAAGTTTGTAATAATTAAGAAAAAGAATTATATACCTCCAAACACTTGCAAACTTTTATATACTTATTCCAGGGAGAAAAGATAAAGTAGAAAAAGAACACAATCTCAAACACATGCATCAGATATACGCATTCCCTTCACTGCCTGAATCAAAGACAAGCGGGGGCTTGTCCTATTAAACCTTATGTCTATATTGCTTAGCATAACTTCTAGTGAATGAAGGTATTTATCGAGCTAGGCTAGGAAGAACTAGCAGTTGTGTTACTATGGAGTCAGGTATGCCATAACCAAGAAGCTTTCATGGAAAGCATTCTGTATGGGAAACAAATATTTAGTGCCCTTAAAGCTACTGTAGGCTTCAACATGTTGAGGTGCACAGCACACATTTTCATGTATTCTTGCTGTTGTCCATAATATGTCTATGTTTAGTCCATAGCCATCACATCAGTCAATCCTGCTTGCCAAGAACAGGTCTAAGGAGGGGCATAGAATCCAGTTTTGTCCAATGGCATATAAAAGAAATGCTGGAATTCTGACAACTTAAACAAAGAAGAAAGCCAATAGGCTTCTGCTCCAAGTTGTCCAGGTCCAGTTATGGTTTGAACCAGTCAGCTGTAAAGGAGATCTTGCTGTCTAGAATGGGAATTCTCAGGCCTTTGTCTCAGATCAAGAAGCCCAGAAGTGACCATATTTATTACTTCTCAATGGCCCCATCTGTATTGTCAGGGATTTAGCCACTCAACGGTGAAGTGTTGTGTGCAGAGATAGTACTGGATTGTCAACAGCCACATAAGCAGAACCCATATCAGCAATACTCAGGACAGCAGGGCATAGTGGGTGCAGACCCTTGGTCATGATGCTGAGCCAGCCTCTAAAGCAACTGGGAGAAGACTGCCTCACTGAAGACCTCCTATTGTAATAACCAGAACTGTCTTTATGGTTTAAATCATAAGGACATATTGGTCATATTTACAGTTTCTTACACCAATGCCTACCAACAGTCACTCCCTCATAGTCTTCTTTGACAGAAAAGGGACAAATCCACTGAAGGCTAAAAAATAGCAGAGACTTGCTTTTTCCATCTCACTCACTCAGAATTAGTATCAAATGACACATTAGTCTATCCTTTTGCTCCTTAAGGAAAATTATGAAGATAGTTCTCAAGAGCTTCTTCTTCCCAAAAGACTCACATGAAGGATTCATTCCCTTCCAACATTTTAACAGGTTACATGATGTTGTGATTTGGGGATTATGAGTGGCAATCTACCAGAACTACTCAACCTTGGCACATTGGAACAAGAGAAGTGATATCAGAATCATATGTCTTATTTATATTTGCAATTATGTCAACAAAATACCCATGAAAGCCAGGAGACCTGAAACAAGAAAGGAGTCTAGAAAAGTAAATGTAATTTAACAATGAATAGTTTAAACCAAGGTAGTAATAGAACTTCATGGGCATTTGAACAAACTAAAAAAGACTTTTGTTTGGAAATTTTTACTTGATTTCATCACTAACTCCAGAAATAGAACAAGAGAAAGAAAGTAATGGTGGGACAAAAGGTAAGGGCTCCTTGCCTCTAAGTTGGGATACCTACAGGAGGAGAGGCAATAAGACCCTGCTGCCGAAGACCTGACGTTAACATGGGAGGGATGTATTGAGACCACACATGCAAGTGTACAGATGGCCTCTGGAATGCCAGAGAGTGTTACCAAAGGCCACTAAACCAATAAAGCAAATATGGGTCTCCCTGAGTCAAGCAAGACTCCACCGTCAGCACCAGCTACACCTCACCTGCCTGGAAATACTGTGCAGCAGAGGCAGCCATGTGCCTGTATATCCCAAATCTAATTGGCTATTGGCTATCTCCCCCTTGAAAAGAAATAACCCAGGCTGATGCCACAAGTTACATCCTCTACAGGTTAGGAGATGTTATAAGACCACACGTAAGACCCTGTCATATTTACAGGGGGGAAAATGTATATTCATGGAATTAACATATCCAATACATGATGTCTATGCAACAAGTAACCTACACAAATAACTATTTAGTTGCTGCACTTCAAAAACCTATATATCTAATTGTCTTGTCTCATTAGTAGGATCGAAAGGGTATTCCTGGACAAACTGTCAGCCCATGAAAGGGAAACAGCCAGAATTGACCGGAGTCCACAGTCAACAGCTCCAAGAGAGTGGATCTGTTTTCTGTTCATCCACCTGTGCCCCTTTTCTAAGCCTAGGGAACAACCTGCGGAAAAGGGGGTCGTGGGTAAAATGTAAGGGCTGCTCTGGGTGAATGGGAAAACTACAGCAATTAGTCTGGACACTCATTTGACAACTTGATGAAACAAACACACCTGTTCCAGCCCCCCACTGGATGGTGGGGCTGTAGGTGTTGTGGCCACAAACAGCCTGCAAGATAGGTTTTGCCATGAAGGATGCTTGTACTCATGGTTATCACCTATAGCTAAAATGAAAAAAAAAACTGAGAGAAATGACCAGGCCAGTTATGGCAGAATGCATGATCTGGATTTTGGGGTGGGGGTGGGGGGCGGCAGAGGAAAAGGAAAATAAGCTGAACTGAATTGGAAAAAATGTATGAACTGCACAAGCATCATAAAACTAATTTAATTAAGAAAAAAAAAAAAAGAAAGTAATGGTGGGAAAACAGATGACTTATGGTCCTGATGAGTTTCAAGCACCTTTGAGACAGTCCAATGAGGTAGTAAGAACTTTGATGTATTGGCTGGAGCTATATTTTATAAAAAGTAGTTTGGCCTAGAAATATATATGAAGGACTTATCAGCACTCAGATGACTATTGGGACCCTGACAATGAACGGCATTGTGATGAGAGAATGTGGAGGTGGGAACAGGTCCAAAAATGGGCCCCAGGGAGCACATCAAGCCTGGAAAACCAATAGAGGAGAATAGAGAGAAAGAACAAAGTGAAATTAGTACTAAAACATGTCCTTTTAATGTAGCAGCAACCTTGACAAAAGAAAGCCCAACTTGTAGGATACAATTATGTGGACTGAAGAATGAATAAAAGATGTGGTCATGGGGGTACTACGAATTCCTGTCACCTTTTTAGAAAGCTTTAGCTCTACAGAAGAAGAGCTAGAGCAGGAAGAAGTAGGAAGATATATTATAGGAAATACACTATGAGTTAAAGAAAACCTGGCAGGAAAACTAAGGCTAAGAGCCAGATGAAGCTGCCCCCCATCCCTTTCCCTGAACCCTCTGATAACTGAGAGACCCCACACTACTTTCTACCTGAGTGCTTCCTGAGAGATCTCCACTCTGGTCCCTTCATTGTCCCAAAGCACAGTCCAACTCTGTGCTCAGTTGCAGTGTCTTACTGCTCATAGAAAGTTCTTCTCTAAAGAGCTATAAGGCTTGTTCAAGTCTTTGCCCAAACACCACCTTGTGTGGCTCAGCTTGCTTGTTTGCTTATTGTCTGCCCTCCTTTTTGAACATACATATTCCAATCTCAAAGCTAAATTTATTTATTGCCAGCACCTTATTTCAGTTCCATGAAGACTGTCACTAAATAAGTGATCAAATAAATGTTAGGTAAGTATTCTAGTTTATTTTCAATTTCTAGACAAAACACTATGATCAATACCAACTTGAAGAAGAAAGGGCTTATTGACTTCCATCTCCCAAGTCACAGTTCATCATTTGGGAACCCAAGGTAGGAACTCAGGGCAGGAACTCAGGCAGGAGCTGAAGCACAGGCCATGGAGGAACACTGCTTACTGGCTTGCTCCCCTGGCCCAAGCTTAGCCTGTTTTCTTATACAATACAGAACAAACTGTCCAAGAATGGCATCACCCACAGTGGGCTGGGCACTTCTACATCACACAATAAACAAGAAAATACCCCACAGACATGGCTAAGGCAAGTCCAATGGAGGAAATTCCCCAACTGAGTCTCCCTCAACCCAGGAATGTCAAATTGGCACTAAAGCTATCTAGCACGGTAAGCAAATAAAGGAAGGAAGGGAGGAAGGAAGGAAGGAAGGAAGGAAGGAAGGAAGGAAGGAAGGAAGGAAGGAAGGAAGGAAGGAAGGAAGGAAGGAAGGAAAAAAGATGTATCAGAGAGTAAAAGTTGTATTAGAAAGGAGTGAAGTCAAAGCAGTTTTAGATGTAGAGAGATGAAGGGGTAGAGAGTCCCTAGAGCAGTCTTCTAAGAAGTAAGAGACTTAGTGTAGTACAAAGTGAAAGCATGATTGGCAACTGGGCTTAAAGGCCTCAGGTTGCAGGTCAGGTTCAGGGAGAGGTTTGGCAGTAGCACTGATGCCTGGTGAGGAGAAGCTCCTCAGAATTCTGAAAACCAAAAAGTTCTTACTCTAAGATGTCAGACGGCTTATACTGTAGTACTGGAATTTTCTTCAGCAATGGCAAGAAATGCTTTATAGAAATACGGACAAGGAAGTGAACTTTTGGTGTCCAGAGAGCCAGTGGTGAACTGAGGGTTTGAGGAACACAGAGCCAGACATGGTGGGAAGCAGTTGTACAGAATGCATTTGAGGCCAGGGCAATCTGGTTGGATGGAATTCTCTAGAATAACAGTTTTTCGATACCAACTAGTAGAGAACTGATTATATACAGGGTTTTGTTCTCTCTCTAAAACCATTTTAAACCTTTAAGTTACACATAAAAGCAAAGTGTCAAAGTGGTTTTCTGATACCCTTGTAAGATAAACCCAGAGGATTCTCAATGACGTACATGAGTCTGTCTCTATGCTGAGGTTTGCTACTGACAGTGCTAAAATGTCACTCTCCTTCCCCTTGTGATTCTCCCCTGGGCTAGCAGAGAGGAAAGCCCAGGGCTTCTTCCTTTGATACAGGTGAGGCAAAGCCTTATTATAGGACACACTGAGTGTGTCCTCATCTTGACCACATGAAAACTCTAAGATAGTCTCCTCTCCTTGCTCTCTAAAGACATTTCCAGATGAGTTTGGGAATCTTACTCAATTCTCCAAAAGACAACACTAATTATATAGATAACAAAACTCCGCCTGTGTGTGTAGCATGACAAAAACCAACAACTGATTTATTGAGTGGAGTCTATAGTGTGTGTGTGTGTGTGTGTGTGTGTGTGTGTGTGAGAGAGAGAGAGAGAGAGAGAGAGAGAGAGAGAGAGAGCCAGACAGAGCCAGACAGAGACAGAGACAGAGAAAGAGATGGAGAGAGAGAGAGATGGAGAGAGACAGAGAAAGAACGGATGTGCTTACCTGTGTGTACAGATGTATGTGGAAGCCAGAGGCAGAGACACTGCATCTTCCTCAGTTGTCCTCCACCTTCTTTTGGGGGCAAGGTCTCTCACCAGACCACTTGAATCTCACCATATCACCGGACTGGCTAACCAGTGAGTCTCAGGGATGATCCTGTCTCTGCCTCCCCATGGTTGGGATAACAGGCACATGCCACCATATTTGGCTTTTTATGCAGGTTCTGAGACAATGCACACATGTTCTTACGCTTCTGTGGCAAGCACTGTGCTGACTGAGCTGGCATCCCAGCACCCAGTCCATCCTGTTTCTGCAGTACATCCATAAGACACAAGTACAGAAGCGACTTTTCACCAGCCCCCTCCCTGATCTCATAGATGGCATTAGTCACTCCTTACCTTGAGCTCTCCTGCATGTTTATTTATAAATTCAATAGTCACCAGTCTAATATTTACTATAATTGCCTGTGTATGTATCTAGCACTCTCATTAAAACCCTTGAGGAAGTGAAAATATATCTCTGTATTTCTGAAAATCTATGAGACATACTTAATAAATATTTGATTTATTGAATTATTCAGAAGGTACAAGGACAAAGTGGCTTCCCTTGGGGCATTAGAAGTTTAAGTTTTGATCTGAAGATTTCAACACATCCCCTGATGCACTCACTCTGTGTCTCCTGGGCTCTTAGAGCTCAAATCACGATACACAAACAGCAAAGCGTAATATAAAGACCACTTTAAAAAGATCAATTCCTGTGAGCAGCTTCTAGGCCCTCATGGAATGACTAAACAGAGGGCTGGTTGGAGATCTCGGGAAGTTCATTCATTTTCTATAAGAGCTCTGAGAACACTCATAAACCAGATTTTGAATGGGAACACACCCATATGTTTTATACTGTTTTTCAGGCAGTTAGCCTAATTAAGCCTCCTAGGCAGGTTAGAGTCCCCCTGTGGAAGCTAAATTAAGTTTAAATACAGAATTATCTCAAAATCTATGAGCTTTTGATTGATACCCCAGTTAATTTTGACAATGGAAGTGGCTTCCTGCTTCTCTTTAGGAAGATGAATAATAGTGTGACCTCATTAACTCTTTGATGTTAATCACTGAAATTTATGCCTAAACTTAATGCCTGAGAGAGAAAAATAATTACTCTGTGATATATATATATGCTTCAGATTTTTATCTGGTCCCACTTCACTGTCATACCCATAGGCAATGCTAGAAATATTAAATTGTGTGTCCACTGACAGAAGAGCAGATTAAGAAAAAGTCTTTACTCAGATGAATGTAACCCTCACCAGGGATCTGAAGACTTTCTTTCTTTCTTTCTTTCTTTCTTTTTTCCTTCCTTCCTTCCTTCCTTCCTTTCTTCTTTCCTTCCTTCCTTCCTTCCTCCTTAGGCATTTTGGGCTAGCAGCAGATTTCATCCTCTGAGCCCTCCTATCATCTACCACGATATAAGCAATCTGTAAATACATGATTATTTTTCTTTGTATTTTATGTTAGCCTGAGATATAAAAGAACCCCAAACTTTAAAATTTTAAGAAATCCTAGGAATACTTATGCTTAAGAAAGGGGTATATTATGAGCCATCAAAAGAAAAAAATAATGAAT
The DNA here is from genome assembly GCA_009823505.1 of Rhizomys pruinosus. Taxonomy (NCBI): domain Eukaryota; kingdom Metazoa; phylum Chordata; class Mammalia; order Rodentia; family Spalacidae; genus Rhizomys; species Rhizomys pruinosus. The sequence continues at coordinate 325,117 of VZQC01010688.1, read as the reverse complement.
AAATGCAACTTGGGAGTATGTTAGCCTTTCCATTACTATGAAAAACTTCCTGGGCAGAACTCAGCAGTTAATAGTGCACAGTGCTGTTGCAGAGTGCCTTCCCTGCCCTGGCAACTATTGCTCCTGTGTGTTCAGGGCTGCCAACTGTTGCTATCACGTGAAGAGCCACTATCTAGATGACCCAACACTTTCAGTGGCTTGCTCTTCTTAGGAAGGCGAAGGATGATAAATAATCCTGTTCCGGGATATGTGATCAAATAGAATACTGTCACAACCATGTTAAGTAACTGTGTTGAACTGGAGTTGTTTTTAAGACTATATTCAACTGCTTAAATGTCTTGTCTTATGTAAATTGGAGTAGTTGTAAGAAACCAGTATGAATTGTTTCTACAAAAACATTTAACTAGCATTGGGTAACAGTACAAGGATTCGCAGAAGTCATAGAAGTCTTCCTTAATGAACCAATAAATTGCTGTGTGGCCTTAGAATTTCATTTGTAATTCTCTATACAGAAAGGGATGTTGCTTTTATGTTTAGGTTGTTGGCTTACCTTTCCTGTTTTGCCGATGTACATAGGGACCAACTCTTCCTCGTTCCCATGTTTTCCCAAACACTATTTGCACTTAAGAAAGTATATTTAATCCAATACTACCATAGGCCTGAGCATGAAAGAGACCTTAAAAATTTTTTTGTTGTTGTTTTACAAAGGAGACCCAGAGAGAAGGAGCAAGATGGAAATGCATCACAGAGAGGCGAGGGCAAGCATTGAGCTTCAACTTCGGTTGAAGCAGTCTGCTTCAAAAGAGAAGAAAAGTTCTGCTTCCTCTCCCTCCCTTCCTACTAAAGAAGCATCCATTGCCTCACAAAGGAAAACTATCTCAGTCGGCCACATTTCAAGACTTCTCTGAACTACACACATGCATGCTGCCATAGTTTCCTGCCTTCAGGTAAATATATGACATTAAAGAATGATTTCATGTTATTACCCAAGCAACCTATTTAGGTGCATAAAGGTTTCCTTGAACTTCATTCTTACATGGTAAGCATAATGAACTGCTCTCTTAACTGACCCTGTCTGCAGTGATCCAACACATGTTAATCAACCCTAAACATCCTTCATTATGTAGCACTGGTAAAGACTGCCTCTCCAAAAGTTCAGAAAACGAGTCCTAAAAGACATGGGCCCCTTTTTTTTTCTACATAATAGTCTTAAGAGGGAGCAGAGAATCAAATCGAATTTAATACAGACACTGAATCAGGTGAAAGCATCCAATCAAATGCAAATGCCAACAAAGAAAAACAACTAACAGGAGCATAAGCAACAATCTGAATAAAACACCATAACCTCCTGACAGTGGAGCTTTTGAACCCACTCTGGGGAAATTCCACACCCCATTAGAGGGGTAGGAAGCAGACACCCTGAAGGAAAACTCTATAACCCACAAAGACAAATTGATGAGACCTGTTCAGAACCATCACTGAGTACATGACACCCAGGATGTTTATGCTCCTTCTTCCTCTAGGTTGTTTGAGACTTCTATAATGAGGAAATATGAGAAATCACAAAAGTAATAAGCCTCACTCCCATGTAGCTGTGAGGAGAATAAAATAAGGCCACTTCATAAACTTTCTCCTTTATGATATTTCCCTTTCAAAAATACCAAAGAACCTCCTCAAAAATATTAGTTCGGCAAAGGTTAAATCACATTTGTGTTGCCCTGAGTGAAATGAAAGTCATTTTGTGCTAACAATCTGAGGAAAAATTACAAGTGAAAAAAGAAATATCAGTGAATTATTAATATTTGGAATCCTGTAGTTTTGACAACTTCACTGCCACCACCCAGGCTTGGCACCATTTTCTGACATTATTCCTCCCATTTTCCCTACTTTCCCTCTTGTCCCTCTCCTGGCTGGATTTTTTATGTGCAAATCAGACTGTCTTTCCTGCTTCTGCCTCTGTCCACCTCCCCTCCCTTGTCTCTCTTATCCCTATCCTTCTCCCTGATTTACCATTTGCTTGCTACCCTGGGGTCATCACGAGTCTTCAAATATGTCAGGCTTTTCCCATGTCAAGGCTTCTGCTGTCACTCTCACTGGCTAGAGCCATTTGCGCCTATATATTATTCTATTTTTATCTATAATATATATATATATAATTTTAGATGTATGAGTATAGTGCCTGCATGTATATAAATGCACCCATGTTGTCAGGTTGCACAATGCCCATGGGAGTCTAAAGAGGGCATCAGAAGATACCCTGGAATTAGAGTTACAGACAGTTGTCAGCTTCCATGTGGGTGCTGGAAATTGAACCCAGTTCCTGTCTTTTTACTGTTCTCATCACTTGTAGGAAGCTTCTCTTGCTATGAGCAGGTACAGTACAGTCCTGCAAAGAGAAGGGGAGGAGTAGCCACTTGTGATCACTGTGAGAAACTGACTCCTCCACACAGAGGTCCATTGGTTACTTTCGTAACCCAACCTGAGAGGTACTTTTATCCCAGGTCCTTAGCCTGGGAAGTGGACAGGAATTTCAGGCTGATGGCTGATGGCTGATCTTCAGTCTATACCCATTCACAATCCACTCTACAGTTGGTGACCTGATTAGTCTCCATCCAACGCCATGCTAGCTTACCAAGTTGGCAATCTGATAGATCCCCATCCAACCCACTAGCCACTGACACTTGAAATACAGGCCTGCTTCGGCCTCTATACTCACAAAATAAGGAACCGGAAATTCTATGTAATGATGGTAATGGAGAAATTGATTTATTGCCTGCTGCAAGTCACTTTTATAAACAAAAATGATGTCATCTCTCAGAGCCAACCACAGACCCCTGTACACTGCTGCCACGCCTAGTATTGTGTGCCTGGGCCACATTTGAGGAATCCCATGACTTCCACATTGTGCCCTGAGAGATGCTACCTGAGAACTAGCACCTAATTCAAACCAGATCCTCCCACAATCACTGTCTGACATATCATGTATACCTTAGCTCATGTGTTTATCACCGCTCTCATCTGAATCTGAACTGTCTCCAAGAAGCTCATGTGCTAAAGGTATTCTTGCCAGCTGACAGTGTCATTGATAAGTGGTTTAAACATTGAGAAGTGTAGCCTCATAGCAGGAGCCATAGGTCACTGAGCATACACCCTTGACGTAGATATTAGGACCCCAGCCTTTTTCTTTCTCTCTTTTCCTCCTGGCCATCAAAATATGAGTAGCTTTTCTCTAACTTCATGTCTGGTGTGACCACAGGCCTAGAGTGATTGGACCAAGAAGCCCTGGATAGAGATCTTTGAAACTATGAGCCAAGATAAAGATTTCCTTTTCTTAGATATTTTTTCACAGCAACAAGCTGACACGAGAACAGGCAGCAACAATTGGCTATCAAAACTACATCTTTCCAAAGGACGGAATGTGTCTGGCACAGAACAGACACTCTGTAAACAAGTACAGAAAGAATCATTGAGTAAGAATAATAATTTGGTGAGTTAATTACTATACACAGGTTGTTTTATTCATACTATTTTGGGGTGGTTGCCATTTTTATTTATTTTTATTGAATTTTTGTATGTTTCATACAAAACTTCTTAATCATTTTTATACTCTCTAATCCATTTGGACCCTCGCATAATCTACCCCACCATATTTCATGCAGTCTGTCATTTATGCTAAGGTCTATCAAGTCAGGTTATTGTGCCCAGACATCTCTCAGTGTAAGTTCATCCCCTGGGGTTTAGTCAGCCTATCTAGAGTCTCCCTTAAAGAAGATCAGTTCTCCCTCATCCAGCAGTAATCAGTTACCAATATTCAGCTAAGATTGGGGCCTACTGTCTGTCTTCCCAGTTCTATGCTGAATTTTTGTCTGCTTGAGTGTGTATGCATCTTGTGCATCCTGATGCCATCACTGTAGATTCATATGAGCAATGTTCCAGGAGACTGTTTCCATATGGTCATGCACCTCCTCCCCTGGCTCTTATAACCTTTCTGTCCCTCCTTCCACAATGGCCCCTGAGCCATTGTGGATGAAGTTTAATATGGGAGTCCCATCCAAGGACCCACACTTTCCAGACTCTTATTCTCTACACTTTAGCCGTCTGTGTCCTTTTGTGCTCATTGACCACTGTTGCATGAGGGAGGTTCATTGATGAGAGTTGAGAAATGCATTAATATTCTCCCTACCCCTTTTCCACTATGTTCTGTGAGCTTTAGGTGTAGGGGTTCCATTGTAGATGTGTCACTTAGGGTTGGGATTTTCACAGAACCTTATTCTCTGTGTGTGACCAGTTGAGGAACTCTCTATTAGTCTCAATCAGATGCAAAAGAACATTCTTTGATGAGTACTGAGTAGCATATTTGTCTGAAAAATATAAGGATCCATATTTAGCATGTAATAAGAAATTACATTTGCCTGGAGATATGAGAGCCTTTGGGTTTTCTCTATGATCTCTGACCTCTCCATCCATGTGTAGTTGGCTATGTTATAGTATCACACATGAGTCCTCTCCCATTGAGTGGGCTTCATGTCCAATTAGGTAGCTGTTGATTACCTCCAAGATAAAAATACCACTATTGCCCCAATGTACTTTGCTTTGTCAGTCATTGTTGTGGTTATTAGACCTTAAAGATGGGTTGGGCCATTGATTCATGTTTTCCCTTAGCAGCTTGAAAAGTGTCCTTCAAACCTATGAGAGTTACCCCTCAAGGAGATGGCTTCCAGGTCAGTTCCAGCTATTCACAGTATTTATTTATTTATTTATTTATTTATTTATTCATTCATTCATTCATTCATTTTATTAAGCTATTGTAGTTTCATAGCTCAGTTTTCAAACAAGTTTAGAAACCCCCATACACACCCCTCCAATCCCCCACTAGGCTTCATGTATTCTGCCATACATGGTAAGACCTATCCAGTCAACCATTTGTATCCAGATGTCCTTAAGTGAAAATTCATCCCTGCAGTCTAGCCAAGTATACACTCCCTCATCCAGTAGCAATCAGTCTTCAATATGTCTCAGTCAAGGGCTGGTCTCCCATTTCTCTCCTCCCCTCTGGATCCTTGTTTAATTGAGTTGGATTGTGCCTTGTGCTCAATGCCACCATTGCCCAAAGTTCACATGTGCAAGCTTGTGGTGTCCCAAAATCCTATGCTCCCCATGTGTTCATGAACCAGCCCCAGTATTCATAGTCTTTTTAATACCAGTGACACTCATACACAGAAAATAGGAAATAAAACCCTACCAGATAGCTAGCATTAACAATTTTTATTAAGGAGGAAAAGCTCAGACAGGCTGATGAATTTTCCCAACATTATTCTGATAATAAATGACCAAACCAGTATTGAAGTCTAAATCTATCTGACTCAAGGGTTGATTTTCTGTCTATTATATGGTACAGTGAAGAAAAAAAATAAAATTAATACTAATAGTAGAAAAATATATGGTGTTTCTAAAGAGCTAGACACTGTTATAGGTCCTTTTATGTATTCAATCATTTAGTGCTCATGGCAATTGGTGTTTTTATCTCCTCATAGATAAGGAGGTTGGGGCCCAGCAGGGTAAGTCATTTACCCAAGATAACAAAGCCAGGAAATAGAAATGGGAATCAAACCTAGGTCACTCGGACTTAGGAGCTGAGCTTTTAATCTCTGGAATACAAGAAAATTCCAGTGGATTTTCTGTGCCATTTTAATGTGAGACAACTGAGGCAAAAGCAACGCCAGTGTCTCCACAAAGATCACAATGCAACATCCCACCACCATGCCACCACCCCACCCAGAGAATCTCGGAACCCAGAGGGACTCATGAACTGCCACAGCCCAGAGGAAGCAGGGGTCTACAGTGTGGGATCCCCCAAACTAAAAAAAATGGATAGTATTTTAAAAGTGCTTCAACCGATAGTTTGTAAAACACTTTTATAGAAGGCTCTCTCCTTGGAGGAATAACCCATGTCTGATGCCACAAGCCTACTTCCTCTACAGGTTAGGAGATGTTATAAGCCACAGTAAGACCTTGTCATATTTATCAGGGGGTAAAAATGTAATTCATGGATTAACATATCATCCAAACATATGTGTCTATGCCAAAGTAACCTACCATAACTATTAGTGCTGCTTAAATACCTATATATCTAATTGCTTGTGCTTCATTAGTAGGAAGCGAAAACTGTAGCCCCATCAAACGGAACACAGACCAGAATCCAGTCAACAGCTCCAGAGAAGAGAGAGACAGTTTTACTTCTCATCCACCTGTGCCCCTTTCTAAGCCTAGGGAAACAATCTGCGGAAGAGGGGCATGGTAGAATGTTTAAAGGCCGAGATTGGGGTGAACGTGATGAAACTACAGCGAATGTAGTCTGGACACTCATTTGATCAACTTGATTGAACAAACAACCTGTCACCCCCCACTGAATGGTGGGACTGTGGGGGTTTGGGCACAACAGTCTGCAGATTTGGTTTTGCATGAAGGATGCTTATACTCATGGATTATCACTTATAGCTAAAAAATGAAAAAAAAAAAAATCCTGAAGATACAGGACAAAGTTATGGCAAGAATCACCATGAATCTGGGACAGGGGTGGGGGGGTGGGGGAGGAAGGGGAAGGGAAAACTATGCCTGATCTGAATTGGAAAATGATGTACGAAATGCACAAAATTCAATAAAAATTAAATAAAAAAAGAAGTTTCCCCAACTTAATGTTAATAAATATTCTCACTTCAGAAAAATTGTCATGAACATCCACAATGGATTCTCTTGTTTTGTTTTTTCTTTTTTTTTTTTTTTTTTTTTTTTTTTTTTTTTTTTTTTTGTTGCTTGGCCTTCTTCAGGGATTCTCTTCTTTGTCAACTTGACTAGAGTTAGAATCAACATGGAAATGCACCTCTATGTCTATGAGGATGTCTCCACAAAGATTTAACTAGGAAGGGAAGACACCGCCATGATGAAAGTAGTGTTCCCATTGGTTGTGAATGGAATGAATAGGAGGATGAGCAGAGCACTAGAATCCATCTCTCTGCTTCCTCACTGTGGATACAGACCAACCAGCTGTTTCCTGTGCTTACCAAGATGCCTTCCTAGTTGTGCCTTCAAGCTGTGAGCCAAATAAGCCCTTCCTTCCCTAGTTGCTTGGCCAGGTGTTTTGTCATAACAATGAGAAAAGTGATTCCAACCAAAGTACTTTATGCCAAACTGCTTCGAACTCATTGTTTTGGTTCTGATCATTGCTGAATGGGTTACATAACCATTTTTCAAGCCTAGAAACACTAAGGATTAAGGAGGTAAATTGGCATAATATAAAATATATATTTAAGACCCAAATCTAGATTATTTGTTCCAATAGTAATGATCACTGAGGAGAGAATTTTATGTGAAATAGTTAATTTAGCTACCCCGAAGCTATTATCTTTAGAAGTCTGGAAGGTTAGGTTCCAGAACATTCACTAATTGAACATCTCTGACAGCTTGCTTGGACTACATAAATGGCAAATGTCCATTTCTGAGCAGCTAAAATTTAGGTGAGGACAGGTGATCAGGAATCATCGTCAAGTCACAAGCAGCCTGGGCAGGACAGGCAGATTGCACATATGTGGATGGATTTTTACCACTAGGTGTGCTGGGTGTGAACTCTCACAGAAAATAAAAGTGCATGGGAGTCTACTTAGGCTTATCTCCAGAGTCCACCCAAGAAACAATTTCTTTTTAAACTTACTGCTCTGCCTATGTGTCCTTCCCATCCTACGGTAAAAAAAAAAAAAATTGTAATTTTGTGCATGAAGCAGAAGTCTGTGACTAGAGCAAACATAAACACACAGGTGATTTGAGGGGTTCTTGAAATGAAAGACTAAGAGGAGCCTTTGGATGAAATAACCGGGAGGGTGCCGAGTGAGGACACCTCGATGCATACAGCTGAAAGCCAAGAACTCAGCAAGGTCGCATCCAGTCACAAAGGTCACACCCAGTGCGGGAAGTCAGCATCCCTGAGATGGAATTCACTGCTGAAAAAAAGTAGAGATGTTCTTCTGACAAGGAACTGTTAGCATTTATCAGGCAAAAAGGGAGGGAAGCTACCTGAGCATTTGAAGTCTAAACCCCAACATTTTCCAAGAGAGTTAAAATTATAGGAGAGAATTTGGCTTTTCTTGGATGCAACTCTGCATACTGATTAGCCGCCTAAAAAGGCAAATTTATTCAAATCTACCTCCCTAAAACAAATGTCATCCTCCCTGAGGGAGTAAAATGGTGTGGAACTATATATAGAGCACACCATTTAGAACTCCTTTTTCAGGAAAATTCCTCTCCACGCTCTCTTAAGTTAAATATATTTGTAACCTGGGTAGCAGCTGAACCTCATTTCAAAAGTGATGGCTAACTAATCCCTAGGGCTTTGCTCTGGTACTATGCTGTCCAATCCACACATAAATTGTGCAACCTGTACACACATTATTGATGTATGCTGTACAATCTCTCAAGATGTCTGCTTTTTGGTAAATTCGCTTTAGTGTTTTAATCATCAAGGAAATTTCTACTCTGAAAGATAGAAGCCTTGTTGTTTGGGGGTTTTGTTTTTTGTTTTTGGTGGTGGTGATGGTTTTGGGTTTTGTTGTTTTGTTTTGTTTTTAAGATTGTCTCACTGAGGTGCCCAGGCTTGCCTAAAACTTGAAGTCCTCCTGCCTCAGCTTCCTAGATAGCCAGGGTTATAGCTGTGTGCCATAATGCCAGGATCATGGGATCATATTAGTTTTCTTTTAACATTTCTCCTATATGAAGTGTTAAAAAACAAGTTGAATTCCCCATCAATATACACCACACACACACACACACACACACACACACACACACATACACACATGCTCAAATGCATACACATACTATTTGGAGAGATTTGGAGATGATAAAGAATATAAACAGACCTGTCACCTCCAACTTTCAGTGGCTGAGAGAAAGCCAATTACAGTTAGAATGCTGACTTCTGTAACATGAAAGTCCCAGTAGCCCAGTGAGCCCATTATAGTATTTATATGACAGCACTGAACTCCTGACAATAAGGGAAATATACGTCTTTTGTGTTAAGGTAAACTAGTTTTTCTTGAAAAATGAAACAGACTGAAAATGTGTATTATCTCCTTAAAATACCTGAGTGAAAGAATGGTTGTCATTAAAGATCCCACTATTCACTTTGCCCACTCGATGGAAACCTTTGTTAGAACACATTTCCAATTTGCCTTTAGAGCCATCAAATTCTGATTTTAATAAGAGTTTTACAATCTTATATTTATGGTCTACCACAATATTGAGAAAGAAACAAGCCTTCAGTGAAAAGTGACTCTTCCTGACAAAAAGCAGAGCAGAGAACATCACACTCCTGTTCACACTCCTGTGTAGGGTCTGTGTTTGAGCTGCTTCCACACATTTCACGTCATCACGGTGCAGTGCTGGGGCCTGGGAAAGCTAGTGGGTCAGGACATGCATCAGAAAGATAGGCTGAGGGGCTGGAGAGATGGCCTAGCGGTTAAGAGCGCCGACCGCTCTTACGGAGGACCCGGGTTCGATCCCCAGCACCCACAAGGCAGCCGAAAACCGTCTGAAACTCCAGTTCCAGGAGAACTCCAGTTCCAGGGGAATCCGAGACCCTCTTCTGACCTCTGCGGCATTGCACGACACGGGTGCACAAACCTGCATGCAGACAGTACATTCATACACATACAGAAATAAATAAAAAATTAAAAAAAAAGAAAGGCTGAAGGGGATGTTCACTCTGAAAAGAGCAAGTAGCACTGCTATATAGTATAGATTTTCAATGCTGCCAGGACCCATGCTGGGACAGGAGAGACATGTACCTGCCCAGACTTGAAGTTTCCAGAGGTCAGAAATCATATTTCTTCTTTATGATGTCAGAGTAGCTAAAAAGACAGTTGTGAATGAAGAAAAAGAAAGTCAATTCTTATCTAAAATGCTGACATGTCTCCCTATATTTTACTTTGATAAACTTCTATATATTTTATAAACCTTCAGCAAGGTGTTTCTTAAATCTCCTGTACTCTGTTATTGTAGCCATAATTATTTGTACAAGTTTGAAATAAATGCATTTGTTTCTTTTATTCCAACCCTCTTCTCCATCCCATCCCTGATCCCATCTATTTTAAAGTCCTTGAATAAGGTGGACAAAATTCTACCCCTTGCCTTTTCTGTTATGGTACTCAGCAGTGTCTTACAAAGAGGAAACAAATTATGTTCATCTAATTTTAAGTTCATATAAATTAGTGTATGCATTATCTTATCTTGCTTCTAGAGTTCAAATAGCAGAGCAATCCTTAAGTAGCATCACAATATCCACCCTCTTTATAATTCATGAAATAAATATTTATGAAATTTATTACATAGTGGCATCATACAATCACACACATTTCTATTCTCTCTCACTAAGCACTAAATCTCTTCATTTGTGAATACTTTTTACTATTTTTGGGAAGACCTGTTTCCCAGTCTTGAGCTGGATGGATGTGACTTTTTATTTGCTCACCTGATGTTTCTCATCAGGTTGTACTGGATATACTCCGTGGGAAACAAGGATAAAGGCTTCCTCACAGGATGACTTGATAATCCACATCAGCCAAAACATTTCTGACTTCTCATTTGTAAAATGAGATTTTAAAACCTTCATCATTATTTATTAAGCATTCTCTATACCCTAGGAACCAATAAAAAAAAAGCTGCATTCAAAGAGCTTAAAAATAAAACCTCTACCTGCAGTAAGGGGACATAGTGGGAACTCTAGCCCTGGGACACTCCATTTCTGGTACTTTACATATGAAAAAGCATCAGCCTCATAAGGCTCAGATGCACAACTTGTAAGAAGACTAGCAAATGATTCCTCAGAGAGAGATTGTATCCTGGTGGCAGAGAAGTGGGATTAGGGATCCCACAGCTGGAGCTGTCTAACAAGAGACAGAAAGAGGAAGACAATATCTGCACTTAAGTACAGCACATTAAAAGTTTTGTAGGCAGGCTAAGCATTTTTCTTTGGCAGAATATGAATGTCTGTGCACATCAAGATTCTAAATACTTTCTGAATTCTCTGTAGGGAGGGATTTTTCATTTACACTGTAAATACAATGCCCATCACTTTTTTAGATACAAGCCACAAAACTCCATCCAAAACAAATTCTGACCATACTCCTAAGCAAGCATATTAAAAAAAAAATACTCCTAATGCACAGAGCTTCCATAAAAATAGATAAATAAATAAATAAATAAATAAATAAATAAATAAATAAATAAAAATAAAAAATTTAAAAACTCCTAGTTTGTCAATTTCACTCCCCAAAATGAAGTGGGTCTTTCTTTCTATGCTTAGTGACCTCTTGTTCAAATAAGAGGAAAGCTAGTGCTTTATTTACAAAACCTATTCATCCAAAGATCTCTCTTAAAATTGAGAATTGATTTCTGTGGTTGGTCCTCTTCCCTTATCCCTTTCTATTCTTTTGAATGGGGAAATTTTATTTCTCTTGCTATCAGAATTAGTTAACTAAGCCCAAAGTAATTATTCTCCTGTGATCAGTATTAGTGGTACAATCAATCCTAATAGGCAACTATGGTAAAAATCATGTTTGAAAATTTACAGTTCTTTTTTGGGTTTCCTTTTCAACCTACAGATTAAAGAAGTATTGTTTATTATTTATTATTTCTACATGATTATTGCATAGTCATTGAACCTTAAGCTCAGGGAAACTTTGGTGATCATATAACTGAACTCATTCATTTTACAAGTGGGGGCAGGGGAGGTAGGGAATTTAACAGCAGCACCAGGTCTGTATCCCTGCCCTGCTTTGAAATGCTCCTGAGGGGGAAAATCTTGCTTTTTATTCTCAACGAGCATTTGAATGCAGTTTCCAATGACTGCTAAGATTACAACTCCTATAAATCACATTGGAAAGATTCAGAACATGCTAGTGAAACTTCACTTTGAAGGTTTGCCTTTACAGTGAACACTTTATAGTTGATGGTGTTTCTTGGGACAAACATCCTTTGGTCAGAAATTAATTATGATGATCAAAATCCAACTGCCAGGTATTTGAAGTCGCTTTTATCGAAAAAAAAATTTAATTTGTGTAAATGATATCTTGTTAATATATCCCTTCGATATAGGTGTGTGTTTAAATTTTAGTAAAAACTACAAGAAAGCATGTGCCATTTGTAAGACATAGCTGAAGATGGAATGGTGTTTTCTATTTTGTCAAATGTAATGTGCAGCTGTGTATAAACAAATTTTCCAATTGCAAGAGTTTGTGAATTTTTCATTTCCTTAAATAAAAGTCAGAGTGTATGATGAAAACACATGAAAGGAACTATGTTGAAAAGAGTCAATTTTCTAGTCTATTCTTATAATATTTTTCTCAAATGTGAAACATCTTGTGTCAAACTTAAGAATTACTATAATTTTTATAAGGCATTGTTTCACTGTTGAGTGGTGAGACAATGCTCCAGAAAGAAATAAAATCAGCTGATAAGTATAATAAGAGCAATTTTGAGCTAGCATTCACATCCATTTAAAAATGCTATACATGATATAAATGCATTTCTGCTTTGGCTTCTGGTTTTGTTTTTAAGTGAATGGGAAAATATTTCCACTATTAAATGTCTATATAATGGCTGCATTTGTTTGTGAAATGGTGAATACTGAAAGTAGATTGGTCCACTAGTTTTGAGGATATACATTATGGCTACACATTTACTATAAATTAGGAAATCTTTATAGAGGCTGACGAGATGACTCAGAGGGTAAAGCCAAGCCTGATGACCTGAATTCACTCACCTGGACCCACATGATTAAAGGAAAAAACTGAATCCTGCAAGCTATCCTCTGATCTGCTTTTGCACATCATGGCACAGATACATTCACTCACACACACACACACACACACACACACACACACACACACACACACAGTGAATAAATGTAAAACAGAACCTTTACAAAAAAATAATCCTGAAGTTGATCATGGTAATGTACACCTTTATTTCCAGCACTCAGGAGAAAAAGCCAGAACTATCTCTGGAAATCAAGGCCAGGCTGGTGAGTCTACATAGTGAGTCTTAGGCCAGCTGGGAAATAAATAAGTAAATAAATAAATAAATAAATAAATAAGTGCCTGAAAATGCAAAGAATTCAAGCCTCTTTTTTCACAGACTGTCATTAAAGAAACTTTTCAAGAGAATATTACAATTAAGATAAAAGAAAAATTACCTTAACTTTATCTGAGATGCAAAAGGAATTTTTCAGGTGTAGATTTAATATGGCTTTAAATAAAAAGAAACAGCTATATAGTTACAGTCACTATAATAATTTATTTATCTTTAATAAAATCTAAGTGGAACTAAAATTCTGGAAAAAAAATTGTGTACAAGTTGAGAAAGGTTGATTATGCAGCCAACCCAATTGGACCCAACATGCACATCCAAGCTACAGAGTTGTGAGCTAAAGTATCATCTTAAGCAGCTAATTCTATCGTCTTTTGTTATGTAATGAAAGAAAATATGGTATGTTGGTATAAATGCTTTTGCTAATATGATATTTGTCATATAACAAAAGTTATAATAATTTTGCCTACTAGCATATTTCTGCCATTTCTTTTTCATAGCTTATGCTGCTGATTTTTCCCTTTGATTTTACCTTCTTTCAGATAGTTTTCATTTGCACTTCTTTACTACTTTAGATATTATTTTTAGAATTTCTACTATTTCTATTCATTAGAAAGTTGACAGAAATTTCAAACTATTTCAAATAGCAAATCAAAAAAAATAATATCACTATTCTCCCAAATTTAGCAAAAACTTAGTGACAAGTTTAAGCCTCTTGAAGTCAGTCTAGGCCTGCCACATCATGGTGAAATCTCAATACCTGGTGATTGAATGAATACTGAAGGAAATATAGGAAATCTGAGTATTAGGTGGTGCCAGCTAATTCCCAGAACTCCCAAGAGAACTAGCAGGTCAGTCCTCGAAGCTCTGTTGCCAAAAACAATTCTCTGGTCCCTACACTTACATTCAAAAATGCCTTCTTAAAAAATAAATAAATAAATAAATAAATAAATAAATAAATAAATAAAATGCCTTCTTGGTTTTAATAGGAGAGACTTTCTTACCCCCCCTCCGATAGAACAAGGAGAAATATGATGATGATGAGGTTGTTCTCCAACTGTAAATTGGAGACAACTATTATAGAGGTAATCTCTTATAAACCCAGTAAAACTGCCTTCTTTAATTGACTAATAGACATAGGAACTGTGAAAAGGATTTTTGTCTATTCAAAACCAAATATAATACTAAAGTCTCCTTAAGCTATGCACTTAAGCAAAATATATTAATACAGGAGCTCTGACATCAACAATGGATTATTCTACCAAGGAGATGTTGGCCAGGGAATCCAAGCCCCCACAAAAGGTAAAGGCTCCTTGCCTCTAAACTGGGATACCTGCAAGAAGAGAAGCGATAAGGCCCTGCTGTCAAAGACCCGAGGTTAACATGGGAAAGATGTATTGAGACCACACATGCAAGTGTACAGATGGCCTCTGGAATACCAGAGAGTGTTACCAAGGGCCACTAAACCAATAAAGCAAATACGGGTCTCCTTGAGTCAAGCAAGACTCCTCCGTCAGCACCAAGTACACCTCACCCTGTGCCTGGAATACTGTGGCAGCAGAGGCAGCCATATGTCTGTATATCCCAAATCTAATTGGCTATTGGCTCTCTCCTTGGAGGAATGACCCACGGCTGATACCACAAGCTTACATCCTCTAATGGTTAGGAGATGTTATACGCCACAGTAAGACCCTGTCATATTTAACAGAAAAAAGGGTAATTCATGGATTAACATACCATCCAAACATCTGTGTCTATACCAAAGTAACCTACCGTAACTGTTAGTACTGTTTAAATACCTATATATCTAATTGCTTGTGCTTCATTAGTAGGATCGAAAGGTTATTCCTGGACAAACTGTCAGCCCATGAAAGGAAACAGCCAGAATTGACCAGAGTCCAAGACAACAGCTCCAGAGAAAGTAGAGTGTTTTCCTTCTCATCCACCTGTGCCCCTTTTCTAAGCCTAGGGAACAATCTGCAGAAGAGGGGGCGTGGTAGAATGTAAGGGCTGTGTTTGGGGCGAATGGTGAAACTACAGCAATATAGTCTGGACACTCATTTGATCAACTTGACTGAACATACAACCCCCCCCCCTGCTGGATGGTGGGAGCCTTGGGCTGTGTGGGTTTGGGCACAACTGCTTGCAAATTGGTTTTACATGAAGGATGCTTGTACTCATAAATTATCACGTATTGCTAAAAAATGAAAAAAACTGAGAAAAAGATGCAGGACAGTTATGGCAGAATGCATGATCTGGGATGGGGTGGGGTGGGGTGGGGGGAAGGGAAAGGGAAATATGCCTGAACTGAATTGGAAAATGATGTATGAAATACACATCAATAAAAATAAAAATAAAATAAAATAAATGCTTTCTCATTCTACTGGTTGTCAGTGAAGCCAATAGGAATCAAAATGCAGAGCTCACATTCTGCATTTAGAACTTCCTCTTCGGGTTTTAAAATCTTCAAGCACTTGGTCTGGTTGCTAGGTGAGAGTTTTGTCAATATCTTCTTTTAGAACATGACACACCATTGTCTTCCCAGGTTTCAGTTTTTCATCCTCAGTCACCCATGATATTTGTAGTATCATATGCCAGTAGAATATACCTAAGAGACAGGGGACACCCTCGGTTATAACTTTAAGTTTGAAAGCCAGATGTGGTGGCTGACATCTGCAATTGAACACTTGAGAGGCTGTGCCTGAAGGACTGTGAACTACAGCATTAAACCCTGTCTCAAAGCAAATAAGCAAATACCCTCAAAAAGCCAAACAAATAAGAAAACAAACAAACAACAACAAAAAAAAAAGCCCTCAAACAAACAGAACAAAAGGCCAAGGTTCTGAGGCAAGCAGATAGCCGGCCCAGACTAGGCTGTGGGCTGAAAGTTCCCAGAGAGCTGGCATGCTGCCTTTTACGCCAGCCCCTCCTTTAATCCCTTTCATCCAGCAGATGCAGGTTGCATCTGTTAGTGTGAGAGTGCAAACTACACAATAATAACTTTTAAATATTTAATATTGGGCCAGCAAGATGGCTCAGTGGGTAAAGGTGATTGTTGCTAAGCCTGATAGCCTGAGTTCAATCTCCACAACCCGCATGGTAGAAAGAGATGACTGATTTCCTCATGCATACACCCATTCACATACAAAGACATAAAACACACACACACACACACACACACACACACACACACAAAACAAATAAGTAAATGTATAAAATTAAATCAATGGAGCTGAAGAGATGGTTCAATGGTTAAAAGCACTGGCTGTTCTTGCAAAGGACCTGTGGTTCAATTTCCAGCACCCACATGGCAGCTAACAACCTTCATAACTCCAGTTCCAGGGTATCCAACACCCTGACCACTGCATGCATTGCGTGACATGGGTGGACCTGCCTACACACAGGCACTCTACTCATATTCATAAAATAAAAATAATAAATGAAATATAAAAAATAAAATAATCTCATAAAATCATCACCTCATACTACATAAGTTCATTTTTTTAATGCCTCAAAAATTTTCATTCATAAATTTCTATACTACTTAAGGCATATTGTCCTAACAACAAATAATCCAAAAATAACTGTGAACAGCTCAACAAAAATTCATTTTTCATTGTTATTGCCTGTCCAATTTGGGTCAGCCTGAAGGCTCTGCCCATTGTAATCACTCAAAGATCCAGTCTGACAGAAACTCAATTGCACATATTTTTTTTTCCAAAGATGTTATGCCACATAAAGGTAATATGAGAGATGGTCACATAGGTTGTGAAAACTTTTACCTTGATCTCATTGACTGAAGCAGGTAACTTGACAATTCTCAACTCAAAAGGGATAATAAAGAAATATGATCTTACCATTGCCTAAAAATAAAAAGCAGAACTATTATTGAACATCTTGGGCAATGTATTAGTTCACTTTTTTAGTTTCTATTATGATATACCTGAAGTAGTCTAACTTTATAGAGAAAATGTTTGGTTTAGCTCATAGTTCTAGAGGCAAATTCACAGTGCCAAAATCAGTTTTGTACCAGTGAAAACCTCATGATGTATGGCTTGAAGTACACATATGAAAATGAAATGACACAAGCAGGCACACTGAAAGCAAATCAGTGACCAGGATTCCGCTTATGATAACTTAAGAGCTCCTGTGAACTAGGGACCCCCTCACAAAGCTCTGCCTCTTGTAAGCCCCACTACCTCCCAACACCCACACCCAAAGACCAAGTTCCCAACCAGTGATTTCTTGAGAGCACATTCAAATTCTATTCAAATCATGATAAAGAGAGAATTTTTAATGTACAGTATTTCTGAGGCGTGTTCCAAAGATTCTGAGTAGACACTAAAAAATGGCAACTACATTTTTCTTAATTTATTTTTATTGATGCTTTGTGTATTTCATACATCATTTTCCAATTCAGTTCAGGCATATATCCCCTTCCCTTCCCCCCCCACCCCACCCCTACCCATCGCAGATCGTGCATTCTGCCGTAAGTTTTCTGCATCTTTCTCTGCTTTTTTGTTTTGTTTTGTTTTCATTTTTTTTAACAATAGGTGATAATTTGTGAGTACAAGCATCCTTCATGTAAAACCAATTTGCAAGCAGTTGTGCCCAAACCCACACAGCTCATGGGTCCCACCATCCTGAAAGGGGGGGCTTGTATGTTCAATCAAGTTGATCAAATGAGTGTCCAGTCTATATTGTTGTAGTTTCACCATTAACCCCAATCGAAGCCCTTACATTCTACCACGTCCCCTCTTCCGCAGATTGTTCCCTAGGCTTAGAAAAGGGGCACAGGTGGAGGAGAAGCAAAACACTCTACTTTCTCTGGAGCTGATGTCTTGGTCTCTAGTCAGTTCTGGCTGTTTTCTTTCATGGGCTGCCAGCTTGTCCAGGCTTAACTTTTCAATCCTACTAATGAAGCACATGCAATTAGATATTTAGGTATTTAAACAGTATAATATATAGCCTTTCGATTCTACTAATGAAGCACACACAATTAGATATATGGGTACATTTTTTAAGATCTAAAGTTGCTGCTTTTGATAGCATGAGAAAGTTATTCTTCCATTTCTTAGCTTAGTCTAAACTGAAGTTGGAAAATAATTTACAACTTGATGAATTGTATTTCATGTAGTAGCATCATCTTGTGGTGAGCTTTGTTAGTAAGATGTACCAAGGCAAACTCAAGCCAGGTGTTCTTCTTCTGATCTTGAGGAATCAGTCATATTGGAATGGTGTACAGAGAGGCCATGTGGCAGAGAACTGCGGATGCTCTCTGAGATGGACTACAGTGTTGGACTGGCTACTGATGATAATCTGAGGCTCTCAGTCACAGAAGCATGAGGAAATAAATTCTACCAACAGCCTTCCCAATGTCAAAAGTGTTCCCTAGTTACACCTCCAAACTAAAATACAGCCCAGCCAATCTTTTGATGGAAACCTTATAAACTATTGAAATAAGGTATGACTAGAACTCTACTCCACCACAACTGTAAAATAATAAATGTGTGTTGTTTTAAGCAGCTAAATGTTCCTATTTTGCTGTACAGTGTTAAAAAAAAGAAGGCTTTTGCTCATTTTAATTCAACTTTAGTACTCCTATTTATCTTTTGGATGATTTTCCATCATCTGTCCTTAATTGAAACTTTTGGATTTGGAAAAGTTAAATTTATAGGAAAGTTGTAAGGATAATAAGAAAATCCAATAAGGATTAAGGATACAGGTCAAAAGGTTAAGGCATGTGTCACCAAGCTCTCAAGGCAGCCAGTTATCCTAAGAGGAATCCTGGTTACCGATTTGCTTTTCAGTGTGCCTGCTTGTTGTGTCATTTCTTTTCCATATGTGTACTTCAAGCCATACATCATGAATCAGCTAAGGTTGATTCCCTATAACCAGCGTAGTGGAAAGAGACCCACTGATGACGCCTGCAAGTTGTTCTCTGACCTCTTCCATGGCATACACACACACACACACACACACACACACACACACACACACACGCGCGCGCGCGCGCGTTCTTGAACATATAAACACACACAATTAATAAATATAATTAGCAACAAAGAAAGTAGGAAGAAAATCCAATATATCCATTACCCAGTTTACCACTTAACTCACATTTTTCCATTTATATAGCCATCTACTCACTCATATACAAAAATTCTTCTGAACTATATGAGACTAAAAGAAAAATGTGTCTTAACACTTAAATACCTTATGTGCTACTCCCCAATAAGTGACATTTTCTCACATTGTGGTATAATTATTTTTAAAAGAAAAAAATTGTATATTTTTCTAATCCACAGTTCAGACTTAGATGTCACAAACTGTACCAATGAAATGTGTTATAGCTGCATTTGATTTTAATCTCCTCAATTCAAAAGTTTCATTAAACTCATGTAATTTCACTTTGGTTTTTCCTTATTGTAGAATTCTATCTATCATCTGCAATCTTGGCTTGATATTTTAAGGCATAGAAATCAGGTTTTGGGGGTTTACTCATAATGGAATGCGTTTGGGAAGGACCAGCATTTTAGGTGGCTGTGTCCTTTCCATAGCACTGCTCAGAAGCATGCAATGTCCAGCGGGGTTGATGACTTGTACCATAAGATCATAAATACTCTTATGCATATCTTTCTGTCACTATCTTATTTTTGCTGCATAAATATCTGGGTCATAGTAAATATATATGTTTAACCTAATTAGAAACTACAAACCTTTTCTAAAGAGACTCCTTATAATATGTACTGCATACCCTTACCCACCACCAGGTATGCCCAACCTGCAGCTCACAGTCCACATGTGGACACATGCAGCCTAAAGAAGGTATGAATGGGACCCAACACAAGGTTGTAAATTTACTTAAAAACTATGAGTTGGAGGTGGGCTTTTTCTATTTATTTGTGTAACTGAATTATGCATTTCTCAAACATGACCTTTGTGTATAAGGACATTGTGTTGTGATGTCAAAAGGCTAGAAACATCTGCATCTCTTCGTATGCTTTTTAACATTTTATTGGTCCTGTCTCATGTTAGCTATGCTCGGAGTCCTGCAGAGCCATTTCATTTTAATTGTATTTGCCTTTATTTAATACTTGATGATCTTACTTAGTACCTATTCCCTGGCCTGTTGGCCTTTGTATGTAACTCCATTGTGATATATCTGTTCAAGCTTTCTGCTTATTTTTGCACTACATTTTTTAAATTATTGAGTTACTGGAAATCTTCATACACCCTGGAAAGAAATTCTCCATCAGATATGTTTCACAAGTATTTTCTCCATATCTGTGAATTTTCTGATATAATAATAGTTTCTTGATAAGCAGGGCTTTTCAATTTTCATGAAGTTTAATGTATCAACGTTTTTCTTTATGGTTATCATTTCTTATATTTTTATTAAATTTTTCTAAAAAGAGGGCAACTTTTTCTAGCTATCTTATTTTCTAAATTAATAGAGGTAGTAATCATGTTAATAATAGCCTACAACTTTAAATTATTATATTCTATTTAGCCATTTTTTTTAACTTTTTGTCTGATAAAAAAAAATTTTAACTAGGATTTCCTTGACCCCTAGGGGATATTTGGTAGCATGTGCAGACATCGTGGGTTGTCATTACTGACAGAAAAATGAGCCATTGGCACAAGGTCATAGAGACAGAGGTGTTATCAAAACCTATGCAAGACAATCCCCACAGCCAATAATTTTTTTCTTCTTTTTTTTTTTTTTGGTCTTTTTGAGACAGGGTCTCCCTATAGCCCCAGCTGTCCTGGAACTCACTCTGTAGACCAGGCTAGCCTTGAACTCACAAAGATCCACCTGCCTCTGCCTCCCAAGTGCTAGGATTAAAGGCATGCGCCACCACGCCTGGCTAATAGTTGTCTTCTATAAAATGTCAAAAGTACCAAGACTGAGAAACTATCCTCTAGTATTTAATTTGAATTGGGAAGGGGATCCACATTTACTGTCTCTACTTCATTAAATTATTACTGAGATAATTACATGCTTGGGTCAATGAAAGGTAAATAACTGCATGACTCCCATGCAAGCACCTAGGCTAATCTCAACTCACTGGGACTTCCTGGGTCATAGGAATCTGAGAGAGAGAGAGAGAGAGAGAGAGAGAGAGAGAGAGAGAGAGAGAGAGAGAGGAGAGATTTGCCTCTTACAGGAGGAGTCACATTAGTAAAGGGTTACTGCCCAAGCTAAATTAAAACAAATCAGTGACATTTTTCTCTGCATTATGTGCACAAATCTCCCATAAAAATCAATGAAACCACAGCTGTGCAACTGAGATCAGAACTCAGCTAATCCCAGCTCTAACTTGCCATCTCTTCCAGGGCTCATAAACTCCACAATCGTTGCTCAGGAACAGGAGGACCCTAAGATGAAAACAGCAGCTCAAGCCAAATCCTGGATGAACCATCCACATCATTGTGCTGTCTGGTTTTTTAGGCAGCTGAGGAATTGGAAGGTTCTGGATGCAGTCACAACTGGAGCAGATCTCCAAGGAATAGCCCTAAATCAAAGGAGGGGCTACGGCAGGTAACAAAAGGAGAATAAATTATGTCTCCCAATTGCCAGGGTGGCCTGTACTTGTAAAAAAAAAAAATACAGGAAAAAAAATAACATAAATCCAGATGCTGTAATTATAACCAGTATGGCAGATTTCTTCTGAGGTAAAATTTGTCTACATAATTATTTTGACTTGCTCGAGATTTGGTTTTGTATGCATTTTGTTCTTTCATGGAACAGTTTCCCATGTAGTTATGGAAAAGCTTTGAATATTGTTTCTATGTGCAACCGCTAAGGCTTAGATTTGGCTTCTGCGTCCTCCAAAGGATTTGTGTGCTGGGAGTTTGGTCTTGAGTGTGGTAGTAACTAGAAATAGACAGTGAGATCTTTAAGATGCACAGGCTTAATGGGGGGGGTATAATGGTGTGCATCTATAACCCTAGAACTGGACACAATGAGCAGCTAGAGCTACATTCCCAAGGCTCACTGGCCAGCCACCCTAGCCAACAGTGAGCATCAGATTCGGTGAGAGAGCTTGTCTCAAAAATTAAGGTAGAGAGCAATCAAGGGAGACACCCGACATTGACTTTCGATATCCACATGAACACACGCTGGCACATACAACTGCACACATATTCAAATACACACACATGCATTACACATACACACACATGCACACATACACTAAAGACTAAGATCCACATATGAAAGAAACCATACAGTGCCTGACTTTCTGAGTCTGGCTTATTTTGTTTAAATAGTAATTTCTAGTTGCATCTATTTTTCCTACATATCTTATAATTTCATATTTCTTTACAATTCCATTGCACATATGTACCACATTTTTCTTACCAGCTTATATGTTGATGGACATCTAGGTTATATCTTTTTCTTGGCTATCGTGAATGCTGAAATAAACATGAATCTATAAATATCTCTGAGGTGGGACTATATCTCTGAGATGAGACTTAGAGTCCTTTGAACTTATTATACCTAGGAGTAGTACACCTTGGTCATATGATAGTTCTATTTTTTGTTGTTTTAGGAACCTCCATGCTGACTATCAGTAAATAATGATTCCTTTTTCCCCACATCCTTGCCAGCAATTGTCATTTGTTTCCTTAATGTTAGCCACTGGATCAGTTGTTTTCTTGTTGCTATGATAAACTATCATGACCAAAAGTAACTTACAGAAGAAAGAGTTCATTTTTGCCTTAGGAAAAAAGTCCATAATGGTAGGGGACACATGGCAGCAGGCAGCCAGAGAAGGAAGCCAAGAGATCACATATACAATTGAGAACACAAAGCAGAAAAAAGACTAGAAGTGGGTGGTGCCATAAACTCTCTAGGCACTCCCCTGTGACCTACTTCCTTGAGTAGGGCTGTACCTTCCACAGATCCCATAGCATACTAACTGGGGACCAAGTGTGCAAATGCATGAGCCTATTGGCGACATTTCTGATAAAAACCACAACAGCCATTCTGGCTGGGATGAAATGGAATCTCAAAGAAGATTTCATTTGCATCACATGGCTAAAAATGTTGAATTTTTTCAAATATATATTAACCACATTTTTAAATCCATCTTCACAGATGTGGAAAAAAGATTAAGAAATCATTGTTGACATTGCGATTTCCTATAGCTTTGCTGTTAGGAAATGACCCAGCTGTCATTTGACCTGGTCAGTAAGCATCATCAGAATGGATGCT
Organism: Rhizomys pruinosus; assembly: GCA_009823505.1. Lineage (NCBI taxonomy): Eukaryota > Metazoa > Chordata > Mammalia > Rodentia > Spalacidae > Rhizomys > Rhizomys pruinosus. The sequence goes on along the minus strand of VZQC01010688.1, from coordinate 301,755 downwards.
GAAAATATGGAAATGAGCAACTTAGAGAAACAAGCAGTCTTTGAGGGACTAGGACTGAGAATTTTCATTTATAAAACATAAATCTCAGGGATAACAAGCATTTGAATGATCGCTCCCTTTCTCCCATAAATGTGTTTGTTGACTGAATTTCAGAGGCCTGGGAGAGGAAACAAAAAAGCCTTAGAATATGAAAATAGGAAGAAAAGAAAGAGGTTGTTTACTAGGAAGTAGCCAGAAATTAAAAATGTCCACTAGGTCTTATCTGAAGAATGGATAGATGTTTACATTGAAGTAAAAAGGAAAACAGGAAGGATGCATGGTTATAATGAGAAATGCAGAATTCTCTTGGGGATTTGTTGGAGATATGTGTGACAATTTTTAATGGATTTACAATTTTGTAACTTAAGGAAAATGCTAGTGCTAGAGATAGTCATTCAAGAGCCATCAGCACCCAGATGGATTTGAATCCAGAAGACTAGAACAAATCTAAGGATATAGTATAGATGAAGAAAGGGGAAGAAGATCAGAGCTGACCCCATAAAGACTGCCAAAGTTGTGACTGATGAAGAAAAAGAAGCTAAGAAAAAGAAAAATCTGTAGAGTAATAGAAAAATTGAAGAAAACAGTGTGTGCTGTCCTGGAAACCAGGACAGGCTTCTGAAGTTTTAACTCACAGGCATTGCTTTGTAATGGACAGTTAGACTTTTCTAATAAAATAAAAGTTAAAAGCACAGAAACAATTTCTACTCCTCTATAACAATGCTCCACATCAATTTTAAAACCTTGCAATGAAAAAGTTGTGGGAACATCTTGTGATTTGGTCTGAGATGTATACTCTTTCCCAGTATAAGAAGAAATCCTCAGAGAATTTTCTCTGGAACTCTGAAAGTGACTGAGGTAGGCTATAATAGATGCAGTAAATGAAAATTATCATATAAGTATCAAGTCTTAATACCACATATGAAATAAATCCTCCATGTGTCTACAAAGATATGGAAAAAGTAATACACAACTTTATCATTCAGTTGGGGAAGATCGGTAGAAAAAATTAAGGGCGTTTTTGGCGAAGCTGCATTCTGTATGACTATTGGGTAATCGAAAGCATGTTTGAAGCATTTCTATTATCGAAAATGTAAATGAAGTCATTTCATGAGGCACTAATAGAAAAGGAACATGCAAATGAAAACAGAGCTGGGTGTAGCCATACCTGTAATCCCCATACTTGGAAGGCTGGGACAAGAAGATCATAAGCTCAAGGACAGCCTAGGATACATGGCAGACTACAGATCACCCTGAGCTATGAAGTGAGATCTTGTGTCAAAAATGTAAGACAAGGAAGAAGCAAGAAGACCTAGAATGATTAGGCAATCTTTTTGAGAGTATATGTATGGCCTTACTTCAAATCTGGCAGTGTTCTAGTTGGCTTCTCCATTGCTGTGACAAAGCACTCTGACCAAAACCAACTTGGGACGGAAAAGGTTTATTTAGCTTACATCTCCCAGGTCGCAGTTCATCAGTGAGGGAGCCCAAGGTAGGAATTCATGGCAGGAACCTGGAGTCAGGAACGGAAGCACAGGCCATGGAGGAATGCTGTTTACTGGATTGCTCTTCTGGTGCATGCCCAGCCTGCTTTCTTATACAATACACAACAACCTGCCCAGGGATGTCAGCTCCCCATCACTCAACAATCAACAAAATGGCCCACAGACATGGCCACAGGCAGGTCCAATTTAGGTAATTCCCCAACTGAGGCTCCATCAACCCAGGTGTGTCAAGTTGACACTAACACTATCCAACACACAGAGCAGTCTGCAAGAAGCAGGAAAGAGAATCCCTGTGTGTTAATAATAGATAAATATCATAGCATAAGTAAAGTAAATATGTCATTCCCAAAATAGTCATTAATTTTCACAGTTAAAAGAAAACTTTTAAAAGCCCCATCTTTACTTCATTCAGCACCTTTTTTCCAAAAGCATATTATCCATAGTTAACTAAACTTTGTTTTATTCAGAACACAAAAAAAATGAGATTGTTTAAACTTTCACAGAACATAATAAATAAAAGAATTGGTAACAACAGAGTGAATAGAAGAGTGAGAGAACAGAATGTCACAAAGTAAACCTGATCATTCTGTTAATGCATATTTAGGCACAAGTTGAATTTATATTTCCAGGTAATAATCTCAAGGAAGAGAGAAAATCATAAGATTTATAATTCCAATAAAAAACAAACTTCAAGTGAATAGTCTTTCACATTAATTTCCTTATACCTTTAAAAGTTATGTATCTTTGGCTATATAATAATTAAATAATTTGCTTTATAATACACTACATTTCTAAAATTTCTTGAATGATCTTCTGTACAGTTAAGATGAAATCCATATCCCTTAACAGAGTTTACATGTAACGCATGGCCTAGGTCCTATTTTTTCCAAAATCATCTCATTTCTCCCAACTTCCATTCTCTCTCCCCTCATATTATAAAATATGGAGCTAAGAGTACATTAGGCTATCTTGCTTCAACTTCTAATCTTTGTTGATCCATTTGTGTGGAATAGAGAGACACCATTGTCACCTGACTGACCCTTAGTCAGCATTTTTAACTCAACTTACTGCTCTGAAGAAACCACTTTGGTTCACCTAGGAGGGGACCAATAGGATTAGTTAAGTATCTCAGTAAACCGTTGTTCAGCACAGGGACTTTCTCCTCTTGTAGGCTTTATGATATTTTACTGAATCCCTTGACTTATTGCTCCTTCAGCTTTTCCTTTCGCAAAGTGTGGTCTTTAAATCACATCTGGAATGCTTGTCAGAGGCCATTTCCTGGCTGCCAACCCCAATCCTAAATTAGATCTTTGAGAATGGAACATTAAGACATGGGTTACTGTTCTATTGTTGGCATTTGTTTATGGCTCAGGAGTCAAACTCAGGGTCTTACCATCCTACTTCATTGCTCTGCTGTCTTAGTTACAGTCTATGCCGTGATACAACACTGACCAAAAGCACGCTGGGGAGGAAAGGGTTTCTTTCACCTTACAGCTTTCATTTCATGAGGGAGGAGAGCCAGGGAAGGAACTCAGGTTAGAAACCCAGAGACAGGAACTGAAGTACAGACCATGGAGGAGCACTACTTCCTGGATTGCTCCCCTGGCCAGGGCTCAACCTGCTTTCCTATACAACCCATGCTCACCTACCCAGGGGCGGCACCACCCGTAGTGGGCTGGGCCCTCCCACATCACTCGACAATCAAGAAAGCCTCACAGACCTAGTCAGCAGGTCAGACCAGTAGAGGAAATGTACCAACTGAGGTTCCCTCTTCCCAGGTGTGTCAAGTTGACCACTGAAGCTCTCCAGCACATTTGCCAGGTTGTTGCACCACCAAGGGGAAGACATGTTAAAGAATATACAACAATACAGTCCTTTGAAATGCAATGTGAATCACAAATGCAATAATACAATATAATCTTAAATTTTACAGAAGTCACATTACAAAAGATAAAAAGACAAATGAAATCAGCTTTACTATTATGTTATTGTTTAAGGAAAAATGTTCAAAATAACATTTCATCAAAATAAAAAGTAGCAATTGGTATTTTGTACTTTTCCACACTAATTCCTCAAATTCCAGTGTGTAATTTGTACTTACTTTACATTCTACCTCTAATTAGTCATATTTCGAGTACTTTTTAACTATAAGTAGCAATCCATTACCATCTTTGGCAAGACCAATCACAGATGGTTCTTTGACAAGAAACCACCCAATTATAATAAAGAAACTGTGGGGCTGGAAATGTAGCTCAGTGGTAGAGTGCTTACCTAGCCTAGCCTGTTCAAGGTCCTAGTTCTATACCCAGGGCTCCAGAAATAAACCAAAGAATGTGGCTGCCTCTCTTACAATGTTAACTTTTATATTCAGGCTAGGCACATAATAGATGATCAATAAAATTCTATTTTTCTCCTGAAGGTCTACTGAATAGTTCATTTAGGTAAAAAAAAAAAGGGGGGGGGATATGCAAAACTCAGAGCAAGAGGACCAGCAACATGACTCAGGCAGGAAGGACATTTGTCACTAAGCCTGACGACCTTGCTTAGTCCCTAGAACACACATGGTGATAAGAGCTGACTCCCACATATTGTTATCATTTGGCACCTGTACATACAGACACACACAAACACACACACATAAATGCTTGAAAAAACTTGAATTTAAAAAGGTTTATTCTAAGGGGATGACTTTGTAATACAAAATGGGTCTACTCCTACAGCCACTTGCATTTGGGCTGTCAGGGTGCCCTGACATAATTGAGTTCAAAAATAATGGCCACTTGAGAACATCTTAAGCTGAGAGACATTGGGAAAAGAAAACAGGAAAGAGGTAGGAGGAACCTACAAGTACATAACACTGAAGGTTGTAACAGAAGCAGAAGTGTCTGTGCGCACATTTCAGCACCATCCATTGTGACCTACAACTCCAAGACCAGGAATCCAGTCTCACCTTCTGTAATATCCTGCAGCTTCAAGGCTGATGGTTATTTTCTCAGAAAGAAAAGAAGTGAGAAACTATGGTCTAAACACTGAGCCATTAATTACCAGATTTGGTTAAATCTCATTTTAACCTGGAAAATTCCTGTTTTCTCACTTTCGTGAAAAGAAGAGGCACTGTGCTCCAACGATTTATAACAAAGAACCTCAAATTTTCTAAATGTCAGCAGATACTTTTCAAGTCTACCCTGAAAGAGTAACAAAGCAGCCTTGAGAACGGATGGACTGAAGAACACAAGCCCGGCTTGACCTTCCCTTCGTTTATATCTATTATTTTTAATGTGCAAAACAGCAGCCAAAAGCAACAATAGATTTTTCTGTGTCCTGTTGATTCCAGTGTAGGAAGGAGAGAAAATTGTCATTTTCTATATAGTAATCCAATTCATGTGTTATTTACACTAGTTGGGGATGTGAAACACTTAAAATTCACATGTCCATCGACATTTCTACATTCAAGGGAGAGAGAAATTTATGTAAAAGTGAACTCTACTGCTTCAAGGACCATGAAGGAAGATGAGAAATGCTTGTCTCAAAGAAAACTCCAAAAAGGCTGTGAGAAATTACAGATAGATCTAAGTTTCTCTCTCTCTCTCTTTCTCTCTCTCTCTCTCTCTCTTCTGCTTCTCTTCTCTCTTCTCTCCCTCCTCACTCCCTCTCTCCTCTCCCTCTCCCTCTCCTCTCCTCTCTCTCTCCTCTTCCCACATCCTGCATACTTTGTGCATATGTCTCCTTTCTATTGTAACTAGACTCTTACTCAGGTTACCCCTCTGCTCCCTAGTCTTTGTGAATGAATTCAGATGAGACAAGGTTATTATGTAACAGGAGGCATTCTCAAAGGCGAGCTTATACAATGACCAAAGGGGCCATTGGAGGTAAACACTCAGGTGAGAGTAAATGATGCCCAGAGAGACCACTGTGCTGACCACATGTTTGGGTAGGTTATATACTATTTGCTCAAGTCTCAGATGCTGAGGGGAATTGTTCTACTGTCCAGGCGATTGACAGACTCATTTGTAATACCTCTAAAAGAAAGAGACAATAGTGTATTTTTGTCCTTTACCTTTACCATAAAGCCTCCTGCTGAGTAGTAATTTGTAATCTTCCTAACACTTTTATGAAGTCATAAAAGTGAAGTCATTCCACCCAGGACCAAAGGTCCCATTCTCTGACAAAAAAACAAAATCATGAAAAATAGTAGATTGCAAAGAATTATAGGAAAAATTTAAAATAAATAATCTAGCAAAAAGTAGCCATACTTTTTCCAGAATGAAGTCAGCTTACCTTAAGGCACCTCAGTGACACTGTGTTAGCACTGCCTTCCTCCCTTTGCCTGTAGCTGCTCTGTCGGATATTTTATATCTGAAGCAAGGGGCCATGATGATACCTTTTTGCACTTTTCACATGGTGAAACATAAGTTCTTTTTTTAATATATATTTTGCACAAGATTATCAAATCTAGACCTGTGTCCCCCGCCCTATGTCCCCACCCCACCAGAGCTCATATAGTCTGCCAAACATGCTTTTCATCTCTTTCTCAGTCTTTCTCGATATTCTCCATGTGGAAGTTGACTGTTTTGAGCAGAAGTTCACTGTTTCAGTCAGTTCTTTGATGCAGTCCTTTCTGTTGTTGTTGTTGTGTTGTTTTTTCCAATATGCATAACTCCCAACTGCTTGGACAAAAGCTCAAGGGGCCATGCAAAAGAAATACTTACAACTAGGTAATTGGCACTAGCATCCACAAATGAGGGGTACCATTTGTCGTTTGTTATTCTGGGACTGTGTTACTTCACTCAGCATGATATCGTCTAGCTCCAGCCATTTTCCTGCAAAGCTCATGATGTCATCTTTCTTTTTTTTTTTAATTTATTTTTATTGATGCTCTGTGTATTTCATACATCATTTTCCAATTCAGTTCAGGCATATATCCCCTTCCCTTCCCCCCCACCCCACACCTACTCATCGCAGATCGTGATTCTGCCGTAAGTTTTCTGCATCTTCTTCTGCTTTTTTGTTTTGTTTTGTTTTCATTTTTTTTAACAATAGGTGATAATTTGTGAGTACAAGCATCCTTCATGTAAAACCAATTTGTCAAGCAGTTGTGCCCAAACCCACAGTTCATGGGTCCCACCATCCTGAAAGGGGGCTTGTATGTTCAATCAAAGTTGATCAAATGAGTGTCCAGTCTATATTGTTGTAGTTTTCACCATTAACCCCAATCGAAGCCCTTACATTCTACCAGCCCCTCTTCCGCAGATTGTCCCTAGGCTTAGAAAGGGAGCACAGGTGGATGAGAAGCAAAACACTCTACTTTCTCTGGAGCTGATGCCTTGGTCTCTGGTCAGTTCTGGCTGTTTTCTTTCATGGGCTGCCAGCTTGTCCAGGCTTAACCTTTCGATCCTACTAATGAAGCACAATGCAATTAGATATTAAGGTATTTAAACAGTATAATATATTAGCCTTTCGATCCTACTAATGAAGCACACAACAATTAGATATATGGGTATTTAAACAGTACTAATTGTTATGGTAGGTTACTTTGGTATAGACACAGATGTTTGGATGGTATGTCAATTCATGATCTACATTTTCTTCTGTCAAGTATGGCAGGGTCTTCGTGTGGTTTATAACATCTCCTACCATTAGAGGATGTAGACTTTGGACATCAGCCGTGGGTTATTCCTCCAAGGAGAGAGCAATAGCAATTATATTTGGGATATACAGACATATGGCTGCCACTGCTGCACAGTATTTCCAGGCAGATGAAGGTGTAGCTGGTGCTGAAGGAGGAGTCTTGCTTGACTCAAGGAGACCTATATTTGCTTTATTGGTTTAGTGGGTCTTTGGTAACATCTCTGGCATCCCAGAGACCATCTGTATACTTGCAAGTGCGGTCTCCATACATCTTTGCCATGTTTGTAATCAGGTCTTCAACAGCAGGGCCTTATCGCCTCTCTCCTGCAGATATCCCAGTTAGGAGGCAAGGAGCCTTTACCAATTTGTGGGGGTTGGATCCCCTGGCCAACATCTCCTTGGTAGAATAATCCATTGTTGATGTCAGAGCTCCTTATTGATATATTTTGTTTAGGTGCATAGCTTAAAGAACTTTTAGCATTATATTTGGTTCTAATAGAAAATACTCCTTTTCACAGTTTCTATGTCCATTAGTCAATTAAAGAAGGCAGTTTTACTGATTTTACAAGAGAAACTTCTATAACAGCTGGTTCCAATCTACAGCTGGAGAATTACCTCATCATCCTCTTATTTCTCTTTATTCTATGAGGGGGGAGTTAAGAAAGTCTCTTGTATTAAAACCTTTGCAGCACCTAGAAGGTAAGCTTCGTTAAGGAATCATTAAAAATAGTTACTAGTAGGATCCACAGAGGGGCCTATGTCTGCAACAATCTGAGGCATTTCTTCCCTTCAATGTGCAGAGGAGTCAATCCTTCTGCTGGCACTTTCTGGTACATCCTACTCACTGCAAAGCTGCATTTTCTTTCTCAGCCATTAAGTTGGTGATACTCTGGCCTGTTGCAACATACAAATCCTTTCCCGTAGTTAGTTTTAAGATTTGGGTTGCAAGGTTTTTTTGACAAAAAGTTTTCATATATATCTATATCCCTTTTTTATTTAAGGTGTTTGTTTTTGACCCATGAGTCTCAAAAAGCAGTTGTTTTATACATAACCTATAGGGTGGAATCAAGGCAACAGATTTCATCAAATTCACCATGCTGTTTTGGGTTACTGTATGTGATTAACTTGGAAAACAAAGTTCATTTTTGAGTAAATCATCCTATAGGTGAAAGAGATTGCTACCAGGTGATACTATATGACAGCAAAATTATAGAGAACATTTGTTTATACCAATCCCAAAGTAATTGTTATACAGATTTAGTTAAAAAGCTAATGTGGACAAGAGCAATTTATATCACCAATTAATTCAGATGCATTACCATTTTTACAGAGTCTGTCAAACCAATGTTGTCCAATATGCCCATATTTACTTTTATAAGTCTAAAGCACATGTATCTTTGTAGACAGAGTCTGGGCAAAATGGATACTTGTTGAACTCATGTCAATTAAACATGCACCAAATCGAATATACACCCGTGTCCTCTCCACCCCTCCCACCCCTCCCCGAGTCACTATTTCAGTCAGCCTTCTGATGCAATCTTTCTATTGTTTTCTTTTAATTTGCATCCCTCTCCACAAGAAATATTTATAACTGGGTTATTGGTACTAGCGTCCACATATGAGAGATACCATTTGTCGTTGTTTTTTCTGGGACTGTGTTAACTTCACTTAACATGATGTTTCAAGCTCCATCCATTTACCTGCAAAGTTCATGATGTTGTCTTTCTTTACTGCTGCCATAGAATTCCATTGTGTACATGTACCACATTTTCTCTATCCACTCGTCAGTTGAGGGGCATTTGGGTTGATTCCAGTTTTTTTGCTATTGTGAACAAGCGGCAATAAATATAGCTGTGCATGTATCTCTGCAGTAAGATGAGTCTTGTGGGTATATACCCAGGAGTGGTATGACTGGGTCAAATGGCAGGATCATTTCGAGTCTTCTAAGGGTTCTCCACATGTTTCACCAAGTGGCTGCACAAGTTTACATTCCCACCAGCAATGGATGAGTGTTCCCCTTTCCCACACCCTCTCCACACTTGGCATCATTTGTTTTCTTGATCCTTGCCAGTCTTACTGGAGTAAGGTGGTATCTTAAGGTGGTTTTAATTTGCATTTCCTTAATTATTAGTGGATGTTGAACACTTCTTAGGTGTTTTCTCAGCCATCTCTAATTCTCCTCTGTGAAGTCTCTGTTCAGATCTTTGCTCCATCTTCTGAGTGATTCAATTTGTTTTCTTTCTTCTTTGTTTTTTGAGTAGCTTGTATACTATGGAGATTAATGCTTTGTCAGATGTATCTGCTGTGAAGGTTTCTTCCCATTCTGTGGGTTTTCTCTTCACTTCCTTTATTGTTTCCTTTGATGTACAGAAGCTTTTGAGTTTAATGAGGTCCATTTGTCAAATTGATGACTTTACTTCTTGTGCAGCTGCTTGTCTGATTTAAAAGTCTTTTCCTACACCTACGTCTTGTAGTCTGCTGGCCAAATTTTCTCTTCTATCTCCTCCAGAGTTTTGGATTTCACGTTGAGGTCTTTGATCATTTGGAATTGACTTTTGTACAGGGTGAGAGGTAGGGGTTTAATTTCATTCTTCTACAGATGGGTGATCCAGTTTTGCCAACACCACTTGTTGAAGATGCTGTCTTTCCTCCAATGTGTCTCTTGGCTTCCTTTTCAAATATGAGATGGCTGAAATTGTATGGTGCTCAGGTTTGGATCTTCAATTTTGTTCCATTGGTCAACTGGTCTGTTTTTGTGCCAGTACCACGCTGTTTTTATGACTATAGCCCTGTAGTATAGTTTGATGTCTTGGTATAGTGATCCCCCTGTATTGCTCTTTTCGCCCAGAGTTGCTTTGCTATTCGGGGTCTTTTGTTTTTTCCAAACGAAATTGAGGATTCTTTTTTCCAAACCTGTGAAGAAGCTCTTGGGGATTTTGATTGGGATTGCATTAAATCTGTATACAAGTTTAGGTAGAATGGACATTTTTACTATATTTACTTTCCCAATCCATGAGCATGGGAGGTTTGTCCATCTCCTGATGTCTTCTTCAATTTCCTTCTTCAGAGGTTTTAAACCTCTGATGTCATCTTTCTTTACTGCTGCATAGAACTCTATTGAGTAAATGTACCACATTTTCTCTATCCACTCATCAGTTGAGGGGTGTTTGGGTTGGTTCCAGCTCCTTACTATTGTGAAGAGAGCTAAAATAAACATGGCCATGCATGTATCTCTGCGGTGGGGTGAGTCTTGAGAGTACATGCCTAGGAGTGGTATGGCTGGGTCAGGTGGCAAGTTCATTCTAAGGATAGAAAATTTCAACATTTCTCCTTTCTTAATATTGGTGTGTGTTACCATGGATGCAGGAGGTGACACCTGAAGCTAATTTTGAGGGAGGGGTCAGTCCTCAGTGACCTTCAAGCCTACATATGACTTACCTAACACTACATAAATAAGATGCACATTAAAAGCTCCAGGGTAGAAAGGAACTTTGCTTCGGAATCAAAGATTTCAGCATTTCTGTGACCTATTCTGCTTGATTTTCCCAGTTGTATTAGCTGGATGATGCTGTCTCTTGAATTTGGGTCCAGATTTCTGAGCTCTCCTCTGCATCCTGTTGGTGGGTCCTCCTGCTAATCCCAGACTTCAGCTGGACCTAGATGCTGGACTTACATGTTCTGCATCCATCCCCCATTCCTGGCACTCAGAACCTTGATTTACAAAGAGCATCAAAAGAGTAGATTCCAGGGCAAGCACTCCAGTGACATTGACTTAACCTGTGATAGAAACTGAAGAGACACTTTAATAAGGAAAGCTCCTGCACTAGAGTAGAGGGTCTGCCAGGCCCACACAAGCTCGACCTTTACCTCTTCCTCCTGCTCCCACTGTGATATGTAGGGACACAGACCAGCACGTGTTATAGAAGGAGAACCATACTGCTATTTCACTTCATTTCACAAGACCCAATACCACATGTCAAAGATTTTACAATGCCTTGGGATGAATAAAGAATTGTATGTGTTTGAACATGCCAGTCCGTAATCCACAAACTAAGTATACCAACCATCTTTTCTACTCTCCTTTCTCTTCTGAATACTTCTAAACTTTATGAAAATTAAATAATCTTTTGGGTTGGATAGATTGCTCAGTGGTTAAGAGCACTGGCTGCTCTTGTGGAGGACCCAGATTTGGTTCCCAGCACCCACATGACAGTTAACAACCATCCATAACTCCAGTTCCAGGGGATCTGATACCCTCTTCTGACCTCTGGGGGTATTTCATAACATGGTGCACTTATATGCAGACAATACACTCATACATATAAAATAAAAATAATAAATTATTTTAAAAAGAATTAAGTAAACTTTTGTCAAAATGATGTTCATAAAAGGGGATATGTATTCTTAGAATGCTTGGTATGATTAGGGCTGGAGGGCAAGTGACTGGAGATTTTCACAGAATAATGGGCCCAGTTAATATATGACCTTGAGATTTGGGTGTATTCTTGTCACACTTCTATGTCAGGGTCGAAATTACCTAGAAGGCCTGTTTCCCTGCCTATTGTGACAGGGTAATATGGAAGCAGACCTACAAAGTGCTATTACTTTCAAGAGTCTCTGCAATGTTACCATCTTAGGATGAGGAGTCCTATTCCAGAAGTTCCAGTGGATTAGACATGAGCCACCCATTCTGATACACCAAAACTAGAAGTCCTGGTAAAGGGCAAAATTGGGTTTTAATCATTGTCACACACTTGGAAGAACAAGAAAAAGATGAGTCACCTAAGATCGGCCTTCAAGGAGCTGACAGAAACTCTGAGGTCTCACAGAAAAGAGAAGCAAAGATGGGAGTTGGGGAGTGCATTGTTGGGGGTTTTGCATAATGGGTAGAGGATATTGTCCTAGTTAGATATATTCCAGCTGACCATCATCTAACAATGTTGTCAAGCATTAAGTCCATAAACACAACCTCATGTTTCAAAGAAATTAAGAAACAGAAATTGAAGAAAAATTAGTTTCCATTTTGGCCAGTGACACTGGAAATCTAATTTCCTGCCTACTGTGGCTGTGGCCATCTGCATTATAATCTCCAGAAATCCCTGCAATAAAGCTGTAACATACGGTAGCTTAACTGTGAGAAGGCTAACAGACCATTTCCTGGGAACAGGGAGACCTAGGCCTCAGATCACTTCCATTGTCTCCCAAGGAGACAAATTTTTATTCAAGTTCAAGCCAAAGAAAATAGATAGTTAACACACACACACACACACACACACACACACACACACACACTCTTGAACTGACCGGGCTCTGTGTCCCTAGGACCATTTCTTTGGAAAGGGGTAGAGTGGAAGCTTTTTCATTCTCTCTGAATGTTAGCTTCAGCTCAGACTACTATATGCCTGTTGAACACATTAATTTTGGAAGTTAAAAAGGTCTGCTAATATGACAGCCAGTGGGAAGGACACAAGTATCATGCCTTAGACTTTCTGGCCCAGTAGCATCATGGTCCCAAGGACTTACTCTGGGAATCCCAGGAAAACCATCATCATCTGAGAGTATAGCTCAGTTCTATCTCCCATCTTGAGATGGTTGCTTCTGCTTAGGGACATAACCTTGATTCCGACCATGGTGTGGTATTAGTGTTCCTACTCAGGGGCAAACTCATTGTTTGGGGTAGTTTCAGTTCCTGCACTTAAGTGTTTATCAGATCTTTTCTTCCTGGAATCCAAGGAAACTTCAGGACAAGAGAGACTCAGGAGAGTCCAGAAGGAAAATCAAAGCTTCAGAAGTAAAATACAGCCAGACAGGCACAAAATGGAGTCACTTAGACGAAGCTGATTCTCCTTGGGTAAGGAAAATAAAAGGATGACCCTCTACTTAGAAGAGGATCCCAAAGTCCTTAAAATGCTTCAAGAGCAAATAGACATATTTATACAAAACCCAAAATATCCTACCCCAAAATGTGACTCTTTAGCATAAGAAATATTTTGAGCTGATTATTTTGAGAAATAGCAGACACAGAAGAGCTGGGTTACAGGAAAAACTACCTTTCTGTAAAGAAAATTTACATTTACAAAGAAACTCTTTGCTTGCAGGGTTATCACCCTCTCTGTACTAGGAAGGGAAAGATGAGGAAGACAACACAGACAAGACTCTTGTTATGGAAGAAGGCCCTGACTGACTTCATCTAGGTAGTAGCCATTTCCCTTTACTGAGCTTTCTCCCTCAACTCCCCAGGACTGGGTTTCACAAAAATCTTTCCTTCCTTTTAACTGAAGATGTTATATAACCCCAAAATACACCAGATATGCATGCAAATAATCTGATTTTTCTCTTGTTTTTCTGTCTTTTTTTTATCTGTAGCTCTGTTGATGGATGTCAGGCTTCTATTATTGGTGGATGCTCAGGATTGGTGGTCACCCTCAGAACTTTCCAGGTTCTTATGTCCTAGAACAAGGAGCTGGATAGACACCCACAGGTAGTTCCAGCAGAAAGAACAATTTATTAGAAGAAAATGGGTTTCCAGGTGAGGAAGAGGGCAGGAGCAAAGAGAGCTGGGAGGCTCAAATGGCAGCACCGTATAGAGGGTATAGTGAGAGCTCTTAGGTTGGCTACACAATGTGGGCTTTCTCACACATATCTCATTAACATCTTAAGTCTTCGCCCAGGTTTATGCTTTAGTACTACAATGAAGCACAGATCACAGTCTTTCTTGGATCTCACTCTCCTACTCTAGGGTCAATCTCAACCCCAAAACTTAGATGGAGAAAAATATTATCCTCCCTTACACATGGTTATCAAAAAATTGTGTTTGTGCACAGATAAAATTTTAGCCACCAAACTACTCCAATATTCATGCCAAAATATAAGACTTATCTTCCCTCTGACAAAAGTATCTGTCTACTACTAGGAAGTAAGAAAACTTGATTCCAAATCAAATTATGAATTTAAAAAATGAATGGCAATGAATCTGTTTCATAGCAAAATCTATAGGCTCTAACTAAAATAATACTCAGAGGAAATAAGGGGAGGACTAAAATTCATTTAAAAAGAAGAAAGAAAGAAAAATGTTAATATACTAAGCAGAATTCAATTAGAGAAAACAAGCAGATAAAAGAAATATCAAATAAGTATAAACTAGAAGAAAATTAGCTTAGAGTAAGCATCATATTTAATGATGAAATGTTTAAAAAAGCCACAATAAATCCTGGAACAGCATTAAACATCCAGAATATCACAATCATTGCTAAAATAGTATAGGAAAAACAGGAGACTTAAACATACAGAAGCCCGAATTGTGATATTGGAGGATGCTAATGGCCCTATATAAACGTAGAAGAGGGAGAGAGAAAATAAAACATTACCTTAAAAGGGAAGTCAGATCTTTAGATTTAACCCTCGAGAAAAAGGGATAAGGACGGAGCTATGCAGTCTTGAGCTGGTCCATGCATCTGATCCCCATTTTCCTGGTGAATCTGTGAAGAGAAACAAAGAAACAAAGCTGGGTGTTAAGTAGAGGACTTGAAACTTTGTGGAAATCTGAAATAGCCACAGAATACAAAGTTGGTGACTACAAGTTGGATATCCTGATAAATTTATATACCATAGATTAGCTGAGACAGGCATCAAACTTTGTAAAATTGTTTCTAGAATACATAATGGCCTAACAGAGTATATTAGTCTGTTTTGCAACAAGAAAAAATTTTAAATAAGGGGTGAAAACAGAATTGATAAATAATTGAAATGAGTGCATAATTACTTGTGTGTTTTGTCTTTTTCTATGCTACTCTGCCAAATTATCAAAGGAAGCAAATGCTCCATAGTTATCTTTTTCTTTGTTCCTTAATTTTGCCTAATTTGCAGCATAGATGAACTATTGAAAATTTACTTAGAATAATAGTGTTGTATAACTGCTGAGTTTGTACAATGTGACTCTTAAACTGAGAACAAAATGGATAAATTTGCATTCTTTGAATTCTATTATACATGGTGCCAAGCCAATGAAGATTGTTTTAATCAAACAAACCATTCTTTTTAAATGGGCAAATAGAAATCTGTAAATAGAATCCTTAATTGTTTGTGATCCTATATTTTGAGGATCATAAGTATTTAAAAAAAAACCTCCTATTAAAGATACAGTGTGGCTGACATTGCCTGTGCATGTAGGCATGCATGCATGCATGTACATGTGTGCACTTACACATGCACACACACACACATACACTCATCTTTACACATAAAAGGAAATGATGATGCTGATTAATGTGCAATCAAATGCATTTGTTTCATCTCATTAGGCCACTAAAATTGTTTAAGCATGTCTGCTCATGTTGTTTTTGTGCATATTGCAATTCAATTCCCATTTGGCAAAAAGTATGGCTATATTGGTCATAATTTTCTATTCTATTTGTAGTTGGTGGGCATGTGGGTAAATTGACTGGGTCAATAATTTCAAAATTATGATGGCAGATTTATGTGGCCTCAAACTTCCATTCCTGTTCACTGAGTTTGTGCACAGCATTCCTCCTGAACTCCTTGAAGGCTAGCTGTCAGGAATTGTTTTTGCTCTGAGGTTAATACAACTATACAAGTTGCAGTGAATTTCTCAGGCCCACAAACAGTGGGACACCAGAGGGAACAGCCACATTGTAATGCATCTGTAATCTAGTCATTTCCGGTGAAACAGTGTGCTGTAAATTCAAAAATATAATCTGCCCTAGGAAGGCTCAGGCTGCACTGTAAATTCAATCTCATGCTCTCTAATGTGAAATTATCCTGGAGATGAGTACAGTATCTGCTCCCGGGCTGTATAATTGAGTAGGGCAAGCTCCGGCTGGAAAAAAAAAAAAATCTACATTTAGATAGCCACACATATAAGAAGCCAAGATGATAGCATATTTTTGGAGACAATATAATTTTACATGTGCAGAGACTTGTTTAAATGTTAATATTTATCTTGGTACTACATTACAAAGACTAGTTCCTCAAGGGAATAGGAAAGTGAAGACAAATGCTTATCTTCGCTCAAAAATTGCAAAGTCTTAACCGCCTTGCTTTTGAGAACTCTATAAGGCTACAGGTGCTAAACCACTGCATTTAAAATTTCTTATGGCTTATGAGACACAAATTTATGTGATATATTTCATTGAGCTTATTGCTTGGAAATCTCAGTTTTCGTATTGACTGATTTTACCTATTATGAAATAACCTTGAAAGCAGTCACCACCTCTTGTTGTGGTTATTAATTTCTCCTCCTGGGAACAAAGCTGCAAGTCAGCTATTCCTCGCAACGCTGTTGTGAAAGAAGTCTATATGTTATAGATCCAAGTGTCTTTAGAAATGCAGAGTGTCCAAACATTAACTGGCATCATTGCACAGATCATATAACCCAGTGTCAGCATGGGTCATCCTTGAGCTCAAACCTTCCTTCCACAGCCTGCCGAGCTTTGCTGCTCAAAGCACATACCTTGGACAACAGCATCAATATTACCTGAGAGAAAGTGGAGGAAATCTAGACCCATTATCACCTCTACTGAAATAGAATATGCTGTCTTAACTTTCCACGTTTATCCTTTGCTACTCTCTGGACCAAAACAAAAGCAAGACTTCCTTCCGCACATAGCAGGAACCACGTTAGTTTTTTAAAAGGATACTTACAAGATTTTACATCATAGAATCATCTGGATTTATTTTTATTGAAGTTTTGTGTATTTCCATACAACTTTTCTTTAAACAAGTTTACATCCAATTTCCTTTCCTTGTCCCCTCCCTGCCAGAGCTCATGCATTCTTCCATACATGTCTTTCATCTTTTTCTGTTTTTTTTTTTAATTTTTTGATGCTAAAGCACATCTGGATTTATTATAGTGTGTAATCCTAGGTCGGGCGTGGTGGTGCATGCCTTTAATCCTAGCACTTGGGAGATAGAGACAGGCGGATCTTTGTGAGTTCAAGACCAGCCTGGTCTACAGAGTGAGTTCCAGGACAGCTGGAGCTACAGGGAGACCCTGTCTCAAAAAGACCAAAAAAATAAAAATAAAAATAAAAGTGTGTAATCCTTAAATATAGTATGTTGGTGTGGACTAGCCTTGGCTACATAGGAAAAAACAACTAAACATGTTCAGGTCCACTTTCATGAACATTATGAATATTATGAAATTTTAACATTCCAGGCCATGCCTTTGTTACATAAACAATCATTTCAAACCTATCCTTAAACAAGAACAGAGTCTCTTTAAATCTATACAAGTAATTGTTATACTGAAATTAAGACTATTTGTCTGGCAGAAGGAAAAAATTCATTTGTAAATGTTTCATTTTAATGTACAGCACAATCTACTAAATACTTACAAGTAACCTGAGAAATAGCCGAAGTCTTTTTTTTAATGTACCTAGAAAAATAGGACACTAAACTATCAATAACATTTCAAACACAAACGAATCATTGGGCAGGTTTACTTAGTCCCACACAACTAATTTTATTTGGCTAATCTTCAGTTAGCTACCTCACAAACCCATTGACTTCTCAATTAGCATGTAAAAGTCCATTGGTATGGTCTCAAAACTATTTAAAGAAAATTTATCAGAAATGTATGCCATGAGATACACGGTCCACAGTCCTCTAAAATCATGCTCTTCCATGAAAACAAAGAGATCTCAAGTGGAGAGCCAAGAAAGCAATGGTGCCGGCACAGCCAGAGCACTGGTGGCAGTAGTGGTGCTCATTACAGAGAGTGAGGAGGTTGAGGAGCTATGCGCTCCCAGGGGCCTGGCTGCCGGCATGGTGAAGGTGGGAAGTTTTAAATGGGAAATGGCCTTCATATTTCAATCAGAAGATTTAAAACCTGACTCCAGAAAGAGGATGTCTCTTCTCTTGTTATCCCTGACCATAAAGGAAGATGTGAAAACAGCAGACATCAAAATCTCCAACCAGATCCTTGACGATGAAACCACTCATCCGTCTCCTTGAGCAAAGGCGAAAAGTGATTTTCTCCAATACTGATGTCCTCTAGTGAGAAGTGTAAGTCAGCAAGTACATGTTGCCTCTGTTTTCTGCACAGAAGCCAAATGCTCTTTCTTAAACATGAGTACAATAGTGTGAGCAGAGTGAGGGAAACAGGAAAATAGTAGTAACCAGAAAAATTAAAACCATGAGCCCTCCCATGAGCAACTGTGGTTGCATCCTGTGAACGTGAAGCTGTGGCCCCCTCCTATGAGCTGGAGCTGTGGTTGTCTCCTACGAACCTAGTGCTGTGGTTGCATCCTGTGAATGTGAAGCTGTGGCCCCCTCCCATGAGCTGGAGCTGTGGTTGTCTCCTATGAACCTAGTGCTGTGGTTGCATCCTGTGAACATGAAGCTGTGGCCCCCTCCCATGAGCTGGAGCTGTGGTTGTCTCCTATGAACCTAGCACTGTGGTCCCCTCCCATGAGCCTGGAGCTATACTCTCCTCCCTTGAGCCTGGAGCTGGTGGTCCCTCCTGTGATCTGGAGCTGTCCTCTCTTGTCAGCCTGGAGCTGTGGTCCCCAACCAACTGTGAGTCAAGGCTCACATTCCTCTGGTGGTGGACTGATGGCGCAGAATGGATGATGGAGGACTTCTGAAGGTTGGGCAGCAGATTCAGACTTCTCTGAGTGGCTGGATTTCCCACAGCCCCTGCCCTGAAGTCCCAAGACTAGCATTGGTTTTGCTGCTCTGTTGGGTTTATTCTGGGGCCAAGGAAGAAGTTTCTGTCATTTTCAGATTCTAGTCTTGGGAGGACTGATTCTCAAGAGTGGACTACCCCATCCCCTGGTTATGGTCTTGACTCCTCACATGGTCCTAGATACCCAAGCCTTGATGTTGAACTATTCCCATTCAGACACCAAGGAGTTTTCTACAAATTTTCTATTACTCTTCTGTAACCCAAGGATACCTGCATCTGTGTCCTATAGAAAATGTAAACCGCATTATTGAACTTCTAGAGATAAAAATAAGTCTGGGAAGGTCAAAGAAAGAGCTCTGTCCTGTAGTTGGTTTTAACTGCCCTGGGAGAAACAAAATGAAAACTATCTGTAGATGATGACACATTTGTAACAGTCACAGCATACATATTACTGACAACTTTCAATAGGAAGATCTGATGAAAGAGGTGATTGAAATTAGGTTATTGAATTAGATTATTTCTAAGGCATGGAAATCTGCTGTATAAAGATAAATGAATACAACTTTCCAAAGAACAAAGTCTTCCCACATAATGTATACTAATTCTAAGACTTTGAATACACCAAGAATATACAATTAAGACAATATCAAGATTATTAATACATTTGTCTAAATTTTGTTGCCAGAAGTTTACTAAAACATGAATTAAATGACTACATTTCTGAATTATTTTCCATTGTTTAAAAAAAAGTTTATTTTGGGGAGACCCTGTCTCGGAAAGACAAAAAAAAAAGTTTATTTTCACACTATTTGGTTTACTTCCCCCTAGCATATGGGAACTTTAGAAGTTTTCAGTTTACACTGGTGCTCTAAGCTGATCAGAATAAAACTCATCTGAGGATGTAGCTCAGTGTCATGACAGAATGCTTACTTAGCATTCAGGAAGCCCTGGGTTTGATCCTCAGCACCACATAAACCAAGTATGATGAGAAATGTCTATGATCAAAACACTCTGAAAATGTAGGCCGGGGGATCAGGAGTTCAAATGTATCTTCAGTTACAGAGGCGAAGGCTAGCTAAGAACTTGTACAACTTAACTTGGTAATACCACCCAGAGGTAGAAAAATCTTGCATATTGCCTAATGGGTATAAATGTTTAATTCATGTGACCTCAAAGTAGACAGTTATACAAATAAAAACTAATCAGACAGGGTTTATGTTGTCTTTTACCTACCAAAAGTAAGATTTCTGTAACCCATTAATCTTTGACAGAAATTTCTTAAGTGTTTAGGACCAAAAGAAGCTGCTAGTTGTCTGTAATCAGCAGAAAGAAAGAGAGAATTCACTAGAGTCAGCCTTCGTCCCTATTGTCCTTAAAGTTACCAGGGCCCAGAGCACAGTATCAGGAGTTGAACTCACCACTGGGTCCCTTTATAGCCAGGCAGGAGTAGGGCACAACAGGATCTAAAAGGAGTTATTAAGTGTATGCAGTCAGACTCCACTCAGAGGACCATTCAATCCAAGCCACAGCAACCAAAGAAATGACAGACAAAAATGCAAAGATAATTAAAGGCATGATTTTATTCAAGCTATTTCCATAGGGATAGTATTCACTAGTGAAAAAGATCTCAAAGAAAAACAAAAAGGCCTTGGGCTTTGTAGGAGCAAGTAAATAAAAATTCATGGGACTCTTATGGGACCTAAGGGGAGGATGGGGAAGGACTTACCTCAGAAAAAAAGGATTTTCTTTTGTGCCAATCTCTTTCTCCATGCAGAAAACTGAGGGATTTGTTAACCCTTATTGCTTTACAAAAGCATGGAACTTGGGCAAAGTGCAATGTTGTGATTGATGGTCTAACTGCAATTTAGGAAAACACAAGTGTTCACAGAGAGTGCAGCCCTCTTAGAACAAATATATTTTCTTACAGGGTCACATGGTCTGCTATATTGGTCCCCTTCTCAATTCAAGTGTGTGTGCTTGGGCTTGCCTGCTTTTACATCATCTGGCCATTCTGTCATGTTGTTCAGTTATGAACCTACCTCTAGCTCCAAAGGACTCCATTCTGTCTTTGGTAACCTCCCCTCAGGAGAAAAATAGTTTACCACTTGCTTATGCAGGGAAATTTAGTTCACAATTCTTCAGTACGAACTGCAGACTCAGCTGTGGGTCTCCCTCTGCTGAGTAAAGATCTGGACAAAGCTCCAGAAATACTACTTGCCAAGTCCTCAGGAAACTTACACAACATGACACCCTCCACCCCACCTTGTATTGGAGTGACTACGAAGGTTTCATTCTTCCAAAAATCTGAGAATGGAAAATTATATAAAACAGAAGTCCCACCAGAGTTGGCAAAAGAAATGGTTTCCCGTAAGAGCCCAGAACTCTTCCATATGTCTGCACCTCCTCATTTCGTAGCTCTCCAACACTGCTCCCTTCACTGAAATTGCATTTCCCATTCAGACCACCTTAAATTCCATCCCAAACAAAATGTCCTGAGACATGATCTCTCCATCCCTAGAACTTAGAGAACTACCAGCTGGAGCATTTGCATACATTAATTCTGTCAAACACAGTTCAGATCATTTTAGAAGCCTCCTAAGAGTGAGATGTGACATGTAGAAACCGCTCTTTCCAATGAGCAATTCTTTCTTCTCTCTTTCTCTTTCTCTTTCTCTCTCTCTTTCCACCTCTCTGCTCACTCCTGGCTCCTTCCCCTCCTACCTCTCTCCCACCTTTCTTCAAGCCTTGTTACAAGTCTTTGCTTCTCAGCTTGCACTTCTGTAGAGCACCAGCAGGCTGTGTACAGAGACTCTCAGCTCTTCCCTGGCAATGACATTGTTTTACAGAAGTGGTGCTTACCACAGACATAGGAGAAGGGAAGAACAAGGGCTTCTAACAGGCTTAAGAAGGAAGAGGGGGAGGTAAGAATGAGCAGACACAGTAGGTGAAGAGAGAAAGAGACAGAGACAGAGATACACAGAGGGACAGAGAGACAGAGGGAGAAAGACAGAAAGACAGAGAGACAGAGGGAGAAGACACTTAATTGGAAAGTACATAGGAATGGGAAGGCCTACATGGTCCATGTTGTGTTTTACAACTCAGTTTACCAGTAGAGCTATTGTATGCAAACTCAGAGGAGAGAAAAATGTGAGGCTTTCACACGCTTAAACTGTAGAACTGACCATGTCTAAACCTCTTCACCAATTCTTACATTTTTGGTTTCACCAACTACACATATGAATCTTCCTGCAAAAATGTGGCAATCACAACTTCAAAGAAATGTTTATTTGGCCTCCTTTTAGTATATTCTTCTTTCAATTGCCTCTTGTCTCTACTTCCAGGTTCAGTATTTAATAACCCTTCAGTTGAGCATTCACTGAACAAAGATTCTCCACGGTAACTAGCCACTACTTCTAATATGTGGTTTGACAGAGCAGAAGACTAACAGAAGAGTCTTCTTCAAGAATTTTTTAAATGATTCATTGCAAAAGAAAGCATATCCCTCCAAATGCTCATTTAAAAATATTCACAAGTAATATTTATAAGAACTAGTATTCATGGCTTATGGAACAGTAGTATGTTCTGCAACATGGTAAGTATTCTTTATATAGTAATTCGGTACTTCCTGTGTGTTAAAGGTATTATTATTATTCAAAGAAATGATGAGGCTGAGAAATGAGCTCATTTCCCAAGCCCACACAATGAGTAGTACAGCCCATTTCTCCAATATAGGTCTTTCCAACTCCAAAGCAATTATCTCTCATTTCAACTGTGAAATGTTTATGTAGATAGATTTATTTCCACATACAAAATTTCATCTTCCTCGAGCTTTTTAATTTTCAGTACAGAACTCAAACGTTCACTCTTTCTGGAGACAATTGAAAGCATTGATCAGCTGGGGGTTGGAAGAAAAAAAGTTAAGTAGAGAGGAAGAAAGATCTAGAAAGCTGTAGCCACAGAGGGTTACAAAATGTTGAAATACCCCACTCTGCCTGGATTCAGTGATCTCAGCCCTTTCCTGAGAAAAGAGGTAAAAAATTGTGCAGTTTAGCACAAAATGACCAGGAACAGAACTGACTGTATTTTAATTTAAAATTTAAGACTACACCCAAAGAGCTATACCAAATAAATTTTAAATCTCCATTTTTTCACAGTTTTCAACATTAAAATTGCCATCTGGGATCATTGAAAGGCCCCAAATTGGAGCTGAGGAGGAAGCTTAGTGGATAAAGTGTGCTTGTCCTGCAGGAGTGAGAACCAGAGGTCAGATCTCATGTAAAAGCTGAGGAGACATAGGGACCACCTATAGTCTTAGCTTGGGAGGCAGAGCCAATGGTATTCCCAGTTGAAGCTGGCTAACTCGATAAGCTGGAGTGTGTGAGTTCCAGGTTCTATAAGATACCCAGCCTGCTTTAACAAATAAAGTGGAGAATGACCAGAAATGCATCCATCATTAACTTTGGGTCTCCACATGCACACCCACACTCAGACTACACCACACACACACACACACACACACACACACACACACACACACACACACACAAAATGTGCAAGTGACTGAAATTAAAACCTAAGTAAAAAATTTACAGAGAGGCTGGAGAGATGGCTCAGAAGTTAAGAGGATTGGTTGATCTTGCAGAAGATCCAGGTTCAATTCCAGCACCCACATGGCAGCTAACAACCATCTGTAACTGCAGTTCCAGGGGATTCGACACTGTCTTCTGACCTCCATGGGCACTGCACGACAAGGATGCACTTACACAAATGCAGGTTTTTACGACTCATACACATAAAGTAAAAATAAATTAAAAATTCACAAAGGGGCAGAAGACTTAGAGGGAACAAAATACACGTAAGTGTGCATACACTCACCAACATACAAATGTCTCTTCTTTTTCCTTTTTCTATTGAATTTTTGTGTTTTTCATATAAAACATCTTACTCATCTTTATACTATCTCCCCCGTGCACACCTCCAAGATATCCTCCCACAGGATTTCATCCACTCTATCATTTACATTAAGGCATATCAACTCAACTAAGTATACCCAGATGTCTCTCAGTGCAAGTTCATCCACTCAGCCTACCTAGAGTCTGTCCCTTAAAGATCAGCTCTCCCTCACCAGTGGTAGTCAGCTGTCAATAGTTCTTTGGCTAATATTGGGGTCTGCTTTCCATTTCCACAGTTCTCTACTGGGTTTTTAGCTGTTCGTGTGCATGCTGTCACCATTGCTGTAAGTTTATGTGAGCAAGGACCCAGAGCCAGTACGACTCTGTTTCCATACAGCCATGGACCTCCTACCCTGGCTCTCACCATCTTTCTGGCCCCTCTTCCTCAATGGTCCCCGAGCCCTGGGAAGGTAAAGTTTAATGTAGGAGTCTTGTTCAAGGACCCACACTCTGCATAATTATTCTCTGTGCTTTGGCCATTTGTGGTATTTTGTGTTCATTGCTCTCTGTCTCATGAGGGAGCTTCATTGATAAGAGTTGAAATATGCATTAGTATTCTCTCCTTCCACTATGTTCCATGAGCCTTAGGCTCCATTGTAGATGCGTCATTTAGGGTTAGGAATTTCATAGCTATTTCTCTGTGTGTGGCCATTTGTGGAACTTTGTAAAATTCTCTGTATATTGCAAAAGAAGCTTCTTCGATGACTGATGAGTGACACACTTGTCTATAAATATAAGGATCTGTATTTAACATATGGTAGGAAATTACACTTGTCTAGGGATATTACAGCCTTAGGGTTTTCTTTAAGATCTATGACCTCTCCAGCCATTCATATTTGGCTATGTTTATAGTACCACACACAAGTTCCTTCCCATTGAGTGGGCTTGCTTCTTAATATACATATTTTAGATAATATATAATATATATCTAATACATATATAATAAAATACAGAGACAAAAATCATATCAAAATTATGTGAGAAATAAACCTTGTAACATTATAGGAAACAAAATAAGATATTGAAAGTAAGTCGGTGCCAGTTCATACTTAGTATGTTAGGATTGCTCACTGCTAATTTTGTTTATTGCATTCTAGATCATTGTAATGAATATTAATAGTACCAGAATTTTAATTTCTTAAATTTACTTTGCTGTCTGCATTCTCCATTTCCCTCTAGGAATGTAAATAACCCAATCTTGATTTTTCTGTGTAGGATTCTGTTTAGAAACCTCAGCTTACTTGAACAATATTTTTCTAGTCACAGAGATGAAACTAAAAACAAAGAACTAGATAAAGAATAGTCAGTAGATATTTTCATAAGGAGAAATTTTAATGTCGCTTTCCCTAAACCAATGAAGCACTTAATCCCTTAAGTTTTTTTCCAAAAAGAAAATGAAAAGAATCCCTAATTCAGAGTGACATAGAGATGGAGTGCACAGACAGCAGAAATGAAGAGTGACCTCATCTCAGAAGCAAGCGTTCAGAGACCAGGCAGGCAATCTTTCCATGGGCCCTGCATCACCAAGTGGAATGATCTGTTGGCACCAGGCTACCCTAAGGAAGGAGGAATCATGGGCCACATATAATTTATAAAGTTCTTAAAGTGCCCCCACCTAATTCTGATCATTCAAATGGCAATAAAGCAAATTTACACTGTTAGGCATATAATCACAAAAGGTTATAAAACCAAAAGAAGAAATTCCATTATAATACTTGTCCAGAGA
Source organism: Rhizomys pruinosus (assembly GCA_009823505.1). Classification (NCBI taxonomy): domain Eukaryota; kingdom Metazoa; phylum Chordata; class Mammalia; order Rodentia; family Spalacidae; genus Rhizomys; species Rhizomys pruinosus. The sequence goes on along the minus strand of VZQC01010688.1, from coordinate 276,261 downwards.
GTAAACATTACAAATGGTTTTCCCATGGACACTACAAGGCAATGAAGGAACACTGTGGATGCTCTATATCTGCCACAGGGATAGGCATAGATAACCTACGTCTTCCCTAGACCAGAGACTCCCTAAGCAAAACTCTTGAATCTTTTTTTAGGTGCTTATAGATGACTTATAATCACTTTCATCATTTCTTGTCACATGTATTTATACTAGAACTTTATAATTTAAATTTTGTTGTCTCTTAAAGGATTTTTAATTAACTGACTTAAACTAAGACATTTAATTGGTTTTAAGTATATATGGAATTTTTCATGGAATAAAGCTAAAAAATATTCATTTATTTTGCCAGCAACAGATTTGCTGCAATTTATGTTTTGCCCTGGTGATTTTTTTCATAAAGTTATTTTCTGGAATGTAATCATTGATAAGATGAGGGGATGGTAAGATTCTTTGACATTCCTCTGTGACCATGACTTTAAAATTGGAGAACTATTGCCTTAGAACACAGATGGCCATGAATTCTTTACTCACTGTAAATACAGGGAAAATGCCCTACTAGAAACAAAATATAAAACTGTCATTAAAATTTTCCAGACCTACTGTAAATTAGAGCTTAAAGACCTGTCTTACCCACTATAGAGACTCAGCTTATACTCTAAACTAAATCCTGCTTAGAAATTGTCAGAACACCAGAGCATACTCTATTCACACTTCCTCCAGGGGGGATTCTGCTTAACCTCTTGACTATGTGAAGTTTCTTTTTTTTTTTTAATTTTTTTTATTAATTTTTATTTATTTCTGTATGTGTATGAATGTACTGTCTGCATGCAAGTCTGTGCACCCATGTCGTGCAATGCCGCGGAGGTCAGAAGAGGGTGTCGGATTCCCCTGGAACTGGAGTTCTCCTGGAATTGGAGTTTCAGATGGTTCTCGGCCGCCATGTGGGTGCTGGGGATCGAACCCGGGTCCTCTGTAAGAGCGGTCGGCGCTCTTAACCGCTAGGCCATCTCTCCAGCCTCCGACTATGTGAAGTTTCTATATGCAATGTATAACTAAATACTAATCTCCAGTCTGGTCTTTGCACTGAGCTCCTAATCCATATATACAACTACCTATTTCACATTTCCTTTTAAGTACTTAATGCAGTATTCAAATGTGACATATTCAAAAGAAGAAAACATTGAGATTAGACTCTGCATGTGCATTCACATATATGCACAGAGTTCATTTTCATTTCATTTCATTCAACACCTTAATCATTTTCATTTCAGTTCATGGTTTCATGGTTACACCTAACTAGGGGTGCCAAAAACCTAGCAAGATTATAGGGTTTCTGTTCTCTCTCTCTCTCTCTCTCTCTCTCTCTCTCTCTCTCCCCTCTCTTCCTCTCTCTCTTCTCAAAAGTAAACCAGATCTGGAGGGATGGCCTAGCAGTTGAGAACGCTGACCGCTCTTGCAGAGGACCCGGGTTAGATCCCCAGCACCCACATGGCAGCCGAGAACCATCTGAAACTCCAATTCCAGGAGAACTCCAGTTCCAGGGGAATCCGACACGCTCTTCTGACCTCCGCGGCATTGCATGACACGGGTGCGCACACCTGCATGCAGACAGTACATTCATACACATACCGAAATAAATAAAAATTTAAAAAAATATTTTTAAGTAAACCAGATCTATGTTCATCATCTATTGACACCACCCTGTTCTAAGTCACCTTTTTTCTCTTCCCAGGATTTCTAAAACAGTTTCTTCACTTCCAGCTTCCATTCTTGAGCACTCCAAGTCTCACATCCTTGACATATGCACACATCACACCACCACCACCCAGACACACACACACATGCCATGTACTCTGTGTCCAGCCAATACAGACATCTTTTCCAAATGCAAATACAATCCTGTCATTGGCACTCAACCATCTTCCAAGGTTTTATACAAACCTCATAAAAGCTACTTATTTATCAAGTGCTTACCATGGCCTTTGTGATCCAACTCTCTGACCTCTCAGTCTTTAGCCACACTGGTTGTGTTTCTATTCACACCAAGAACACCCATCTCCATTCTTATCTAAGACCCATAGTTCATTCTTCCTTCCATTCTCTGTTCCAAGATTCTAAAAATAAATAAATAAATAAATAAATAAATAAATAAATAAATAAATAAATAAATATTGGTTCCCCTCATGCCATTCAAATTTTAGAATGAATGACACATCTTCAGTTTTTCCCTGACTATCTTATATGAATAGTACACACTCTATGTAATGGTTAAATTTGTTTCAACTTGACTGGCCAAAGTGTCATCCAAAGAGCTGGTAAAAGATTATCATTGGGTAAGTCTATAGGTGTAGTTTCCAGAAGAAATTAACATTTGAATAAGTAGACTGAATGAAGAAGGTTGTTCTCATCAACGTGGGTGGGTATTAACCAATACACTTATTGGGGCCCTGAATAAATCAAAATGGCAGAGGAAAAGGAAAATTTAACCTCTATTTGAGCCAGAACACTCATCGTCTTCTGTCCTGAAAAAACTTTTTTTCAGTCCATTGCATTTTACCTGGGGCTTACATTATAACTTCCCACCTCATAACTGTATGAACAGATCCTTATAATAAATGTATAATGTCTATATACAATATACATACTTATATATTATTGGTTCTACTTCTTTGCAAAATCCTGACTTACATTGTTTCACTTTGTAAGACTCTGGTCACTATTAACAGTCAATTATTAACATTTGTTTATCTGTTATGTGTCTTCTGAATCAATGACACAATTTGCAATCCAGGATCAAAATAAAAGGACATATTCTGCTTTTTAATGTATATTCAGAATCCAAAACAGTTTCCAATTCAAGATAATTTCTTAATAACTTTAAGAAATGGATGGAGTACAGATGTAAAGTTGGATGGATTTATCAATCTCCTTCAGAAGAGAAGTGAATGATTCCCTTCCCACATTTTAACCACTTATGAAGAAAAAGAAAAGAGTATAAGGTACATCCATATATTCTAATACCATTTTTTGTCTTTTTGAGACAGGGTCTCCCTGTAGTCCCCGCTGTCCTGGAACTCACTCTATAGACCAGGCTGGCCTTGAACTTACAAAGATCCGCCTGCCTCTGCCTCCTGAGTGCTAGGATTAAAGGCGTGCACCACCATGCCTGGCATCTCTAATACAATTTTATGATCACCAAAAGTTTATGATCACTAACAGAACTATCTCTGTAAATAACCTTAAAGATATATTGAAGGACAGCTTCTCCAAGGGGGGAACAGAAGCAAAGGATTGACTTTCCTCTTCCTCCCTCAAGAAGCTCAAATTACTAGACTTTACACATGTGATGTGGGGATGTGGAGGTACAAGCAGCCTCGTGATCATATTGCCACACCAGGATGACTCAGAAAATTCTGACTGACTCGATGAAATGCTGTGTGTCTGACTTTAAACATGGTGGAAGCAGCCAAAAACCAATGGAAAGGACAAGAGAACAGATGATTCCCTATAGCCTCCAAAAGATAATTCTTTGAGTTTAGCTCCACCATGGAAATTGCCATTTTAAATGAGATGGGTTTTTATTCTTTTCTCATATATCATTGGTGATTGCAAATTTATTAGTCTTTCTTTATATACAACCTCATGTCAAATTCAAGACTTCTCATTGGTGAATGTTTTGGACTTTAGAGCTGCACATTGATAGACAATATATTTCTTGTTTTAAGTCACTGATTTTATGGTAACCTCATAGCAACAACAAGAAATGTGTAATGGGCCTTCTGAAACATGCTATTGGAGGTGGAGGAAAGGTTCCTAAGTACAAAATTATTTTCATGACAAATTCTGACAAATTTTAATTTGAGGTGGTATCCTTATTCTGTTTAGAAATTATTCTGCCTAAAATTCTGGTTTTAAAAAGTCAAAAAGAATAAGCATGCCCCGTCAGCAGTTCTAAAGCCAAAATTACATTTTGTTCACTCATGTTTCAAAATTTTTTTAAATCTTTCATTTTATCTTAAGAATTTATATAAATTTTTAGCTTTTATACACTAGTCAATTCTGTTTTAAGTTAAAAGTCTCAATATTCTACAGGCTGGAGAGATGGCTCAGCAGTTAAGAACACTGGATGCTCTTGTAGAGGACCCAGGTTCAGTCCTCAGCACTCGCATGGTGGTTAACAGCCATCTGTAACTCCAGTTCCAAGGGATCCTACACCCTCTTCTGATCTTTGTGGGCACTGCACAACATGGCTTCACGACATACACAATATAGTATAGATCCTTATAGATATATAATACTTAATATATATATCTCGATGTTCACTATATATATATATATGCCAAATACAGCATAAAATATTTTTAAAGTCTCAATGTTCTAAATAATACACCATCATGAAAAATAACTCTCATTGCTATATAAAACAATCATGTGTATCAGTTTTTTTAAAATTGCCTTAATTTAGTGAAAGAGGCACCACATATCAGATTTAGTATTTGATTTACTTTTTCAGATTTGATACCATTGTTTTTAAATACTAATTACAAATATTAAAAAAGGAAATAAGGGTTTTTTTCCATGTTAAATACCAATTCAGTTACTAAGGAGAAAAGTCTAGAATTTGACGTGAGGTTGTATGCAGAAAAGAAGTAATACATTTGCAACAAGCAATTGAATATAAGAAAAGAAAAAGACAGGTCTCATTTGTATTTGCAATGTCCATGATGTAAACTCTCCTACCATGTCCTGTATCTGTCTGCCAATGAGATGCCAACCAAGTTGCAAACATTTCTGAAAACATTATAATTGATTCTTGCAAGCCAAAAAAAAAAAAAAAAGCTAGTTCCAGCAGCCTCTGCTAGCTGTATAGCACCCAGATCTTTACCTTCTAGTATTGGAAAGTTTTGTATCTTCATCTACCAAGAAGCCGGGTCACTAGAGCCACTGAGTGTTCTGTCTCAGAAAAAAAACTGCACATGCTTTGATGTTTTTACTGAAGATGAATAATTATGTCCCTTATTTTATTAATGCTTTGTTTTTCAACATGCAGAAGGTGAATTTTCTGAATTCCTACCTTGCACTGGGCATTGAATTTTATATTCATTAATTCTATTAATTTTCAAAGCAATTCTGGGATCTCAAATAACTCACAGTTCCCATGATTAACTAGCTGTACCAAATTCTCAAACATCTTTTATTCTTACAAAAAAAAAAAAAAAAACAGCATTTCTTAGCTATTGCTGGCTGAATGCTGCAGCAGCATTAAATTAAATAGTTTCATTCCTCATTTTTTGTCATCTATCTTCTAGAACTTTCTTTTAAAATAAGAAATGTTTATGCAGGGTGTAGTGGTGCATGCCTTTAATCCTAGCACCTGGGAGGCAGAGGCAGGCAGATCTTTGTGAGTTCAAAGCCAGCCTGGTCTACAGAGTGAGTTCCAGGACAGCTGAGGCTACAGGAAGACCCTGTCTCAAAAAGACCGAAAAAAAAAAAAATGAAATGTTTATGTGACTCCAGGTATATAAAACACTTTATTTTTTTTTAATTAATTTTTATTGATGCTTTGTGCATTTCATACATTTTTTCCAATTCAGTTCAGGCTTATTTCCCTTTCCCTCCCCCCCACCCCCACCCCATCCCAGATCATGCATTCTGCCATAACTGTCCTGCATCTTTCTCTCAGTTTTTTTTTTTCATTTTTAGCTATAAGTGATAATCCATGAGTACAAGCATCCTTCATGCAAAACCTATCTGCAGGCTGTTGTGCCCAAACACCTACAGCCCCACCATCCAGTGGGGGGTGACAGGTTGTTTGTTCAATCAAGTTGATCAAATGAGTGTCCAGACTAC
>VZQC01010688.1:220860-269007 GCA_009823505.1 Rhizomys pruinosus | reverse complement strand
AAAAAAAAAAAAAAAGAAATGTTTATGTGACTCCAGGTATATAAAACACTTTATAAAACAAGTATGCAAATCAGATATTTACCAATAATAAGTCATAAAGAAATTTATTTTAAGGAGCTGGAGAGATGACCTAGTGATTAAGAGTGCCGACTGCTCTTGCAGAGGACCCAGGTTCAATCCCCAGCACCCACATGGCAGCTGAGAACAGTCTTTAACTCCAGGGGAATCTAATGCCCTCTTCTGACCTCCGAGCATTGTATGACACAGGTGTACAATCCTACATGCAGAGAGTACATAAAAAAATTAAATAAATAAAAGAAATTTATTTTAAAACAATTATTTGGTATGTATCTACTTTTATCATGTTTTAAATATGAAAGAAAATTTTCATAATAATGAGATGGATGTGCTTATTCATTTTTATGTAAAGATTAATGGTTAGCTGAATATTTGATGTGGTGGAATGTAGAATATCTTCAACATTTTTCATAGTTAATCAATAGTTTGATTTGATCATCAGCAGTGCTGGGAATATCACTTTTATTTGAATCTTACAACCTAGGAAAAGCTAACTACAACATACCATTGTCTGTGTAGTACACCCCCTTAAAAGGGGTAACCAACAGTAATGGTAACCTTCATAACATCATCTATGAAGGGGCCATGCAAGTGCATATTGCAAAATGGAAGAAGTACATTTAAGACATTTTCTGTAACTGTTGGAAATTCTATCCTAATCTCAAGCCAAAAGTCATTTAACTTATTTTAATGAATTCAAATCAGCAACTCAAACATTATTTTTTTAATTTATTTTTTGTATGTGTATGAATGTGCTGTCTGCATGTAGGTTTGTGCACCCGTGTCGTGCAATGCTGCAGAGGTCAGAAGAAGGTGTCAGAGTCCCCTGGAACTGGAGTTCTCCTGGAATTGGAGTTACAGACTGTTCTCAGCCGCCATGTTGGTGCTGGGGTTTGAACTCGGGTCCTCTGCAAGAGCAGTCGGCACTCTTAACCGCTAGGCCATCTCTCCAGCCCCTCAAACATTAATTTTTAAGATTTATTTTTTACTTCTGTATATGTTTATGTACAGCTGTGTATACGACTGTGCAACAGTGTCATTGGAGGTCAAAAGACTGACTGGATCCCCTAGAGATGGAATTATAGGTGGTTATTAGTAGTCATGTGTATTCTGGGAACTGAGGCCAGGTCCTCTGCTAAGTAGTAAGTGTTCTCTCCCCAGCCATCTCTCCAATCATTCAAACAGCAACTGTTTAAAATCAAGCATTCTACTAGCACAATACAATGTAAAGTTACATTAATTTGATATCTGCTAGGAACCATGGTTAGAAAATATTAAAATTATTTGTTTTCCATCATCAAAACATTATGCTTTGATAAGAGCAGAAAACTGCACAGTAAAAACACTGCAACTCATATGGTAAAATATTCTCAAATATAAGCCAAGACATTTTAGAAAACTCTTATGGGTGATGTGTGTGGTGATGGCAAAGAACTAATGTTCCTTGTTTGGAGCTAAGAAGGCAGTGAAATTGTTGCTACCACGCTGACAAGTGCCTCCAGAAACATCTAAGAGGCACTGTATTTGGTTTTGAAATCTTTTATTGTTACTATAATTTTGTGAGCAACACACACACACACACACACACACACACACACACACNTTTTTTTTCATTTTTTAGCTATAAGTGATAATCCATGAGTATAAGCATCCTTCGTGCAAAACCAATCTATAGACTGTTGTGCCCAAACCCCCACAGTCCCACCATTCAGTGGAGGTTGACAGGTTGTTTGTTCAATCAAGTTGATCAAATGAGTGTCCAGACTACATCGCTGTAGTTTCACCGTTCACCCCAATCGCAGCCTTTACATTCTACCACGCCCCCTCTTCCGCAGATTGTTCCCTAGGCTTAGAAAAGGGGCACAGGTGGATGAGAAGTAAAACAGTCCACTCTCTCTGGAGCTGTTGACTTGGACTCTGGTCAATTCTGGCTGTTTCCTTTCATGGGCTGACAGTTTGTCCAGGAGTAACCTTTCGATCCTACTAATGAAGCACAAGCAATTAGATATATAGGTATTTAAGCAGCACTAATAGTTATGGTAGGTTACTTTGGCATAGACACATATGTTTGGATGATATGTTAATTCATGAATTACATTTTTACCCCCTGATAAATATAACAGGGTCTTACTGTGGCTTATGACATCTCCTAACCTGTAGAGGATGTAGGCTTGTGGCATCAGCCATGGGTTATTCCTCCAAGGAGAGAGCCAACAGCCAATTAGATTTGGGATATACAGGCACATGGCTGCCTCTGCTGCACAGTATTTCCAGGCAGCACATTGATTCTTTTATTACAAAGTTACTTGCAAAGAGCAGTATTTTTCCACAAAATATGAAATATTCACCCATGCTACCTATCCACGCCCAACCTTGGTGCACAGTGGAAAGAATAGAGTGCAGACCAGGGTGGGGCACATTTGGTCAAAGATGAGGTTGCTTTCAGAGTTCCTAATGCACGTTTTCCTCCCTTAATAAATGTGGCCCATCTGTCCAGATAGTTGGACATTTTTTATTAAAATTCCCTTACTGAAAATTTATCTACAAAGTGCTTTGCAAAATAAACTCTCTCCAGAGACATTGTTATGAATATAGCAAACACAGCCAATTTTTGAAAATAAGCCAAACTATTATTACCCATGCTTTTATCCAGCCAAGTGAGCCTCAGTGTCTCAATCAGCATTGAAAGCATGTTTTTGAACACATTAGAAAAGGCAGTGCTCTGTAAGGGAACATTTGTTTTTGCAGTTTGGCTTCCTGGTTTTGACCCAAAATAGATTCAGCCATTTCTATCACACACTGATTCCTGCCACAGGAGACTCATTTTTCAAGGTGATGCTAAAACTGACCACAAGGATTTTTAAAGAACTTTTACTTCTTTGTTTGGAACTTTCTTTGATATTCTTTCTGACAAAGATATCTCTCCTCTCTCCTCATAAAAGATTTTCCTTCAAAATATTCATGACTTATAAATGGCACAAGGGTAGTGAATCAATATGCTTGCTGCTTTGCACATAGATTAACTTGGGGTCACCTGTGTTTCTATGAGGGTGCTCCCATACTTAAATTTTAACATATAATTTCCTTTATATGAATTTTTTGTCCTATTGTTATGGTTGGCCTGGTAGCTGCTACTAATTTGCTGATTGATTTCAAGCTCTTTCAAGGACTTTTACAAACAGTACTAAGGCTATTTCACCCCCTGATTTTTATTGCTTGATTCTTCTCATCTGTTTTATTTTTAGTGATTTTGATCTATACACTGAGGTACTTATTTTGCACCCTTAACTATTGTCACCAACTGAAAATTAAATAATATACTCTAAGAAGATAGATCTAAATATGGTTTTCAGAATATAATTATATCAATCAATGATTCATATAGGATGGAAATTACCTTCAATGCAGAAGCATATTTGCAGGCAAAATGTTGTGACCTGATAGTTCCCTCCCTGAAGATGAGTTCTCATAGCATCAGAGGATACCATGCAAGGTGTTGAGGAAGAAAATTAATCAGTGGTCCAATAGCATCTGTAAAGCCTAATGACCACAATAATGACCAGCATAGTAAACTCTCTCTTTTAGTGTAATAGAAAGACTGTTATCTTGGAGGTAATCAACATGTATCTAATTAGACTTAAAGTCTACTGAATAAAAGGGAACTCATGTGTGGTACCATAAACCTAGCCAAATACACACAGCAGGAGAAGTCATAAATCCTAGAGAAACACCTACATCTATCATATCTTTAGACAAATATAATTTCTTACAGCATGCTAAATATGTATCCTTATTGTTACAGACAACTATACTTGTCACCACTCATCAAAGAAACTTCTTTTTGCAACAGATGGAGACTATTACAGAGTTCCACAACTGGTCAAACACAGAGAATAAGTGTCTGTGAGATGCCCAACCCTATGTGACACACTACAATGCAATCTCTATACCTAAGGTTCACAGAGCACAGTGGAGGAGGCATAATTAGAATATTAATATATCTCTCAGCTCTCACCGGTAAAAGATTCTCATTGCAACAGAGAATGCCACAACTGGCCAAAGTGTAGACAATAAGAGACTATACAGTGTGTGTCTCTGTATCCATCTTCTATATTAAACTTCTGCCACTCAGGGTTCAAAAACTGTTGAGGAAGAGGTGGTAGGAAGACCATAAGGGCCAGGGGTGGTGGATGACAGCAAGAAAACCATTTTCCAGGCAACTGGGAACTTGCTCATATGAAGTTACAGCAATGGTGACAGCATAAACAAGACCAATGCATGCTCAGACCAGACAGAAAACCCAGCATAGAATTGGGGAACTGGGCAAAAAGCCCCAACCTTAACTAAGGAACTATTGATCATTGCTGGGTGAGTGAGAGTTGTTCTTTAAAAAAAAATTATTGAGAATTGTTGAATCTGTGTTCATTAATGAGATGGGTCTATAGTTTTCCTTTTTGGTTGTGTCATTGCCTGGTTTTGGTACTAGAGTGATGCTGGCTTCATAGAAGGACTTTGGGAGATTTCCCTCTATTTGTATCCTTCTGAATAGTTTGAGTAGTAATGGTTGTAAGACCTCTTTAAATGTTTTATAGAATTCTATTGTAAAACCATCCAGGCCTGGGCTTTTTTTAGTTGGGAGGTTTTTTTTTATTACATCTTCAATTTCCTCAAATGTTGTGGGTCTGTTTAAACTGTCAACGTCTTCTTGGTTAAGCTTTGCTGGTTCATAGGACTTTGGATATTCATCCATTTCTCTTAGGTTTTCAAACTTAATAGAGTATAGATTTTTGAAGTATTCTCATATGATTGTCTGGACCTTTTCTTTATCTGTTGTGATGTTTCCCTTTTCATCACAAATATTAGTAATTTGAAGTTGCTCTTTCTTTCTTTTGGTTAACTGGGCTAGAGGTCTGTCTATCTTTTTTATTTTTTCAACCAGATTTTGGATTCATTGATTCTTTTGGTATTGTTTGCTTTGTTTCTATTTCATTGATTTCTGCTCTGATTTTTGTTATTTTTTCCTGTCTGTTGGGTTTAGGATCCATTTGTCATCTCTCAAGTGCTTTTAGCTGTAGTGTTAGATCATTTATTTGTTTCCTTTCTGTTTTTTTTTTTAATGTGGGCACTTAAGGCTATAAATTTCCCTCTTAAGACTGCTTTTAAAGTGTCCCACAGGTTTTGTTGTGTTGTATTGTCTTTTTTGTTTAGTTCCATGACTACTTTTATTTCATTATTTCTTCCCTGACCCATTCATTATTCAGGATTGTGTTGTTTAGTCTCCATGTGTTCTGGTAGCTAGTCAGGCTTTTTCTGGTGTTAATATTGAGCATTATTGCACTGTGGTCTGTGAATGAAATGTATGAAATGTCATGCATGGTAGAATGCATGAAGTTAATTCAATCCTTTTATATTTGTTGAGGTTTTTTTGTGCCCCAGCATGTGGTTGATTTTGGAGAATGTTCCACGAGGTGCTGAGTAGAAAATATATTCTGTGGTATTTGGGTGGAATATTCTGTAGAAAGTCAAGCAAATTTCCCACAGTCGTGGTCACAGGCCAGTACCAGTCCAATGAAGAAAATTCCTCATTTGAGGTTCCCTCTAACCAGATGCATCCAGCATACTCTCATCGTTCTAGGGCGTACTATGCAAGCTGCTAAGGAAGAAAATAAGCCAGTGGTCCAACCCAGTTTCAAAGCCTAACAACCACAACTAATGGCACAGCAAACTATTTCTGATGGTGCAGTACACTATTTCTAATGGTGCAGTACACTATTTCTAATGGTGCAGTAATGGCCTATTTTTTGGTCTTTTTGAGACAGGGTCTCCCTATAGCCCCAGTTGGCCTGAAACTCACTATGTAGGCCAGGCTGGCCATGAACCCACAGAGATCTGCCTGCCTCTTTTATCTGGGGGGGGGGGTGGGCAATCGACAGCTCTCTAATTGGATTTAAAGCCTTCTCAATGGGAGGGAACTCATGGGCAGCACTGTAAACATATCCAATTACACATGACCGTAGAGGTCATAGGTCCTAGAGAAAACCATATCTGCTTTATCTCTAGACAAATGGAATTTCCTAATGTATGCTTAATATACTTATATTTACAGACAAGGATGCTAGGCAGTCATCAAAGAAGCTTCTTTGGGGGGGCTGGAGAGATAGCCTAGTGGTTAAGAGCACCGACTGCTCTTGCAGAGGACCTGGGTTCAATCCCCAGCACCCACATGGCGGCCGAGAACCGTCTGAAACTCCAATTCCAGGAGAACTCCAGTTCCAGGGGAATCCGAGACCCTCTTCTGACCTCCGCGGCATTGCACGACACGGGTGCACAGACCTACATGCAGACAGTACACTCATACACATACAAAAATAAATAAAAAATTTTTTAAAAAGAAGTTTTTTTGCAACAGGGAGACACTATTACAGAGTTCCACAACTGATCACACACAGAAAATGTGCAAGAGATACTCAGCCCTGAGTGACACATCTCAGCAGCATTTTCTAAAGGACCCTTTTAGAAACATTTTCCTAATTTCCAATCAAATGAAATTTTCAAATTTCAGAAAGATTGTTATATTTGTGCATACACATATATATGCATATATACTCTGTGCATACCTACATTTTATACATAAAAAGATTAAGAATGGCTTTCCATTCTCTTAGGGACAACACTGGTCTAACTGAGAATCTGTCATTCAGATAATAATGTTCGTTGCTCTTTCCAGTTATTTTTTCCCTCTTGCTTTCTTTTTCTATTGTTTATGTGTGTCTATGGACACAGACATACCTGAGCTCACATATTCAGAATTTTACATAAACAAGTACATTTACTAAGTATATGTTACAATTAATTCAATTAACTTTTTCATTTATAGTCAAGAAAAATCAGCACTCCATAAAAAAGTGTCATAGTCATCAGGAAGCTTATGAGCCTGGGGACAATCTCATCCCTATTTCATGACACCCAACTCAGATTTCCTACCTTGACTTAAAAAAAAAAGTGTATAATGAGTCTTTCGCTATAATTTAGCTGAAAATTATACATCTATATAATTGAATTGTCAAAACTATTATACATATACTGCTGTAAATGATCAGTTTCACTTGAGTAGTCCTCAGCTCAGTTTTTCACCAATATTAATCTGTGCAACCTGCCCAGAGTGAGGAAGCAATCGGTTTAATCTGTTTTAACCTCAAATTCTAAACTGACTGGGTAGTTCTCAATGATAATTAAGGTGAGTTAAATGGTCTTTGTAGATGCCAGACTCAATCTCAAATACAGAGTCTCTCACCACAGTGTTCAGGTGGCAGGTTATGGTGAGAGCCACCTCACGGCTGGCAGCCAACCACTAATCCTCCCATAAGGATTTAGTTGAGCTTTTCAAAGTCGATAAGAAGTTTATGGCATTCAACTTGACAAGATCTTAAGTGGTTTCTTCTAAAATCCATTTTTAAAACAAATTCATTTTATATATTTAGATATGTGCATAAGATTTTGTCCAAAGAAATCATTCAATGATAAAAACATTCTTAAATTTACTGTCACTTATTTAATGCTATCCTCTCCTTCCTAATGGTTATAGAGCTATATAAAATTGTATGTCCCCAGAAGGAAGGTTATGTGCTTTATGCAGAGCAAAGTTATGACAGAAAGTTAGAGGTGACAGTCCTCTGAAGCTCACCAGCCATCCCCTTAAAGGGGCAGAGATGAGAACTCTTCTAGTTTGCTTCTCTATTGCTTTGATGAAACACTGACCTAAACCAATTTGAGGGACAGGTGTATTTCATATTATACATTATAGTCTGTCATCGAGGGAAGCCAAGGCAAGAACTCAAAGCAGAAATGTGGAAGCAGAAACTGAAGTAGAGACCACAGAGGAATGCTGCTTACCAGCTCGCTTTCCCTGGCCTGCTCTGCCGCCTTCCTCATAAAGCCCAGGTCTTCCTGCCTAACTGGCACACCCACAGGGGGCTGGGCTTTTCCTACATCAGAAACAAACAAAAAAAATGTTCTTGGAGTTGAAGAGATGGCTCAATGATTATGAGCACAGACTGTTCTTACAGAAGACAGGGATTTGAACCCCAGTACCCACATGGTGGCTAACAACCGTCCATAAATCCAGTTCCAGGGAATCTGACAATCCCTTCTGACCTCCTCAGGCATTGCACTATGCGAGTGAACTTACATACATGGAAGCAATACACCATAAACATAAAAGTAAATAAATTTTTTTTATTTTTTTTATATTTTCTTTATTTATGTGTATGAATGTACTGTCTGCATGTAGGTCTGTGCACCCGTGTCGTGCAATGCTGCAGAGGTCAGAAGAGGGTGTCGGATTCCCCTGGAACTGGAGTTCTCCTGGAATTGGAGTTACAGACAGTTCTCAGCTGCCATGTGGGTGCTGGGGATCGAACCCGGGTCCTCTGTAAGAGCAGTCGGCGCTCTTAACGGCTAGGCCATCTCTCCAGCCCCAAGTAAATAAATTTTTAAAAAGAAAAGAAAATGTCTCACAGACAGGGCCACAGGCCAACCTGATGAAAGAAATTCCTCAGTGAGGTTCCTTCTTTCCAGGGATTCCTAGGTTTATGTCAAGTTGGCAAAAACTATGACACCCAGCCCACCTGACTTCTGAGTATGCAGAGAACAATGGGTGGGCCTGAGGAAGACTGTCTTCTCAATTATTTAACAAATCACTATTTGAAGAAAAAGGAAATGCTGCTGTCTTTCCTTCAGCTTGATTTTTCACTGTTTCAGTTATAATTGACTATGGTCTAAGATATTAAATGAATAATTTCCTGAAGCAAGCAGTTCATAAATATTAAACAACTTTTATTTATGTATCTTTGTATAAGGTTATAGTTGTTTTATTTCAATGTTATTGGTGTTAATCTTTCATTGTGCCTAACTTAAGATTTATCATAAGTATGTGTGATTAGGAATGGCCATGGCATACATACAGCCCAATAATATCTGTGGTTCAAGAACTTGAAATTGGATGGGTGGGAAGGTGGGGATATGTTTAGAAGGACTTGGAGGAGGGAAGAATATGATCAAAATGCAGTGCATAAAATGCCCCAAAACTAAAAACAAAAATAGAAAAAATAAAAAAGAAAGGGGAGAGAAACTCAAGTAGGTAAAAGGCTAATTTTCATTGTACAACCTAACTACTGGATTTGATATTACGTGAACATCATGCTTATTTTATTTTTTATTTATTATATTTTAAGGGATTCACAATATAAGAGCACAGTTGTTTTCAGATAATATTGACGTTGCTCATTTTGCCATACAATTAGGTAATTGGTGCTAGCATCCACAGATGAGGTATACCATTCATCATTTGTTTTTCTGGGACTGTGTTACTTCACTCAGCACATCATGCTTATTTTAACAGAGATAAATATGCATATGTTTACAAATAAGCAAAGCCAACACATCAAAAATATAACCATTGGGGTAGTAATGTGCATTCACTACCCTCCAGACCAAAGACTGAATGCAGAGACTGGCAAAATTCTTGAGGCTGAAGATATTTTTGACATTGTAGGTAACAGGTATCTGTCACAACTCTTTCAAACAACATACAAACAGCCATAGACAACACATAAGCAGACAAAGATGTTCCCACACAGCTTCACAGACGAGTGGTTGGCTGGATTTACCCCCTGGGCCTTTTATTCACATGATCATTGTCACAGATGATTTTTTTTTGATGCAGTTCAAGTCCACAACTCCTATTTACTGAAGTGCAACAGATAGTTTTGGTTTAGATTGCACAAACATAAGTAATCACTAATGGCAAGTTATATATAAACACAGAAAAGATGTTGGAAATCATACCCTTAGATAAAATATAAGTTAAGTTTGCCTTTTTCCCAAGGAAAATATAGATGTCATGCATTTGAATGTTAAATAAATTTAATAGATAGAATAGAAAGCAACAGTAAAATCTTACATTTTTATTGCAGCACACATAATTTATAGACCCCGTTGAAAGCTAATTGCACTAGATTAATAAAAATATTACATATAAAAATAGTAAATATTGACAAATAAAACCAGAGGTATTTATGAAACTATAAAATATATCCACTCTTACCACAAGCTTTAATGCAGTATATTGAACAGATAATAAAATTTTGAGTAGATAATAAAAGGTAATGGTTTAGCTTTAATAACTTGTAAGCTACAAGTACCTCAAGTAAGAATTTCTTATCAACACAAAACTGAGTGCTCTTGCCTATTAGTAGGTTTTGCTTAGTCATCATTTCAGTGACTTTTGGACCATTGTGCACTGAAGCTGTTGTCAAGGATTTTTGTTCATCTCAATTGACAAGAGAAATGCTGTTTATTTTGTTTTAGTTACCTTGCAAGCTTGCAGTGTGCATTGAGGCAGCTTGTCAAAACCCAAGGCTATCTGTGGGTCACATAAAAATACTTAAAAGTTAACCAAAGTTTAGTGATTTCCATGTTAGAAAGAATGTCTAATGGCAAGCAGCAGGTATTCACATTTTAATAAGAATGCAGGAAAAATATGTTGCTTTTAGGGAATTATTTAGAAAGTTGGTAAGGTTATCCTTTAGAATTAATTCTACATCAAATGATATACCTGGGGAAAAAAATATTTGAACACCAAAGATAGGGAAAGTTTTACAAGTTGGTTTTAAGTAACTTTAAATAGTTACAAGATCATCTCTCAGATACCTTGATGAAAAAACTGGTAGTGACAAAACACCAAGGTTAAAGCAAGGTCAAGCACACTACTCAAACATAGTTTCAAAAATCTGTTATTACAGTGACCCCAAAGACTTCCCTGATCCAAAGGAGATCTCTAATCCAAAGCAGTAACAGTAGATTCTGTGGCATAGATAAAAGTCATTTCACTGTGGATCCGGGATCAGCAGCATTGTTCACTTTCAATCTCTTGTCTCAAGATTGGTGGTGAAAACCATGGCATGTTCCTTAGACTACAGCATTTCACCATCACAAACTCATTTACAGTAACCACAGCATTTCACCCAGAGGCAGCCAGAGGGTACAGATTGTCATCAAAGTTGTGTGTCATTACAATGAAGAATTTTCTGCACATTTTTATGTCCTTGGAATGAGGAAATGATATATCTTGACTTAGAAAAAGCACATTAGTTACATATAATCTTCTATATTTATTCAGCTGCATTGGTCAAGTCCGCACCTCTGAACTTCAGAAAGACTTCAAGGGCCTCGTATCTATAATTTGAAACCATTACAGCTGTATGGATATGATAATGGAAGGGGGGACCCAAGGCTGGGAGATGGTTCCACAGGTAAAGTGTTGGCTAAAACCATGAGGACCCAAATGTGGATGCCCAGGACCCAGATGAAAAGCTGGGTTTGGGGCACACGGCTGTAACCCTGATGCTAAGAGAATGGAGACATGGAGCTCTCCAACCCAGCCAATCTACTCAACAGGCAAGCACCGGGTTCAGTTCAAGACCCTGTCCCAAAACATAATGTTGAGAGTAATAGAAGAGCACATCTATGTTGATCTGTGTCCTCTGTATGTTCACATACAAGCATGTGCAACCCCACATATACATGCATACAAACACATGCGCGCACGCGCACACACACACACACACACACACACACACGTATATTGTATAGTATAGTAAATATAGTAAAAACATACAAAAAATTAAAGTAGTCCAAGTCATTTAACTACAAAAAGGGGGCTGAGGAGATGGCTGCTCTTCCAGATAACCTGGGTTTGTTCCCAACACCCACATGGTGCCTAACAACCATTTCCATTTCCAGGGGATCCCATGCCTACCTTCTGTGGGTTTTGCATGACACCGGTGTACTTACGTACATAAGGGGAAAATGCTCATTCACACAAAATAAAAACAAATAATTTTTAATTACAATAAGAATATATACTTAAAATTTTCAGAAATAAGAGATAGAGGGATACATGTGTCTATTAAAAACATCTGTAAACTCATGTCCAGAATTATTTTTAAATCCTTGAGGAGTAGATTTAAAGCAAGTTTAGAGACTGTTTAGAGAAATGGTATAACTTGATTTGTGAAATTGCTGGAGACCTAAATTCAGAAAAAGTATCACTGAAGCTATGATTGACCATTAATATGGTTGATGTGCTCAGCAATGGAAGTGGAGGTCATGACTCTTATGAATAGCTGTTAATGAGAGCCATTTAAAATATCTGAATGGGGAATTTATTTACAAACATGTGTGGGAGGCTTGGTAGCCCCATTTCAGCTGGCCAACACTGCAAGAGAAATGAGAAATCCTAGGGAAGAGTCCCCCATGCACTGCCCTTGAGAAGTGTGCAAGCTGTGCTAGTTTCTGGGGCTCTAAACCCAAGTCAGTAGGAAGAAGCACTGTCACATTACCTATGCTTCTCAAATAAAAGTACCAGAAGGCTGGGCAAAGTTAAGAGAGGGAAACTGGAATATTTGTAGGGTTTTCAAAAATCCCCTTTTATGAGACAAGTATTTTTTCTGAAAGATTTTTGAAAAGGATATAATTGACTTCATTAAAATTGTGATAAGGGGCTGGAGAGATGGCTCAGTGGTTAAGAGCACTGACTGCTCTTGCAGAGGACCCAGTTTCGATTCCCAGCACCCACATGGCGGCTAAGAACTGTCTTTAACTCCAGTTCCAGGGGAATCTGATGCCCTCTTCTGACCTCCGCAGCATTGCACCACACGGGTGCACAGACCTACATGCAAAGAGTACACTCATACACATAAAAAATAAATAAATAAATAAATAAATAAATAAATAAATAAATAATAAAATTATGATAAATATATTTCCATAAGTAAGGAATTGATTTGAGGAATTTGAGGAATTTTTATTTTTGAACTTTATTTAAAGTGTTTGTGATGACATGTTTAAGTTTTGCATGTATGTAGCCTTTGAAGTACAAATAAAATAGGCTCATATTTTTTAAAAAATCTGTAAAATATATGCATGTTGTTAGGTCAGGCCAGGGCGAAAAGCCAAGATGGCATAGACCAGAAAGACCCTCCTTTCTTTTCTGGTCAGGCCAGATTCCCATGAGAACTCTGGACCTGAGACCCACCTCCAGATCTGAGCCCCTGGCCTGGCTTAACTGGCCAGATTCCAACATGTCACCATCTCCCCTCCCCCTATAAAAGGCTCTCCCCAACTCCCAGATGCGTGCTTTCTCATGGTCCTGGAGGCCATGGATTGGCCTGAGAGAGAGCGCATTTCCTGGAATAAATGCCTGCCTTTATTTACTTTTAATTTAGACTGATTTGGCCTTTATCTCTGCGTCAGATATTTCTTACATATATTATACATACATACATTTAATACATCCATACACATAAAATAAAAATAATAAAAATATTTTAAATAAAACATTTGTAAAATATATGTATTGCATGATATGCATAAGCAGAAATAACATTTAATAAATATGTTTTTCAAAAAAGTTCATTTAAATGGCTATCATACTTATAATGCATTATCAATTGTATAAAGTCCATAAATATTTATATAAAAGAAGCACACAAACATTTCATAAATACAAATTAAGGTGATAAATATGTATATTATGTAACTTTTCAGCCATCTGATTAACAAAGGTTAAAGATATTGGGAAAATATCTAATGCTGGAACAGAATTGATATTATAATGATGTAAAATATTAAGGCCTCATGAACAATCAAAATTTTAAGACTATGTTGTATCTTACAATATATTATGAAGAAAATTTATACTAAGGAAAGTATTGAGTCATTGTATGAAGATGTTCATTGTGGTTTATTTTACGGTCATTAACAAAGTAATCTAAGTATTAAATAGGAAAAACTTGTTAAGTTCTCATTGCAAATGATGCACACCACTAAATATTTGTGGTGCCATTTATACAGAATTAAGGAATTTACAAAACTTTATTAGTTTTTACAGAAAGTGAATGGCATAATCACTCAAATCCAGGAATCTCTGATCAAAAAGCTATTACTTTATACAAAGAAGTTGACAAAATAATGTTCACATATATAAATAGGTATATGTGTATGCAACAGCATATATATATACTGAACATATATATATACATAACAGTATATATAAATATATATTCTGAATTGCTATGATACACCATGTGAAAAGGACCATTTTCAATAAATGGTGTTTGACAAAACTAAATATTCACATCCAGAAGAATGAATTCTA
Source organism: Rhizomys pruinosus (assembly GCA_009823505.1). Lineage (NCBI taxonomy): Eukaryota > Metazoa > Chordata > Mammalia > Rodentia > Spalacidae > Rhizomys > Rhizomys pruinosus. The sequence continues at coordinate 254,711 of VZQC01010688.1, read as the reverse complement.
ACCTATATTTTAAACCACATTCAAAAATCAAGACAGAAATCTTTAAACATAAAACTTGACCTTGTAAACCTTACAGAAGAAAGGTTTATTGCATTGGTCTGAGCAATAACTTTTCAGATATGATTTCAAAAGCCTAAGAAAAGCAAAATAGACAAATGCCATTACATCAAACTAAAAGCCTATATAAAGACACTACAGAATGAAGGAATTGATTAACCATACATCTCAGAGAAGCTAATATCTCAAATTTATAAAACACTTAAGCAAACCATTAAATAACAAAAATAAATCAATAATACAATTTTTAAAGAGAGTTGGAGAGATGGCTCAGAGAATACAGAGCCTTCTCCACAAGCATGAGGACCTGAGTTCAAGTCTCCAGAACCCACAGGAAGCCAGACACAATAGTGTGTCTGTAACCTCCGTGCTCCTACAGCGAGACGGGAGGCAGAGAAGAGCTCTTGGGAATACTGACGCCTGAATTTACCCTCTGACCTCCACATATACAATGCAGTACATGTGCACCGGCACCACACACACACACACACACACACACACACACACACACCAGCCCATAAGCAAAATATTATGCAAAGGAACAGAACAAACATTTCTCTAAGTCCCCTTTTAAAAGACTCCTGATTATCTGAAGGTAAATTTCCCCTTTGGTCAAGTTTAATAAACTGAACTCAAGTTCATAGATAGACAGATGATAGATGATAGATAGATTGATTGATTGACTGATTGATGACAGAGATAGGTGATTGATAGATAAAAAGATTGATAGATGACAGATAAAGCTATACATATAGGTATTTTTAGAGAGATATATAGATATATAGATATATAGATATCCAGTCTGATGTTCAGGATTCTACCAGGTGAATAGGATTTTGTAATTGTGGAGAGTTAAAATTATTCTAAGATTTTTTTTCCTTTTTATTATAAATATTTCCATTGAATTTTGTGGATTTAATCGTAATCATGTTTAGCACCCCGTTTCCTTGTCTGTACCCCTCCATATCCCACCCACAGGATGTCATCTGTTTTGTCTTCTATGTTAAGGCCTATGGAGTAAAGTTTGTGTACCCAGATGTCCCTCACTGTGAGTACATACACTGAAGACTGTTCAGTCCATCTAGCATTGCTCCCTTAAAGAAGATCAGCTCCCCTCAGCCCTTAGTGATCAGCTACCAGTAGTTCCTCACAAAAGTTGTGGCCTCCTGCCCATTTCCCCAGATCTACTCTGGGTTTTGTCCGATTGATTTTGTGTGGATCTTGTGCACACTGTCACCATTGCTGTAGATTCATATGAGCAAGGTCCCAGGAGCTTGTAAGACTCCGTTTCATTATGGCCATGTACCTCCTCCCCTGGCTGTTAAAATCTTTCCTCCCCCTCTCCTTCAATGGTCCCTGAGCCCTAGGTGGGTGAAGTGTAATATAGGAGTCCTGTCCAGGGACCCACACTTTGCAGTCACTTTTTCTGTACACTTTAGGCAGTGTGGCCCTTTGTGTTCACTGCCCTCTGCTGCATGAAGGAGCCTGGCTGATGAGAGCTGAGAGATGCATTAGCCTCCTCTCTGCCCCTTGTTCCACTATGTTCCATGGTCCTTAGCTGTAGAGGTTCCATTGTAGATGTGTCACTTGAGGTTGGGCATCTCACAGCACTTATTCTGAGCTATTTTTAATCCCGTTAACAGCCATTTATCAATCATGTCTGTATCTGACCTAACATCCTTTCAATTACCAGGTTAAACCTTTAGAACATACTCTTTTATATTGCACATCACTCCTTTATTATACTGATCTGGAGAAAAGATTTAGAACAGTTATACTAAAAATGAATACTGAACCCACACAATGGGCCAAGCAACTGGAACATGCTGATCAAGGGGTATCTTGATCAAGGGGTATCCTTTCCACCTGCTCTGTGATAAGGAGGCCTACAATTACTTTCAAGCTAAGAAAATCCCGATTGTTTCCTGCCTGGCTGATGCTCTGGGCACCTGCCCTGATTCCAAAGCAGAAATGTCAGTAGAATCGGAGCCAGGCTTGCACACGGCAAAACAACAGGCTCACGCCACAGCGTGAGGATATTTTCTTCTGCCAACTCTGAAGATATGGACACGTGAGGAGAACAAACGAAGGCTTTGTCTAGCAGGATTCCCATTACATATTCCAGGAAGGAGCTGTCCCACATCTGTTGTCCCTGCTCCAATTCTTCTGGAATCATTCATCCCTTGCAACTGTCTTATGTTGTCTCTGTCTTAGGGCTGTTCTTGTAGATGTTTTATTTATGCTCAACTTAGACGGATGGCAGGAGCCAAGTTTTTTATGTGGTATCTAACAAATTTCCACTTTCCATTTCTGTCGATGATGCCTCTTGCTTCTGAAGGCTCCTTGAGCACCAAAGATGTTTCTTGACTCAAGAGAGCTGCTACTGAAAGTCCCAAAGCAGACTACCCAATCACAAGTATGGTTTCATAGCAATGCTGTGGCTTCTATTTAATAAATTTCTTTGTTTTCTGCAGTTCTCAGCCTCAGCCTTTAACCACTGTGCTATCCCCACAGCCCCATTAACCCAGTTATAAATATTTCTTGTGGAGAGGGATGCATATTAAAAGAACAACAATAGAAAGATTGCATCAGAAAACTGACTGAAATGGTGACTCAGGAAGGGTGGGAGGGGTGGGAGAGGGACATGGGTGTATATTCGATTGGTGCATATTTAATTGACATGAGTTCAACAAGTATCCAGTTTTGCCCAGATTCTGTCTACAGGACACATGGTGTTTTAGGACTTAGTAAAAGTAAATATGTGCATATTAAACAACATTGGTTTAAAGGCTGATAAAAACGGTAATGCATCTGAGTTAATTGGTGATATAAATTGCTGTTGTCCACATTAGCTTTAATTAAAAACTGTATAACAATTACTTTGGGATTGGTATAAACAAATGTTCTCTATAATTTTGCTGTCATATAGTATCACCTGGTAGCAATCTCTTTCACCTATAGGATGATTTAACTCAAAAATAAACTTTGTTTCCCAAGTTAATCACATACAGTAACCCAAAACAGCATGGGTGAACTTGATGAAATCTGTGCCTTGATTCCACCCTATAGGTATGTATAAAACAACTGCTTTTTTGAGACTCATGGGTCAAAAATAAAAACCTTAAATAAAAAAGGGGGATATAGATAGATATGAAAACTTTTTGTCAAAAAACCTTGCAACCCAAATCTTAAAACTAACTATGGGAAAGGATTTGTATGTTCCAACAGGCCAGAGTATCACCAACTTAATGGCTGAGAAAGAAAATGCAGCTTTGCAGTGAGTAGGATGTACCAGAAAGTGCCAGCAGAAGGATTGACTCCTCTGGGCATTGAAGGGAAGAAATGCCTCAGATTGCTGCAGACATCAGGCCCCTCTGTGGATCCTACTAGTAACAACTATTTTTAATGATTCCTAACGAAGCTTACCTTCTAGGTGCCGCAAAGGTTTTAATACAAGAGACTTTCTTAACTCCCCCCCCCATAGAATAAGGAGAAATATGATGATGATGAGGTCGTTCTCCAGCTGTAGATTGGAGCCAGCTGTTATAGAGGTATTCTCTTGTAAAATCAGTAAAACTGCCTTCTTTAATTGACTAATGGACATAGAAACTGTGAAAAGGATTATTCTCTATTCAGAACCAAATATAATGCTAAAGTCTCCTTAAGCTATGCACTTAAACAAAATATATTAATACAGGAGCTCTGACATCAACAATGGATTATTCTACCAAGGAGATGTTGGCCAGGGGATCCAAGCCCCCACAAAAGGTAAAGGCTCCTTGCCTCCAAACTGGGATATCTGCAGGAAGAGAGGCGATAAGGCCCTGCTGTTGAAGACCTGATATAAACATGGGAAAGATGTATGGAGACCGCACTTGCAAGTATACAGATGGTCTCTGGAATGCCAGAGAGTGTTACCAAAGGCCACTAAACCAATAAAGCAAATATAGGTCTCCTTGAGTCAAGCAAGACTCCTCCGTCAGCACCAGCTACACCTCATCTGCCTGGAAATACTGTGCAGCAGTGGCAGCCATATGTCTGTATATCCCAAATCTAATTGGCTATTAGCTCTCTCCTTGGAGGAATAACCCACGGCTGATGCCACAAGCTTACATCCTCTAATGGTTAGGAGATGTTATAAACCACACGAAGACCCTGCCATACTTAACAGAAGAAAATGTAAATCATGAATTAACATACCATCCAAACATCTGTGTCTATACCAAAGAAACCTACCATAACAATTAGTACTGTTTAAATACCTATATATCTAATTGTGTGTGCTTCATTAGTAGGATCGAAAGGCTATATATTATACTGTTTAATAACTAAATATCTAATTGCATGTGCTTCATTAGTAGGATCGAAAGGTTATGCCTGGACAAGCTGGCAGCCCATGAAAGAAAACAGCCAGAACTGACTAGAGACCAAGACATCAGCTCCAGAGAAAGTAGAGTGTTTTGCTTCTCATCCACCTGTGCCCCTTTTCTAAGCCTAGGGAACAATCTGCGGAAGAGGGGGCGTGGTAGAATGTAAGGGCTTCGATTGGGGTTAATGGTGAAACTACAACAATATAGACTGGACACTCATTTGATCAACTTGATTGAACATACAAGCCCCCCCTGCTGGATGGTGGGACCCATGAGCTGTGTGGGTTTGGGCACAACTGCTCGCAAATTGGTTTTACATGAAGGATGCTTGTACTCACAAATTATCACCTATTGTTAAAAAAAATTGAAAACAAAACAAAACAAAACAGAAAGATGCAGAAAAGTTACGGCAGAATGCATGATCTGGCATGGGTAGGGGTAGGGTGGGGGGAAGGGAAGGGGATATATGCCTGAACTGAATTGGAAAATGATGTATGAAATACACGAAGCATCAATAAAAAAATTTAAAAAATTAAAAAAAGTGTCCTGTATTTAATAGGTTTTTGCTATTAAGAGAAAAAGGCAGTCCATATAATAATGTATTGCATATGAATGCTAAATAGCTGAGTATAAAAATGCTATATTTGATGATGGATTTATACTATATTTTCCTTATTAACCACTGCTATTTTCTAAATATTCTATAAAAGAAATATACAAGCATGCTAGACTGGATAGGGCTTAATTATATATGATAGAATGCATGATCCAGAGGGCCACTAAGGGGGCACAGAGAGGGGAGGGGATCTAGATTTAGTCTAGTATATGAAATGCATAAAAACTCAATAAAAATTGTAAATAGAAAAAAAAATAAAAAATTTCTTTAAAGTGCTAAACAAAAAAGGGCACCAAAAAAAGCAGAAGGGTCTTAACATACACAGCAGGAATACTCCTTTCCCTTTGAGGCCAAAGAATTCATCCTGTTTTGGAAAGAGAAATGGCTTTTCGAGATTTTTTTATTTTATTTTATTTTTATTTTCATTTATTTATGTGTATAAATGTACTGCCTGCATGCAGGTCTGTGCACCCGTGTCGTTCAATGCCGCGGAGGTCAGAAGAGGGCGTCGGATTCCCCTGGAACTGGAGTTCTCCTGGAATTGGAGTTACAGACGGTTTTCAGCCGCATGTGGGTGCTGGGGATCGAACCCGGGTCCTCTGCAAGAGCACTTGGTGCTCTTAACCCCTAGGCCATCTCTCCAGCCCCGAGAAATGGCTTTTCTTTTCTCCTGTGGCCACATGAGGGTCTATTTCCACCACCACTAGAAATGTGAGAAGGCTTTTCGCATACTATCATATTAAGTACATGCAACACATGAATTTGATTCAGGACTGATCCCAATCTTCTGGCGCCAGCACCTCTAAGATCAAGGAGAATTTTTTTATTTTTACTTTTTAAAATTTTAATCGCCATGCAAGTTGCAATCATCTTCCTTTGGAATGAATACATCCCAAAGTTACCCTACTTTAGAAGAGCTCAGGACAGGATCCAGGAACGCAATTGAACTCTGGCTTCTCCTTGGTCCTACCACACACAGCAGGGTTCCTCCTTGAACTCTTCCCAAGGAGGCCCTTAGTAAACCTCTCAACTCTTGGGTAAGTGGAGCCTTCCCTGGACCTGGAACAAGAACTTCCACCCTTACAAGTGCCATTCTGACCAGATTCTATGAAGGGAGGGGTTGCAGGGACAAAATACCAAAATGAAAATGGGAGCTATTGGTCCCCATCTGTAGCTACAACTGGAGTTCCTAAACATGCAGTCAATGCGACCGGTGCTGAGGAACAGGTGCAGGAGTCAGGGACAGGCAGGGAGGGTATTCCTAGCGCAGTAGTCTGCCTGCTCGTCTTCACTCTTTGACCTTGCTCTGAGCACCCACAGCTTCCATGTGGCTTTACACACATTCTCTTCATCTCCCAAGAACTGTATGGGCTTGATGGGCTTCAGGTTCTTGATCAATTCTTAGAAGGTGGTCATACCAGCTGGCAGATTCAGCTTCAAAATGACCTTTTCAGAGAGATCCTCCAGATGCTTGGGGCTACCCTGATGGCTGTTGCAGTGGGTTACAATCAGAACCTATTTATCCTTCTTGGTCTAGAGGGCAATTTCTTCCTTCCAGCAGGGCAGAGCTCTAGCAGTTCAATGTTCTGACTCGCTCAGCTGATCCTCAGGAATGTCTGTGTACCTGAAATCCTTACTGGTGTTGCTGTAGAAGGGATCAGACTTCATCAAAGTTTTTGGGACATCACAGCACCTTCCGATCTTTACCTGCACCTCACCATGATTGACAGCAATGTCTACTTTATTAAGGCCAGTCAGACTTCCCAGAGTGCTGCACCTTGAAATGCCACATCCTCATCACTGGCAGCCACATCTGGCCAGTGGCATTTGGCACTGCCCAGAGAGTCTGCATTGTTCTCTTCTGCACTGAAGTTTAGCAGATGTCAAATTTGTAGCCAGTATCTAACAGCAACCGCTGTGCTTCACCTCCGTGTACCCCGCTGGGCTCAGGCTGGCACAGTACCAGCATTTGAAGCAATTCTCCATGTTCCTGGTGCTGTCCCAATGCCAGATCTGCACCAGCTTATACATAGCCATGGCCACTGGCTGGGAATGCAGTGGCACCTCTAGAACGTATTCTTTTTAAATTATTTTATTAGTTATTGTATTTTATTAATTATTGTATTAGTTTATTGCCTGCATGTATGTAAGTACACCTATGCTGTGCAATGCCCACAGCGGTCAGAAGAAAACATCAGATCCCCTGGATCTGGAGTGATTTACAGTTGTTAGCCACCATGTGGGTGGTGAAATTTTTAACCTGGGTCCTCTGTCAGAGCTACCAGTGTTCTTAACCACTGAGCCACCTCTCCAGTCCCCTAGAATGTATTTATTTTTAAAAATATTTTATTTATTATTATTCTTTCTCTTTCTTACTGTTATTAAACTTTTTCCGTAGGTCGTACATCACTTCTCAATCAAATCTAGAGTCACTTCCCTTTCCATGCCCCACCACCCCACCCAAGTCCCTGCACTGTGCCATACATGTCCTGCATCTTTTTCTTAGTCTTTCCAGAGGTTTATTTTTTTCAGTTCTTTTGTTGTTGTTCTCTCCAACTTGTATTGCTACAGTATATACACATATGTATACATATGAATATATACATATACATACATACATACACATTTTTAACAGACCACTAGCTTCTACCAAACCAAAGCTAAGACTGTCATCATTGCACATCCGTGACCTACAAGAAAGACTTCTCTACTTTACTGTAACCTGCATCTGCAATGTCCACACCAATATCTTTGGTATATGCCTAGATTTATGACTTTCTTTTGTTCTGTGATTATAAAAATCCATGTACCTGCTTGCTTCTGTGTTGGAAAATATCATTCAGGGCAAGCTGAATCCATATTTCTGGGACATAATTTTAAATAATGATAAAAACCTACAAATCATCTCCAAATGAAAAGAAATTTGAGGCTGGAGTTCTGAACTCTCCCTTTGTAACCTCTTGTTTTCTCATGTCTCTTGTTTTTCTTCAGTCCTATCTTTCTCTGTGATCAGTCTCCCTTGTGTTCCACAAGATCTATTTCTGTTCACTCTATGGAGTTGCCCATGGTAGAGTAAAATCTAAAATAAGCAAGCAAATAGCAGAAGTCCTAGGACTGGGGGGATGCCCCAGTAGACAGAATGCTTGCCTCATAAGCATGAGGATCTGAGTTCAGTAGCCAGGGTCCACGTAACAACCAGGCAAGGCAGTGGACATCTGTGATCCCAGTGCCGGAAATGCAGACAGGGGAATCCCCAGCTTTGCTAGCCAGTACTTGCAGCCAAATGGCCAGCACCATGTACAACAGCAGAACCTGCCTCAAAAAGTAAGGTATCGGGGCTGGAGAGGTGGCTCAGCGGTTAAGAGCACCAACTGCCCTTGCAAAGTACCCGGGATTCGATTCCCAGCATCCACATGGCGGCTGAGAACAGTCTTTAACTCCAGTTCCAGGGGAATCCGACACCTTCTTCCAACCTCCACAGCATTGCACAACAGGGGTGGTGCACAAACCTACATGCAGACAGCACACTCACACACATAAAAAAAAAAGAAAAGAAAAGAAAATGTGTGTATAAAAAATGTAGAGTATTTATTGATTGGAGAAATCCGGATGTCAAATTCTGGCCTCTATATGCCTCTCCACACAGAGAGAGAACAGGAGAGTGAGAAGAGGAGAGAGAGAGAGAGAGAGAGAGAGAGAGNTCCAGATGCTTGGGGCTACCCTGATGGCTGTTGCAGTGGGTTACAATCAGAACCTATTTATCCTTCTTGGTCTAGAGGGCAATTTCTTCCTTCCAGCAGGGCAGAGCTCTAGCAGTTCAATGTTCTGACTCGCTCAGCTGATCCTCAGGAATGTCTGTGTACCTGAAATCCTTACTGGTGTTGCTGTAGAAGGGATCAGACTTCATCAAAGTTTTTGGGACATCACAGCACCTTCCGATCTTTACCTGCACCTCACCATGATTGACAGCAATGTCTACTTTATTAAGGCCAGTCAGACTTCCCAGAGTGCTGCACCTTGAAATGCCACATCCTCATCACTGGCAGCCACATCTGGCCAGTGGCATTTGGCACTGCCCAGAGAGTCTGCATTGTTCTCTTCTGCACTGAAGTTTAGCAGATGTCAAATTTGTAGCCAGTATCTAACAGCAACTGCTGTGCTTCACCTCCGTGTACCCCACTGGGCTCAGGCTGGCACAGTACCAGCATTTGAAGCAATTCTCCATGTTCCTGGTGCTGTCCCAATGCCAGATCTGCACCAGCTTATACATAGCCATGGCCACTGGCTGGGAATGCAGTGGCACCTCTAGAACGTATTCTTTTTAAATTATTTTATTAGTTATTGTATTTTATTAATTATTGTATTAGTTTATTGCCTGCATGTATGTAAGTACACCTATGCTGTGCAATGCCCACAGTGGTCAGAAGAAAACATCAGATCCCCTGGATCTGGAGTGATTTACAGTTGTTAGCCACCATGTGGGTGGTGAAATTTTTAACCTGGGTCCTCTGTCAGAGCTACCAGTGTTCTTAACCACTGAGCCACCTCTCCAGTCCCCTAGAATGTATTTATTTTTAAAAATATTTTATTTATTATTATTTTTTCTCTTTCTTACTGTTATTAAACTTTTTCCGTAGGTCGTACATCACTTCTCAATCAAATCTAGAGTCACTTCCCTTTCCATGCCCCACCACCCCACCCAAGTCCCTGCACTGTGCCATACATGTCCTGCATCTTTTTCTTAGTCTTTCCAGAGGTTTATTTTTTTCAGTTCTTTTGTTGTTGTTCTCTCCAACTTGTATTGCTACAGTATATACACATATGTATACATATGAATATATACATATACATACATACATACACATTTTTAACAGACCACTAGCTTCTACCAAACCAAAGCTAAGACTGTCATCATTGCACATCCGTGACCTACAAGAAAGACTTCTCTACTTTACTGTAACCTGCATCTGCAATGTCCACACCAATATCTTTGGTATATGCCTAGATTTATGACTTTCTTTTGTTCTGTGATTATAAAAATCCATGTACCTGCTTGCTTCTGTGTTGGAAAATATCATTCAGGGCAAGCTGAATCCATATTTCTGGGACATAATTTTAAATAATGATAAAAACCTACAAATCATCTCCAAATGAAAAGAAATTTGAGGCTGGAGTTCTGAACTCTCCCTTTGTAACCTCTTGTTTTCTCATGTCTCTTGTTTTTCTTCAGTCCTATCTTTCTCTGTGATCAGTCTCCCTTGTGTTCCACAAGATCTATTTCTGTTCACTCTATGGAGTTGCCCATGGTAGAGTAAAATCTAAAATAAGCAAGCAAATAGCAGAAGTCCTAGGACTGGGGGGATGCCCCAGTAGACAGAATGCTTGCCTCATAAGCATGAGGATCTGAGTTCAGTAGCCAGGGTCCACGTAACAACCAGGCAAGGCAGTGGACATCTGTGATCCCAGTGCCGGAAATGCAGACAGGGGAATCCCCAGCTTTGCTAGCCAGTACTTGCAGCCAAATGGCCAGCACCATGTACAACAGCAGAACCTGCCTCAAAAAGTAAGGTATCGGGGCTGGAGAGGTGGCTCAGCGGTTAAGAGCACCAACTGCCCTTGCAAAGTACCCGGGATTCGATTCCCAGCATCCACATGGCGGCTGAGAACTGTCTTTAACTCCAGTTCCAGGGGAATCCGACACCTTCTTCCAACCTCCACAGCATTGCACAACAGGGGTGGTGCACAAACCTACATGCAGACAGCACACTCACACACATAAAAAAAAAAGAAAAGAAAAGAAAATGTGTGTATAAAAAATGTAGAGTATTTATTGATTGGAGAAATCCGGATGTCAAATTCTGGCCTCTATATGCCTCTCCACACAGAGAGAGAACAGGAGAGTGAGAAGAGGAGAGAGAGAGAGAGAGAGAGAGAGAGAGAGAGAGAGAGAGAGAGCACTTTAAAACGTCTAAAATAGCCAAAGCCTCAAACAAAAAATCCCTCTTCCTCTTCGTGTTTGTCCAGGACACATATTTCTTGTCATGTGTGGATGGTAGAGATGAAAGCATGTGATGCTACAGTTGGAAGGGAATTTGGATAATTCCTGGTTCAAAGATGCCTGTGCCATTTCAGAATTGCAAATCAATTGCAAAGAAATTAATCAATTTGCCCAACATTCGTGAGCCAACTGGTGGCAGACCCAAAACAACCCTGACTCTCAGCCTAATGGGATTTTTTTCCCTCTTACTCTGTAATAATATCATAAATATTAACTTCAAATGAAATAGGCCATAGTACACCATTTCCCAGACCTCAAAATTCATATGACCTCTCTTCTATAAACAAAACATGTGTGTTGAATTATTTCTGTCTGCTAAATGTTCTCCCATGAGTGTTTTCAACATAGTCTAGAGATCAATTGTTTCAAACTCCAAGGACAGGAAGCCTCTCATGCCTATTTCAGGATTCCCAGAGTGGGACAAGGATACAGAATGAGCATAAATGATTCTTTGAAAATTCAGGCAAATATTCAAGAATTAAAATTAACAGATTGACGGGCTGGAGAGATAGCCTAGCGGTTAAGAGCACCGACTGCTCTTGCAGAGGACCCGAGTTCGATCCCCAACACCCACATGGCGGCTAAGAACCGTCTGTAACTCCAATTCCAGGAGAACTCCAGTTCCAGGGGAATCCGAGACCCTCTTCTGACCTCCGCGGCATTGCACAACATGGGTACACAGACCTACATGCAGACAGTACATTCATACACATACAAAAATAAATAAAAATTTTTTAAAAATTAAAAAATGTACTTTAAAAAAATTAACAGATTGATATTTATTTGTGAACAAGATGCTTGAATTTGAGAAGTTAACAATCCTTAATTCAGTCATAAAGTATGTTGTTTTTGTTTTTGTATTTCCCAAGTCCAGATGAGATTTTTCAAACCTAACTGTGAGTAAAAAATATATGAAAATCAGGGGACATGTTATCACAAATAATATTGAAACACCTGTGCTTTTACAGTGTCTTTTACAATGGAGCAAATTTCTTTTCAATGTGCTAACTTGGTTACACTTCTGTAAGGTTTCTTCTCATTTCTGAAGATTTGGGGTATAGGGAGTAGTTTCTTGTTTGTTTGTTTTGTTGGCTTGACTTTGAGCCTATGAGGCTGAGTTCCAAACCTTGTTTTCATTTACCTTATATTTTAATGTTGATCATATCATCTATCCCCCCAATTTGATAAAATGAGAAATTCTAGTCTTAATTAAAATATGAGATTGATGTGATTAAAATATATGAATACGTTTAAAATAAGTAGCACTTACAACCAAAAGGAAGGAGTAAAGTTAGTGTGTAAAATATACACAGAGAAACTACTTCATATACGTATAGTTTGGAACTTCCTATGCCAACTGCAGAAAGAACTCAGTGTGAACAGGTAGCTAGTTCTCAGTGTTCCTGAAAGAAAAGACCACACAGCATTCCATTTGAGCATGCATTTTCTGGGGCTGGACAGGTAGCTCAGCGGTTAAGAGCACATGCTACTCTTGAATAAGACTTGAGTTTGATTCCCAGCACCCAGGTCCATAGGCTAGCAATCACCTGTAACTATAGCTCTGGGGGATTCAAGACTCTCTTCTGCTCTTTGCAGGCATCTGCAGTCATGTGTACATAGACACATACACACAGACACAGACACACATACATACACAGAGACATACACACATGCACACAATTTAAACAACAGCAACAACAACAACAACAATAATAATAATAATAATAATAATAATAGGTTATCCCTGGAAGAGTCTCTGTAATAAACGAGTGATAGTCTCAACATTCACATTATAAATAAAACTATAAAACCACAAGCTTCATAGGTTGTTTCCTTTGATATCCTTTAAGAACATGTTGCATGTTAGAAGCCAGGCATAATGATGCACCCCTCTCATCCCAGCACTCAGGAGGCAGAGGCAGGTGGATCCCTGTGAGATCAAGGCCAACCAGGTCTACATATAGAGTTCCAAACCAGAAGCTATAGGGAGACCCTGTTTCAAAATAAATGCATATTAGGTAGACACTATGTAGACAATAGAAACGGAGGCAAGTAAAACTATTCTTTCTCTATCCTTGTATATGGACAGCCAGGAGTTCTTAAAAATTCCACTTTCGTGATTTTTCTACATGGTCACTTTTAGACTTTTCATCCAGATTTCACACCTATCTTATTTTTATAATTGTTCTAATTTTTAATAATGTGTGTTCTTGATGGGAGATCTGTGCATGTGTGGAGGTCAGCGGACAACTCTGTGGACTCAGTTACTTCTTTCCATTTTTGTGTAGATTCTAGATACTGAGCTTAGGTCACCAGAATTGCACAGAAAATACCTTTATTCATTGTGTCAATTTTCTGGCCCCTAATTCCTCAGTTTATCCAGAATGCAGTTGTATCACTATTGTTCGTAAAAAAAAAAATTTTGAGCAGTTAAAAGCTAAATGCATAAGCTTATTCATACAAAACTATTATGTTGTGGCCCTAACTCAACAGATGAAATCTCAAACCCAGGCAGAGAGGAGAGAGGCACATAAATGTTTGTGAACGTCTTGGGGTAGAAGTCCCTTCTGAGGAGTGCCACAGTTAACCATTGTAGCTGTTTGTTGCCAGGCACCATGTGGACCTTGTTGTCAAAAAAAGGAAAGAAGAAAGAAAGAAAGAAAGAAAAAGAAAGAAAGAAAGGAAGGAAGGAAGGAAGGAAGGAAGGAAGGAAGGAAGGAAGGAAGGAAAGAAGGAAGGAAGGAAAGAAGGAAAGAAGGAAGGAAGAAAGAGAGAGAGAAAGAGAGAAAGCTGCATTTTATTAAGAAACTGTCTTCTTTTAAAATACAGGAAACTAATTCAAGAGAAGTCAAATGGCCTAAGGACATCATTTTAGGATGTGTGCCGTATGTCACCCTGTCCTTGCACACTGTTGAAAAACTGCTCTCTCTTTTCCCCTCTATACTGTCCCTATATGCTCCTTCATAATGTCCAGACCTCTGCATGACCTTCAAGGACCATTTCACATTCCAGTTCTCCTGACCTTTTCCTGAACTCATCATGTGGAGGTTTTTGCCCTCTCAAGCACCACAGTGTTTGAACTCCCTTTGTCATGGCAGTCAGTCATTCTTTTCATGTATAACTTTTCTCTTCAATTAAATGGCGATGAACATACAAGCCATGATGAATTCAAGTTTAAATACTCCAATACTGCAAACTACAGTCTTTCATCCAACTAGTAATGAACTATTTCACAATTACTTATCACACAATTTCTAATTAAAGATTAAAATAGTGAGCTACATCTATTCTAGTCTACACTTTTGCATTCAGCACAGTACTTGGAAGTCATGTATTAGACAGATGGTTTTCCTTTCCCCTTCACAGTTTGTATACATATTTTAGATAGGGAACCTTCTAGCATAACGTCAATTTTCTGAGCACTGAGTTCTTTATTTTCCCATGAAATGAAGGTTTGCGCTCCCTCAAGCACATCCTTAAAATATTTTGACTCTGCATGTAGTGTTTAGATTGTTTCAGAAACGAATTTTAGGCCTGTGATTTATTTGTGCCATTTGTCTGAAAATACAATATTTTCAAATTGGCATAACTTGACCTGAATATATTCACAATCTGAAAAGTAGCATCATTTCAAATTTACCCAGCTAACCATTTTAAAGTCCTGAATATTTTCTTAAACTGGATTAGTTTATATTAAAATATACTTTTCAAAAGATTCATATGTTTTAATTTAGAGATTAAGAAAAGAGATTTTCTAAAAGCCGTTCTTGTAAACTTCCTTCCCCCAGAGCCTTACCCAATGGTGATGTCAGTCTTAATGTTTGTTTATTGACTATCCCAAGTCACACACCCCATCTATGGGAGACTCAAAATGTATGTCCAATCTACAAGAGAGCAAAACTGTATTTAAGCTTGGAAACAAAGGAAGAAAAATGAATGAACAAAAGAACAATTGTATTCCACAGAATATTGCAGGCATTAGACTCTCTAATCCTTCTAGCCGAAGTGTAGGAGGCCAGAGTTCCCTAAAGGTACCATTAAAAACGTAGAGATCTGAGCGCATATGAAATATCACTGGAGTCAAGGAGACTTTCGTTGATATTTGAATCTGAGTAGCTGAAGTTCAAACTGGCATTTTCACAATTTAAGCTGCATATTTAAGCAGAATAAAAGAAAAAGAAAAAGCAGAGTACTGAAAATTGAAATCCTCCCATGAACAGTCATTCTATTTGAAAAATTAGAGAGTTGTCAAAGAACAGCCATAACATTTACAAGAACGTGGGGACGGAGCAAATTAAATGACAAAATCCGTGAGAAGGTTTTTGGTCCTTCCTGCTAAGTAGAATAGACATACAAATGGGCTGTCATGTAATTTTGAAGTTAAAGATTTGTTAAAGAGCTTCAACTCCAAATCTACGTCCCTGTGTGAAGGAGTTAATAGCAACTCTTAGGAACAGCCTAGCACAGTCTTTGGAAAGAGACAGCAGTAGCATGTGTACTCTATTGATTGTACATTTCAAACACTTTCTATCTGTATTTGCAGGCCCAGGGGAGGTCTAAGAGCTTGGCAGTCGATCTCATAGAAGTCAGCTGTTAGGTTATAGAATGATGGACAGAAAGTGGAAATTCACAGAACATTTACATAGACATGTATACTAGACACACATAGCTATGTGTACAGTATTTATAAGGTGTTGCTTCTTTTGCAGCACTGGGGATCTCACCCAGAGCCTCATGAACACTAACCACTCTACCACTAAGCTAAAATGCATGTTTAAACCACAGGAATAGGAAATTATGCCGTTTTCAATCCAATAGTCAACCAAAAATATCAATAGATTTTTAATTGTCTATCACCTCTTTATAATAAATGTAATATGAAACATCTGTGCTTTGTAGAGGTTAAAACAATGTTGATGTCAGAAAGCAACATAGTCAGGAAGCAAATGAAGGCAACTCCATGATGAGTTCTCCCACAAAACAATAAGAAGCCTGAGCAATGGAGGCTAAAACCTTGGAAAGAAAATGTCAGCTTGAGAAATGCTTTGACATAAAGATAATGTAATAATAAAAGGAAAGAATACTTGGGAGAGGAAACAATTGAAAGAAAAGCAATTTATGTGTAATATAGAAGCTTCTGTACACATTTAAGGCATAACAGTGCTGGTAAAGGCTTCAGAAAATGATGAAATATTTTGTTGATCTCACAGAGAAAAGAGAAAACATCATTGAAAAATCACCAGAATGCCAGATTCAGACCAGTTTCAAACTTGTATGGGATATGGAACTCTTTTCATAAGATGTTAGTTTACAGTGTAGCAGACAGAAGAGTGTACCCCACCCCAGATGACCATATTCTAATCCCCAAAACATGTGGCTGTGTTACCTTACATGGAAAAAGGGATTTTTGCCCTTGTGATTAAATTAAAGACTTAGATAGGAGAAGGCATTTTTTTTCCTGAGAAAAATCTAATCACAGTTTAATCACACACATGTTTAAAACCAGAGACCCTTTACTAGCCAGGTGTCACCCCTGAAGAGTGACCAGAAAAATGTACGACTGATGGTTTTAAACATGGAACAAGGAAGCCAGGAGTCAAGGAATTCTGATGATAGCTAAAAGCTGGAAAATTTTAGAACGGAATATAATCCTGCTAACACCTTGGTGTAACCCAACGAGACTTCTGTAAGCAAGGAAAATAATGTTATTTTGAACCACTAAATTTATGGTAATTTACCATAACAGAAATAGAAATTTATTTATTACACAGTGAATTATAGAATATGTATGTTTAAAGAATAGTATCTCTTGGTTTGGTTTGTCTTGTTTTTTAGTTTGTCTTTGTTTTACTTTATTTTGTTGCTGGTGTTGTTGCTGCTGCTGGTGGGGATCAAACTCAAAGCCACACACAGGGCTTTTAATACAAAGAGAATTTGAAAATACCTCCCTCAATTATTTGGTAGATGATCTATGATGTTGTGTAGAAAATATAGGATAAGCCATACTTTTTTTTTTTTTAAGTTTTTTTTTTTTTCCGGTATGTGTATCAATGTACTGTCTGCATGCAGGTTTGTGCACCCGTGTCGTGCAATGCCGCGGAGGTCAGAAGAGGGTCTCAGATTCCCCTGGAACTGGAGTTCTCCTGGAATTGGAGTTTCAGACGGCTCTCGGCCGCCATGTGGGTGCTGGGGATCGAACCCGGGTCCTCTGTAAGAGCGGTCGGCGCTCTTAACCGCTAGGCCATCTCTCCAGCCCCACCATACGTTTTTGAAATTAACAAAACAAACCTAAAGCTGTTTGGAAAAGTAGCTCAGCTCCTGCCCAGCTCCTCTTGGATAGAAAACCAGCAGAAATGGTTTCTGTGGATAACCTGCTTAAATTTCATTTGATGAAATTTCATTTGATTTCAGACCCTATCTGAAAGCTTCCAAAGTATTCCATTTCATTTAAAATTAATTACCAACCTCCCACCCTCGCCTTATCACCTATCAGATGCCACAGGATTCGGCTCTTAAGACCAGTTGCTATTCCTCTTCTTCTTTCTGTTCTGCTACGTGCAGTTACACTGGTATTTTCAATCTTATCCCCACCCTATCCTAAGGCCCTTGTACTACTGTTCGGCCCGGAATGGCTGGGAAAAATTTGCATGGGATTCAGGACCACAGACTGAGCACTTCAAGGA
The DNA here is from genome assembly GCA_009823505.1 of Rhizomys pruinosus. Classification (NCBI taxonomy): domain Eukaryota; kingdom Metazoa; phylum Chordata; class Mammalia; order Rodentia; family Spalacidae; genus Rhizomys; species Rhizomys pruinosus. The sequence continues at coordinate 236,927 of VZQC01010688.1, read as the reverse complement.
AAGAGAGTTTCCAGATCTGGATCTAGATGCATCTGGATCTTCCAAAAAAAAATGGTGTTGGGTCAACGGAAGCGCCTGGACACTATGGAAATTGTACAGATGCCAGGATGTCACCTAACCCGCTGAATCAGCCTGTGTGGGTCCTGCAGTAAGTGCAGGGAAGCAACACCCCTCTGAGACAGTAGTAATGTGGGTGTACCCCTGAGACCCAGCAAAAACAACTGGACTACAAGATGATGCCTTTATTTACTCCTAAGTAACATTTGTGATTAGAGTTAATAGTGTCATTAAGTTACCATACAGCATATGCTAATTAGGAGCTTAGGCTCTGGGTCTGGATAATTGGGTTCCTTCTACATCTCTGCCAATTCCTAGATGGTTCATGTAAGCAAGTCATGAAACCTTAGCAGGCCAAGAAGGGGAAATGGCAACATGCCTCACAGAATTATTTAATATACATACTGTACTAAGAATAGTGATTCCCTAGTTGTAAATGTTCAGTAAATGCAGGCCATGATTTATGAAAGGCAGTATTATGGTGGTCAGACAGCTATTCTTTTATTGGGTTCTTTACGTATGTTTGAAAGATGTTCCCTAGATATCTAAGCACACCTATTTTCATCTTTCACAGGTGGTCCATTAAATACAATACAAATTTTCTTTATTTTTCTTGTTGGTTTCTAAACTGCTTGATCAATGACTGGTCTTAAGCACACAGACCATAAAAATCTTTGCAATTTTTAATGTGGATCCTCTTTCTGTTGTGTACTGGATTATCCAAAGCCACAGGAAGACAGGATATAAAATATCAACCAAAAATCCCCTTTTTAATTCTCTCAGACCCCCTGCCTGTTTCTCCCCTGCTCTCCTGGCTAAAGTGAAAGGGCATAGATCACTACAGAAACAACCGTCAAAAGATTTTTTCCTAAACCTTATTCCAAAATAACTGAACTGAAATGAGATTTTACTGCATAGTGTTAAAGCCAGAATCAAGCAAATATGGGAATGAATCAGCTCTAATGTTCTGCCTTTGGCACCTTCAAGGTATATGAAGATACACGGGTGCTTGAGCCAGAGTGCGGCTTGAACAAACACCTCAGTATACCACCTTGGATGTTAAGGGAGGCATTTCAGACGGTTTTATTATGAAATTGGGGAGATTTGGAGGCCAAGAATTTGTAAATTCCAGTAGTATCCTGTTTCCTATAGGAACTGGCTAGAGTGCAGTGTCCTTTGACGATAGAGAGAAAAGAAAGCCATAGAGAAAGAGCAGGGTGATCTATCCACCCAGAAGGGTTAGGGGAGACTGCCTAGCACAATCTGGTCCTGGTTTCTCCCTCCATTCCAAGACTGGAAAGAAGGCAAGGTTTTGGTCTGAAAGAGAAGGCAGTACATGAACATATGGCTACAGAGTCATCTCTGAAAGATGACTGGAAACAGGAGCACAAAGGTGAAAACAGCCCAAGTACTGACTGCTCGCTGCCTTTGTCGAGAAGCATGAGAAGAAGCAACAATGGCTTGTTAACTAACTTACCTAGCTAACAGAATAAGCAAGAATCCTTTGCTCAACCTGTGAAATGTGATTCATCTGTAATCTTCATCCAAGGTTTGGATAAACACCCTCAGCCCAATCTTCCAGCGCAGGCACCTTGCCCTCCACCTTGCCCCTGGCACTACAGGACAAGGAGGAAGGAGGGAAGCTGAGAAAAAGGCCTGAGCAAGGTAGTGGCTGAGCCAACCATCACCAAACTGGGCTAGGAAAACACATTTGAATCTGAATGACCTCCTGATAGTTAATTTTTAAATGGGAAGTAATTAGAATATATAAAAAATAAAATTTTTATTTATCTACTAACTGTTAATAAATACTCAGGGAAGAATAATTTCAGAGAAGAAAATAAGTAATTAGAAAAAATAGTTCTATTTGCATATGCTTGATATTAAATCTAGCAAATTTATGTATATCCCATCATTAAATTCTGAAGTTTCTCTTCTCAAAAACTAAACTTTATTTTCCCAATGACAGGCCAAAATTTGAAAAAAAAATCATATAAATCATTTCCAGTGAGGTCAGACACAATCATCAGCATTTTTCCCATGAAATAAGTCCTGTTCACCTTACAACCCTAGTCTCGTCAGGCCTCCTGTTTTCTCATGTGTAAAATTAGGAAGTTGGACCTCCTGGTCTCGATTTTCTTCCAACTCAATAATTTAGTGGCAGAATAGAAAATTCCTCTTTCGACCTCAGCTTCGAACCATGTGCATAATTAAAGCATGTAAGAAGTATGGGACTAGATTTCTTCTAAATGACTCCAATATTCAAAATTCTCAGTGTTTCACTTCAAGGTATTCGTGGGCTAACTATTCCATAAGTGGATCTACATTTTCCTACCAATCCTTGACCCATAATTAATAAATAAGTTAAATGACATAAATGATCTCATATCAACAAATCTTTCAAATTATGTGTGTGTTTAATGTCATTATCCACCTTCTTTGATGAAACAGAATGTTTAAGCAAGTTTAATTCCTTACATAACACCTCCCTTCTCAAAGTTAAAGTTTCCCTCTGGAAAGATAACAAGCACTATTTATTTTGGGAGTCTTAATAAAGACTTCCCAGAATAGTAACATTTCCAGTATTAGCAAATTTGAAAACCATAAAGGGCCCAGGGTAGCGCTCCTTTAAATCTTAAGATTCCTGTCCTAAACCTCCCAGAATGTAAGTCTCCATGATTTACTATAAATCCCAGTTCAGCTAGGAAATATTAATATATTCTGTTCAATAAGAATATCTTATGAATGCACAGCTATCACATTTTCCAATACATGACTTGCTTCACATTATCATAGTATTGGGAGGACTGGCAGGTGTTGACAATACTGGGAAGTTCATGAAGCAATGGAAAGGGGAAAAGTCATAATTCTATGGTGATAATTTCTATGTCACACTGACACTTTTAAATGTTTTCAATAGTGTTGATTTATTGGAAAGCTTAGAAAGGTAGTATTAGAACCAGTTTTCCCCATAAAATCTCAGTGACAGAGAATAACTTTTAGATCTTTTAAACTGTCCATTGTGAAAGATTTTTTCATTACGATGAAGGTGTTTAGAGGTTTTTGATTTAATGTAGAATGATAACTCTCTTGAGTCTCTGACTTCTGGAAAGAACAAACAATGAAACGTTACCCATCCCCAGAGTGAGTTCAATAATAGAGTACGTTTGACTATCCATGGCAACAAAGAGCTTCCCTGGTTTGCTTGAGCACTGTAATGTGAAAGTCTAACTCTCATAAATTAAATTTCATTTATAAATATATTGCTTTGACCTTGTATTTTCCAAACAAGAGATGCTATAATTCTGCTTTATTCTTCAGTCTTATGGGCGCTAATCTGGACATTTTTTTAACTCTTAAAGTAAAAAATATAAGCCTATCTTAAAAGCTTCACATTCTCTAAGTTTCTTATGTCTGTGCTAACCTTGGAGTGCTAGGCTTATTTTAAGAGCATGGAAATAAAAAGTGTACACCAGAGATGCCAGGATATCTTAGAGACAAGTGGTTTTATGTGTTTTTTTTTTTTTTACAAATCAGATGTTTAGAGGGAAATTGGTGAATCAAAAAAAAAAAAAATCCAAAGAGTTTCATTTACAAATGCCAATTTATAATTATTTTTTTCTAATGTTCTAATATCCTCTCCTAAGAGAAAACTTCTGGGCCCCCTTGTCTGAGAATCTTCCCCCTGAACCCCTTATTAGGTTGTAAATAGAATTAGCATAGTGATGTGGATTGAAGGAGATCCTCAGAGTGTCCAACACTTATTGTTAAAACTGGGAAGAAAAAAACAAACTCTGTTCACCTTGCAGATGGTCCCGAAGGTAGTGTTCTGGAAGAATTACCTGTCAGATGGTCGTGAGTCAGGCTTCTGGGATCAATCTCCATTCTTTGTATTCACACTGGCCCAAGACTTTCTAGTAATTTCTTAGGTACTTCTGCTCATCCACAAGCCATGCTCTGAGAAGCCTCTGGCACATGCCAGCACACACCTGCCCTATGGCTCACGAGCTCAAGAGTGCACAGTTGATCCAAACTGAACTTACTAGAATATTTCCCAAGAGACATTGACACGGTCTGTTACCTTGGCCATGTAGAGGGGGTCTACACTTAACCCCAGGAGCATGAAGAAAAAGATGTTGGGAAACTGACTTAGGTCTTAATTTCAGTCCTCCAATGACACTCAGTTGTTTGTGTCTGCCCCCATCCAATTCCATGAGGTCTGCCTACCATCTGGTGATAAAATGACCAGTTTAGACTTATAGCTACTTGAAATGGCTTATGTTAGATAAGCCAACATAACCCTGATAAAAATCAAAATGTTCCAAATAGCATACAACAAAAGGAGAAAACAACCTAAGTTCAACAAAATGCTTTATTGGTGCTGAGAAGCATTAGTTTCTCCTTTAAAATTTTAAATTGTTAGAAAAACTATTTTGATCATTTATATTATGACAGAGCTTGAAAATGTAACTCAAATTCCTCAACTAAAGAAGAAAAACTGTGTGAGAAGAGAAGCAAAACAAAAGGAAGGATTGCCTACTCTAGCTGGATGAAGATGTCCAAAAAGGTGGGGGTTTTTTTTTGGGGGGGGCGGGTATTTTGTTTTGTTTTTGAGACAAGTTCTCTCTGTAGCCCCAGCTGGCCTGGAACTTGCTATGTAGATAAAGCTGGCCTCCATCTCACAGAGATCCTCCTGCCTCTGCCTCCTTAGTGCTGAGACCACAGGCATATCCCACTAATTCAGCTTGTCCAAAGAGTTATCTCAATGCCTGAACTCACTGAAATCTTATAACACTTAGAATTTTGAGTACATAATAGGTAAAACTAAGTGGATTCATTTTCAATGAAATATTAATGACAAACCCCACAGACAGAATTGACCTCATTGTAAGGTATTTGGGGATTTTTTAACTCAAAAATTATAATGGTACATTAACATTTAAATGCATATGTATTAGTGGGGTACTATGTGATTCTCAATACATGTATACGTGATTAAATCAGGCAAAACGTGATTCGCATGAATATTTATTATTTCTTTATGGTGCAAACATTCAAAAGCTTTTTTGTAGCTGTTGGACATACACAGTATATGTGCAATCACACAATAATATTATGTCTTATCAATTAGAGTGGGAACACGTTTTAAAAGCCATTGAAGCTAATGGTGGGAGCACAGCCCACTGTGGCTGAAGCCATTACCTCTCTCTAATGACAACAAAATTACTATTTGGGTTTTAAAGACTATAAGGAAGAGGCTTTCAAACTCTGCTCTTAGAAAGCTTTTCTAATTCTTCATGGAATTCATTGCCTGAAAATGTCCTTATCATTTATCTAAACCTCTTATACTTGGTTTGAATGTATTTCTTTCAACCTAAGAACAACTGACCAGGGGCTCTAAGTAACAAATATATGATCTCGAAAGCCATAGTTAATTTGGCTTTTTCTGTATTCCCTTTGATCCTGTATTTTTGCAGTCCTCCAGATCCACTTCATATATTGTTTGTTATTCAATCCAAACCCACTGGTATCTGAATTTCTTGGTTTATTAAATAGCACTCAGCTAATCTCTGCAATATGTTCTCTGTTATGGATTCCTAATTGTAGATTCAACATCTTTCTAAAATGTTTCTCTTTCAGTGTGGCCTCTTGCTCATTTCTTTCATAATTCTCTGCCGTCTTATAACTCCATAGGTGATACCCACTTTCATAATTCTCTGCCATCTTAAAACTCCATAGGTGATACCCACTTTAGCTGAGTGACTTTGAGTACTTACTCTTTCATCAAGCAGGCTGCCTATCATCTCCTCATTCAGGCTCTCAAGTCATCTGACAGTATAAAAAGTTTTTCTTCCTTCCCACCTTTCGGATAAAAATAAGTTTCAGCCTGACATTGTGGCTCATGCGTTTAATCCCAGCACTTGGAAGGCAGATGCAGGTGGATCTCTGTGAATTCAAGGCCAGCCTGGTCTACATAATGAGTTCCAGAATAGCTGGGGCTTCAGGGAGACCCTGTCTCAAAAAGACCAGAAATAAATAAATAAATAAATAAATAAATAAGATTCAGAAGTTCTAGACCTAGAATTGGTTCTAGAAGTTTTCTTTGCAACCCACACAACTCAGGATATCCAGACTTAAACATAATAATTCCAAAAACAGCATCTGTTATCAGATCCAGTGATGGTATAGAGAATGATTGCACTGCTTTGCCATTTAAACTAAGCTCAAGGCTTTAGCCCACCATTTCTCCCTTTCAGCAGTGTTTATCGAAGTAATCCTCATCCAGTTTCATTACATCCTTGTTAGTCTGTGTCTGTTATCTTCTTGCTGCCAAATCAAGAATAAAGGTTCTTTTTTGTTTTATGATCCCTGTGGGCAAATGTCATTCTTGGCTGAACACATCAAGTGCCCATAAGGTTCTAATAGTTGAAGTGCTTAAAGCACCTGCCATCCATCAAGGTTTATGATGCAGTTACCATAGCTACCAAAACCCCATGCATTCCTGATCATATGGGATCTCCTCAGAGAGAGACAGAAAGACTGTGAGGGGGGGGGATATAAATGGGAGGAAGTCTGCCAAGGAATGATGCAGATCCAATTGAGCAATTAAAATCAGATAAGAAATGATTCAAAATGTAAGCACAGTACAATAAACTCAGAGCCACTAAGGTAAGCTGAAGCCAAATCAGGATCAAACTCATTGAAATAGATGGACATAAATGTTTCCTTGCCTCTTCTCCTTTACACTGCTTCGTGTTGGTAGATGGCAAGGCACGCCGTTTTCAAAACTTCTTTGGAGATGGCCTTTGAAAAAAAAAGTCCTGGATTTAAAAAACTTTAATCAAAAGTTACTATTTTTCTTCCCCCAAAGAAAGTTTTCTTTTAAATAAGAATACTAGACTTGTATTTTATACCAGGTCTTTCATCCAAGAGACACATAATACTCCATAAACGTATTAATCTTCACAACCTTCCTGTAAAGCACCGGGGTAGCAAACTCCCCAGATGCGCATATTGAATTTTTAAAAAGCAGTTTAAGTTGAATCAATAGTCTATTCAGAAAGGAAGGTTAAAAAGGTAGGCCTTGCACTGTGTCTTAATAATCAAAGTCCACTAGGAATTTATTAGGTAGTGACAAAAGAAAAAGAAAGAAAAAAATAAGCTTTTATATATTGCCTATGTGGCTTGTATTGAATGCTGCCTTCTGGATCTTCAATAGCATTGGGGAGATAGAGAGTAATTTAATATTACTAACTTCAGCATGTTTCTGTCAGTTCACAAATAGAAGCTGAATATTATCTAATCTATAAATGACTCCCCACTTGGAAAATTGGACTAAAATAAAATCTATGACTTCACTATGAGATTGTTTTAAAAACAAAGTTTTATTAAAATTTAGATAAACTACTAGAATTACCAAACATTGTGATACTACTTAAGATATATATATACATATATATAAAGCATCATTAAAATATACATGTTTTTATTCCAGTAAATTCCACTTCTGAGGATTATTTCTATCCTTGGGAATGAATGTAAAATTCAAGTGAAGTCTTAGGGTGTATTTTCTTGCATTAGACATAAGCAGCAAATTGGAAATATTTTTTTCTTTTGTTTTTTTTTAATTTATTTTTATTGATGCTTTGTGTATTTCATACATCATTTTCCAATTCAGTTCAGGCATATATCCCCTTCCCTTCCCCCCCACCCCACCCCTACCCATCGCAGATCGTGCATTCTGCCATAAGTTTTCTGCATCTTTCTCTGCTTTTTTGTTTTGTTTTGTTTTCATTTTTTTTAACAATAGGTGATAATTTGTGAGTACAAGCATCCTTCATGTAAAACCAATTTGCAAGCAGTTGTGCCCAAACCCACACAGCTCATGGGTCCCACCATCCTGAAAGGGGGGGCTTGTATGTTCAATCAAGTTGATCAAATGAGTGTCCAGTCTATATTGTTGTAGTTTCACCATTAACCCCAATCGAAGCCCTTACATTCTACCACGCCCCCTCTTCCGCAGATTGTTCCCTAGGCTTAGAAAAGGGGCACAGGTGGATGAGGAGCAAAACAGTCTACTTTCTCTGGAGCTGATGTCTTGGTCTCTAGTCAGTTCTGGCTGTTTTCTTTCATGGGCTGCCAGCTTGTCCAGGCTTAACCTTTCGATCCTAAAAGCACTAAACAAAAAGATTAAATGTTCTAAAAACTAGCGACTCCTACATTTTCCACTTACATATTCTTCCTGTTATGGGCAGACGAAATATATGGACCAATAAGACATATTCTTAGAATATGTCTTAGAAATGTTATCCCTGCATTAGAGGGTTGCAATATACTGCAAAGAAAAAGGAACGTGAGGGAAGATGCATGATCATGTGTGAGGAGATGTGATTGGAAGGGTAAAGTGCAGCATCACAGAAGGGTGTGGCAGTGCAGGGACTGGAAAGAATGTCAAGGAAGTTGACATGAGGTTGGTAGTCAGTCGAAGCTCTGAAATTGGGTGATGTCTGGCAAATGACTAAATATTTAGAGGACTCATGATAAGGAGGGACAGGATAAGGAGAGGGTAGTAGATTCAGTACTGTCTTACAGTGCTGCCAGGAGGAGAGGAAGGCAGACCTGTGAGTTTGAAGAGAATTTTCCCCCATGCCTTGCTGAACAGGAGGGATGTGGTCAATACGATGAAGGAATAAAAACATTCCCAAAATTCTGACTTGGGAAGCAGGATAGCCAAACAAGGAATCCGACAGTAAAGCAGAGTTGTGAGAGAATCATGACACTTATCATAAAAACCTCTACTGTGTGAGGAGCAGATAACAAACAGCTGGGTCTCATGTACTGAGAGTAACAAACACCTAGCAGCCATCACTGGAGAGGATGAGAAGATGGAACTTACAACAAATAGCAAAAGTGAGAATCCCTGGAAGACAGCAGTGCACTAAGACATCAGCAAGGGAAGTCCCGAAAAATGACACACAGAGAAGAAAGCAGTGGATTGGCCACCAGCCCGCCGTTGCCACTGTTTTCCTGCAAGGTCATAAAATAACGGAGGTAAAACCTAACGAGAACAGGGGTTTTAATAATGTTTGTATTGATTCTTTGAGAATTACATACAATGCACTTTGATCATGTCCAGACCCCTCCCCATCTCTTCTCAACACCCCACCAACCTCCCTACCACCCCATTTCATGTCCTCTATTTTTTATTATTCTTATGTGTATAAGTGTTTTGTTTGTGTGTTGTGCAATACCTTCAGAATCCAGAAGATCATATCAGGTCCTCTGGAACTGACATCATGAATACTTGTTAGTTGCCATGTGGGTGCTAGAAATGGAACACAGGACCTCTGCAAGAGGAGCCAGGGATCTTAACCACTACATGAAGTATCCTGCCCATCCTCTATTTTCTTTAAGGCCTGTAAAGTCCAATTTGTGTTCCCCAAATACTCTTCTGTGTGAATCTATTCCCTGGAACATGGCCAACCTAACAGGCCTCACATCCTTAAAGTAAACCAACTCTCTCTCTCTGTCCATCAGTTGCCACTAGTTGTTCAGTTAGGGATGGGATTTCTTGCCTACCTTCCCTATCCATACAGTGATTTTGTTTGGTTTAGGCTTGCACAGGTTTGCACATGCTGTCACAACAGCTAAGGATTCATATGTGTACCTGGCCTGCTGTATATGGAAAACACTATTTCTTTGCAATTATCTACCACCCCTGGCTCTTACAATCCTTCCACCTACTCTTCTGCAATGTTCTCTAAGACTTTAGGGGAAGGGTGTAATATTAGGTCCCATTTTGATCTGCGCATTCTGCAGTCTCCTGTTCTCTACACATTGACCAGTTGAGGGTTTCTGTGTTAATTCACCATCTGCTTCAAATAGAATCTTCTCTGGCAAGAGTTGAGAGATGCCCTAATATGTGGGTATAATAATAAGCCATTAGGAGTTGGTTTAATTTTATGTCCACTTAGCAGAGTAATAGAAGGTTTTCAGTTACAGGTTCTTAGTCCTGATAGCAGTGTCAGATATGGGATCCATATTGTGAAGACCTTAAATCCAAACAGAAAGTGAATGGTTACTTTCATAGCATTCATGCCGCTTTGCACTGGTGGGTATTTCTTAGCAGGAGGGTCATTATGAGAGCTTGCAGGCTTCATAGCTGGGTAGCCCTGATTATAACTTCTCTTCCTCTAGTGTGCATAGCATCTTCTAGAACTATGGAAACTAGTCAGTGGAGATGAAGCTTCAAGGTCAGTACCAACTTGATTGCCCCATGTTCTATGACTCACACATGCAGTGCCTTACCACTAAGTTCTCAGGGTAACCAAGAGCAACGGCAATAGGCAGTGTTGCTTGAGAATCCCATGACCAGCAGTTCCAAAATAGAAAGTCTATTCTCTTTAAAGTTATTATTATTTTTTTATGTGTATGAGTGTAATTTCTGCGTGTAGGTTTGTGCACCACCAGTGTCCTGCAGCGCTGCGGAGGTCAGAAGAGGGTGTTGGATTCCCCTGGAATTGGAGTCAAAGACGGTTCTCGGCTGCTATGTGGGTGCTGGGGATCAAACCAGGGTCCTCTGCAAGAGCAGTCGGCGCTCTTAACTGCTAGGCCGTCTCTCCAGCCCGAAAGTCTATTCTTAGCTTTGAGCTTTTGATTTGCTATCCTGTGTTGTCTGGCAGGGCCTTTGAAACCCTGTTATAAGGTAACTCAATTTAAAATCATTGTTGTTGTTGCTGTTTTGGTCTTTTTGAGACTGGATATTCCTGAAGTCCCACCTGTCCTAGAACTCACTATGTAGATCAGGCTGGCCTTAAACTCAAAGAGATTGCCTGCCTCTGCCTCCTGAGTGCTAGGATTAAAAGTGTGAGCCACCATGCTCTGCTAAACTCCCTTTATATAAGTATATGTATATGTATGTACATGTATATATTTTAGGAAGCTTCTACATTAATAGGTTTCCCTATGACTTTTTAATTTTTTTTATTGTTATTAAACTTTTTCCATAAATTATACATCATTTTTCAATCGAATTTAAAGTCACTTCCCTTTCCATGTCCCCCACCCCACCTGAGTCCCTACACTCTATCATACATGTCTTGCATTTTTTTCTGAGTCTTTCAGAGTTTTTTTTCCAGTTCCTTTGTTGTTGTTACTCTCTCTAACTTGCATTGCTAATATATATATATAGATATATATATATATTAGATAATACATACAATATACTACATACATACATACCCTATCACCTGAATTGGAGGATTTTTTTTTTTTGTTTTTTTAAAAGATGTCACGTTTTCCTTAAGGAAGTGTTCAAAGGTTCCTCCTTGGCAAGCCCAAACAACCATCAATCCTGCCTTTATGCTCCACATGATCCCCCCGCCCCCGCCCGCACTGGCCTCTATGATACAGCCTGGGTAGTCCAACAATGGCAGTCTATACTCTAACGAGGCTGACATCCCCTTAGCTGCTTAGTCCACAAGCTGGGTATCTCAGGAGTCCCCATCTGGCATTGCAGGCTTGGGGGATTCTTGGAGAGACATGGGTCTTCAGTCAATAGTGGAAGGTTAAAAAGCTGTGTCTCGTGTCTTTGAGGAGTGCCAAAAGCGGTGGCAGCCACAGAGTTGATGCACTTGCCAGTAAGAATTGCAGACAGGCCAAACATCAGTGCTCTCTCTTTTTTCTTTTTGTCTTTTTACTAAGATCTCAAGTTTTAAATCTGAAGTACAATTTCCCTGGTCTTACTGATTATTTATTTCTAGTTTTACTTTCCTTTTGGATGCTTAAGGCTACACAGCTCAGATTAACCAAGGTTTTTATTTTCTTGAGGTCAGTTGAGGATCTGGTCCTCAGGGGTTTCTCAGTGTATTTTTTTTGGGGGGAGCCCCTGGCTCCCTTCAGTTTTTCATTTACCAGTTCCATCCACTCAAGGATAGAATCAGGTCTTGCTAGACCAGGCTTCCTTTTCTGAAGCATGAGCAGACTTTCATCTTTATAGACTGGACACTGGCTGAAGTCCCCTTAGTGGATCTCTAAGACCTCCCTGAACAGGAAGACAGGTGACTTACATTTGCAGGACGTTTCAAGAGATGCTCCTATGCATAGTCCCTTAAGACTTGGTTGACCTGTAAGAGCAAGGAAAAGTTATCCCTTAGGTACTTTGGCCAAATTGGTATGGGCATTAAGTATGGTCATTAAGCACCCAGAGGGGCTAAGTTACACCAGCCTAATACATTGTACCTATATTAAAATTGTATCTTTTGAAAACAAACTATATGTTGTTTCCATATCATATTTCTTGGTTCACATTTTTCCATTTTAATTTTATATTACCCTAAAAATGCATAGATACCCTCCATCATATATCAAAAATCCAAGGTCTGAAAATAAATGGTAGGTTAGTTCTACAACCTGTCTAAGAATTCACAATATAAGAGCACAGTTGTTTTCAGATCACAAGGACTATAACATTAATGTTGCTCAGTTAGCCTTACAACTAGGTACCTGGTGCTAGCATCCACGGATGAGGGATACCATTCATCTTTTGTTTTTCTGGGACTGTGTTACTACACTTAGCATAAAATCTACTAGTTCCATCAATTTACCTGCAAATTTCATGATGTCATCTTTCTTTACCACTGCATATAACTCCATTGTGTAGATGTACCACATTTTCCCTATCCACTCCTCTGTTGAGGGGCACTTGGGTTGGTTACAGCTCTTCACTATTGTGAAGAGAGCTGCAATAAAAATGGCTGTACATGTGTTTCCATGGTAGGAAGTCTGGTGGGTATATACTTAGAAGGGGTATGGCTGGGTCAGATGGTAGGCTCATTTTGAGTCTTTTAAGTGTTCTCTACACTGCTTTCCATAGTTATCATACAAGTTTGCATTCCCACCAGCAGTGGATGAGTATCCCCTTTCCCTACACCCTCTCCAACATTTGGTATCATTTGTTTTCTTGATCCTAGACAGGTTTATCAGAGTGAGATGATATCTTGTTTTTAATTATTTATTCATTTATTATTTTTTGTGTGTATGAGTGTACTGTCTGCATGTAGGTTGGTGTACCCGGATCGTGTAATGTCATGGAGGTCAGAAGAGGGCTTCGGATTCCCCTGGAACTGGAGTTAAAGACAGTTCTTAGCCACCATGTGGGTGGCGGGAATTGAACCTGGGTCCTCTACAGCCCAGAGATGATATCTTAAAGTGTTTTTAATTTGCATTTCCTTAATTATTAGCTATGTTGAACACTTTTTTTTTTTGTCTTTTTGAGACAGGGTCTCCCTGTAGCCCCAGCTGTCCTAGAACTCACTCTGTAGACCAGGCTGGCCTTGAACTCACAAAGATCCACCTGCCTCTGCCTCCCAAGTGCTAGGATTAAAGGCGTGTGCCACCATGCCCGGCAATAATGTTGAACACTTTTTAAGATGTTTCTCAACCATCTCTATTTCCTCGCTTGTGAAGTCTCTGCTCTGCTCTTTACTCCATCTTTTGAGTGAGTCATTGTTTTCTTCTTTCTTTTTTGAGTAGTTTATATATTCTGGAAGTTAATGCTCTGTCAGATGTATCAGTAGTGAAGGTTTCCTCCCACTCTATGGGTATTCTCTTCACTTCCTTGATTGTTTCTTTTGCTGTACAAAAACTTTTGAGTTTAATAAGGTCCCACTTGTCAATTGTCAACCTTATTTCCTGTGCAGCTGCTGTCTGATTTACAAAATCTTTTCTTATGCCTATGTCTTGTAAGTTGCTGCCAACTTTTTTCTTCTATCACCTTCAGAATTTGGGGTTTCACATTATCCATTTGGAGTTGATTTTTGTACAGGTAGTGGTTTAATTTTATCTTCAACAAGTGGTGATCCAGTTTTGCAAACACCAATTGCTGTAGATGCTATCTTTCCTCCATTGAGTCTTTTTGGCACCCTTGTCAAATATGAGGTGGCTGAAATTGTATGTGCTCAAGTTTGGCTCTTCAGTTCTGTTCCACTGGTCTACAGGTCTGTTTTTGTGCCAGTACCAGGCTGTTTTTAGGACTATAACCCTCTAGTATAGTCTGAAGTCTGTTATATAAATCCTCTTCTGGGCTGGAGAGATGGCCTAGTGGATAAGAGCGCAGACTGCTCTTAAAGAGGACCCGGGTTCGATCCCCAGCACCCACATGGCGGCTGAGAACCGTCTCTAACTCCAATTCCAGGAGAACTACAGTTCCAGTGGAATCCGACACCCTCTTCTGACCTCCGGGGCATTGCACGACATGGGTGCACAGACCTACATGCAGACAGTACATTCATCCACATAAATAAATAAGTAAAATATTAAAAAATAAGAAATCCCTCTTGTATTGCTCTTTTCATTCAGAGTTGCTTCGGCTATTCAGGGTATTTTGTCATTCCATATGAATTTAAGAATTTTTTTCCCAAGCCTGTGAAGAATGTCTTGGGTATTTTAATTGGAATTGCATTGAATCAGTATATTAATTTGGGTAGAATGGACATTTTTTAATATATTAATTTTTCCAATCCATGAGCATGGGAGGTCTTTCAATCTTCTGATGTCTTCTTCAATTGCCTTCCTCCAGAGTTTATAATTTTTGTTGTAGAGATCTTTGGTGTCTTTGTTTAGGTTTATTCCTATGTATTTTATTGTTTTTGAGGCTATTATGATTGGGAAGGTCTCCTTGTATTCCTTCAGTTGCTTGTTGTTGGTGTAAAGAAAGGCTACTGATTTTTCTAGGTTAATTTTGTATGCTGCCACTTTACTGAAACTCTTAATCATTTCTAGGAGTTTTCTAGTATAGTTTTTAGCATCCCTTAGGTAAACAGTCATATCCTCTGCAAAAAGGGATAGTTTGACATCCTCTTTTCCAATTAGTACTCCTTTAATTTCATTTTCTTGTCTTATCGCCCTAGCCAATGTTTCAAGCACTATATTGAACAACAAGGTGCAGCCTTGCCAGGTTCCTACCTTTATGGGGAATCCGAATTTTCTCCATTTAGGATGATTCTGGCTGCGGGTTTCTTGTTTATGGCTTTGATTATGTTGAGGAATGATCCTTCCAGTCCAATTCCCTCTAGTACTTTAATCAGGAAGGGATGCAGTATTTTGTTGAAGCCTTCTTCTGCATCAATTGAGATGATCCTGTGGTTTTTGTCCTTCAGTCCATTTATGTGTTTTATGATATTTACTGATTTTCCTATGTTGAACCATCCCTGCATCTCTGGCATGAATCCAATTTGATCATCGTGGATGATCTTTTTGATGTTGGTCTGTATTTGATTTGCAAGTCTTTTATTGAGGATTTTTGCATCTGAGTTCATTAATGAGATGGTTCTGTAGTTCATTTTTTTTTTGGTTGCATCCTTGCCTGGTTTTGGTATTAGAGTGATGTTGGCTTCATAGAAGTAAATTGGGAGATTTCCCTCTGCTTGTATACTTCTGAACAGTTTGAGTAATAATAGTTGAAAGTCCTCTTTAAATATTTTATAGAATTCTGCTGCGAAACGATCTGGGCCTGGGCTTTTTTTAGTTGGGAGGTCTCTTATTACATTTTCAATTTCTTCATATATTATGGGTCTGTTTAAGCTATCAATCTCTTCTTGGTTTAGCTTTGGTGATTCCCCAGATTGCAGATATTCATATATCTCTCTTAGGTTTTCAAATTTAGTAGAGTATACGTTTTTTGAAGTATTCCTGTATGATTGTCTAGATCTTTTCGTTGTCTGTTGTGATATTTCCCCTTTCATCATGAATTCTATTGATTTGGAGTTGCTCTTTCTTTCTTTTGGTTAACTGGGCTAGAGGTCTGTCTATCTTGTTTATTCTATCAAAGAACCAACTTTTGGATTCATTGATTTTTTTATATTGTTTTCTTTGTTTCTATTTCATTGATTTTTGCTCTGAATTTGTTATTTCTTTCTGTCTGTTGTATTTAGTGTTCATTTGTTGTTGTCTTTCAAGTGTTTTTAGCTGCAGTTAGTTCATTTATTTGTGTTCTTTCTGCTTTTTTTTTT
>VZQC01010688.1:55568-217938 GCA_009823505.1 Rhizomys pruinosus | reverse complement strand
GGGGGGGGGGGGTGCTTGCTTGTGCCGGTACCCTGCATCCCAGCTCTATGGTGTGTGCCAGCAGCCTCTACACAACACAGGCTAGGAATTGGAGCCTCGCCTCCCAAGATGCTATGTTCCTGGCCAACACACCTGCCTGCGGGCCCACACCCTGTGCTCCAGCTTTCTGGCATGCACCAGCAGCCTCTATGCAACACAGGCTAGCCCATATGACTTTTTAAGGGCATCAGTTTTATTATCCTTCCCTGTATTCCTTTCTCTACTGTCCCATCCTCCACACCACTTGGCCCTTCCTGTGCCATTATTATCCTTTCCCCTTTACATCACAGCATTCTATTTCCCCTTCCAGGAAGCCCCCCACCATGGCCCCTAGTTCCCTGATCTCTATGTATTTTTCCAATTGAAACATAGAATTAAAGATTCAAAGCTAACATCCATTTATGAGAGAAAAGATGAGATGTTTGTCCTTCTGGATCTGGAAAACCTCATTCAGTATTACTGTTTCTAGTTCTATCCAACTTCTTAAAAAATTCATACTTTATTTTTCTTAGCAGCTGAATAATATTCAATTGTGTAAATCCATGTTTTAATTATTCATTCATCAACTGATAGACATCAAGGTTGTTTCCATCCCCTGGCTATTGTAAATAGGGCAGCAATGGACATTGATGAGCAGATACTTCTATAGGAGTATATAGAATCTTTAAGTACATGCCCAAGAGTTTGGCTGGGTTTCGTGGTAGATATATTACTAGTTTTTTGGGTTTTTTTTTTGAGAAACCTCCACGCTGATTACCATACTGGATGCACTACTTTGCATTCCAACCAGCTATGAATACATGTTCCCCTTTCCCCACATCCTTACCAGCATTAGCCATCATTTTGTTTTTTTATCTTAGCCATTCTGATATAAGATGAAATTTCAAAGTGGTTTAATTTACGTTTTCCTGATAGGAAAATATATTAAACAAATTCTTTAATGTTGCTCAATCATTTTTGTGTTTCATCTTTTGAGAATTTCTGTTTAGATCCTTGCCCCAATTTTTAGTTGGGTGTTTGTTTTTATGATGTTTAGTTATGTTAGTTCTTTGTACTCTAGACACTATCCCTCTGTCAAAGGTTTGCCTGGTAAACTTTTTCCTGTTCTGTAGGCTGCCTCTTCACTACATGATGGTATCCTTTTCTGTACAGAAGTTTTATTTTGGTTGTTTCATTAGTTCCCATTCACCAATTGTTTGACTTAATTCTACACAATCAGGGTGGTGTTTAGAAAGCCTTTTCCTTACCTATAAGTTACAGTGTACTCCCTCCCTTCTCCTCTAGCAAATTGATGAGATCTGGTCTTATTGCTGAGATCCTTGATCCATTAAGAACTGAGTTTTCTGCTTGGTGAGAAATAGGGATCTTGTTTCATTCCTCTACGTGTAGCTTCCATTTGTGGAAGATGCTGTCATTTCTGCAATATATAATTTTGGATCCTATTTAAAAAAATATCATGTGGTGGGGCTGGAGAGATGGCTCAGTGGTTAAGAGCTCTGACTGCTCTTCCAAAGGACCCAGTTCTATTCCCAGCACCCACATGGTTGCTAAGAATTGCCTTTAAACCAGGTGTGGTGACTCACACCTTGAAAAAATAAATAAATTAATTAATTAATTAATTAATTAATTAATAAAAAGGTAAAAAAATAAAATAAAAATTCATGTGACTATAAATACATGAATTTAAATTAGAGTACTCATCATCTATTCCTTTGATTAATGTATCTGTCTTTTTATGACAGTGCCATGCTGTTTTTATTACTATAGTTCTATAGTATAATTTGGAATCAGGGATGGTAATGACTCTAGCTGTTTATTGCTCAATGTTGTTTTGGTTATACATGACTTGTGTTCCCATATGAAATTTTAGATTATTTTTCAATTTCTCTGAAGAAATATGTTGAAATTTTGATGGCAATCACATTGAATCTGTAGATTACTTTTGTAGAATGGCCATTTTCATTATATCACTCCTACTTATCCATAAGCATAGGGGGTCTTTCCATATTCTGTAAAGATACTTTCTTAAAGTATTTATTACATGTCTTTTAATGTCTTTGGTTATATTTATTCCAAGGAATTTTTTGAGGTTCTCATGAATGTGTTCTCCCACCCTGGTTTCTTTCTCCATAGGTTTATTGATGCTACATAGTAAGGCCACTGGTTTGTAAGTGTAAATCAATCAATGTAATACACCATATAAGCAGAATCAAGGAAACCACATGATTCTTCTTTAGATGCAAAAAAATAAAAAAAGGTGTTTGACAAAATCCAAAGTCCCTTCATGATTAAATTCATGAAATTTATGAATTCATAGGATCAGGGACTGTTGAGATGGCTCAGTAGTTAAGAGAACTGAATTCTCTAGCAGAAGATCCCTGCTCAGTTCCCAGCACCACATGGCAGCTAACAAGCACCTGTAACTCCAGTTTCAAGAAATTTTCTGACCTTCATGGTCATTGCATGACACAAATGTACTTACGTTCATGCAGGCACAGCACTCATGCACATAAAATAAAACACCTCATGCACATAAAATAAAAATCATACTTTTTAATTTGTAGGATCAAAGGCACATATCCCGATATAATAAAGGCAATTGTGAAGGTATGAGTGAGAATGTCTCCAATAGGCTCCAAGTATTTGGATGTTTTGTCCTCAGTTGGTGGTGCTGTTTTGGGAGATCTTAGAAGGTGTGGCCATGCTGGGGGAAGCATGTCATTGGAGGTGGGCTTAGAGAGTTCAAAAAGCCTTGCCAGTCTCCAGTCACTATCTCTCTGTTTCCTGTGCCCACTTGAAGATGTGAACCTCCACTTTCTGCTCCTGCCACCATGCCTCTCCATCATTATGGGCTCTAATTCCCTGGAACTGTCAATTGTAAACTCAAATAAACTCTTCGTTTTATGTTTCCCTGGTCATGGTGGATCTATCACAGCAACAGAAAAGTGACTAATATAGTAATTGGTATCAGAGATTGGGCTGTTGGCTGTGAAGAACCTGACCATGTGGGTGTTTGGATAAATGAGGAAGACTTTGGAAGTTTAAGCTATAAAAGTGGTTAACTTCTGTAAGCAGAGCTTAATGGGCCATTCTAGTAGGAGCCTAGAAGAAATTAGTCCTGAGAAAAATTAGTTCTGAGAAAAATTAGTCCTGAGAAAAATTAGAAAAATTAGAAAAAAAGTAGTTCTAGAGGAAAATAAGGACTTACACAGCAATTGGGATATTTCGGCAGAGTCTGGAAGGAGTCTCCCACAGCCCAAATGCATGCCTGAGGTTAAGTTGAACAACAATGGACTAATTTCTTTGACATAAAGTAGGAATGGTGGCATGGCTATTAATGGTGAATTATTGTATGGATCTATAGTGAAAAAGAGCAAATGAGGCAGAAAGAAATGCAGAATGTATAGTCTGGATCAAAAGTGAGCACTACAAGATTAATGTTGGAACCAAGCCTTGTGCTAAGAGGATCCCTTTGATAAGGAGATTAAAGTGATTAAGGAGAGGCTTAGAGATTTACAAGTAAACAAAGGAAAGCTTACCTTCAGAGCAAGACCACACCCAGCTAAGCCTCCAACTTTTGAAAAAGAAAATGCTGCAAGGGTTTTCTACTCCAAGAAGTCCAAGGTAGAGAAAAACTGGGAATGTGGATGAAGTAGACCAGAATCTATCCCAACTTGCAGCCAAACTTGCCAATGTCGCTCACATGGTGCTGGCTTTAGAGGCAGGAAAGATGCAAGACTGAAGGAGTGATAGATTCTTCCTCCTCAGTTTCAGAGAGCCACTAAGGCCAAGCAGAGGGCAGCAGGGGTGTCCATGCATAAAGAAGGCCCTGATGGGCCATTCCATGAAGCTGTGAAGGTGAAATCTGATTGGTAGTGGAGACCCCAAGAAGACATTCGAGCCAGAGATGTGAGATAGTTGCCAAGGAGAGCTACATACAGGGAGTTGTACCAGCCCAAGGAAGTGATGTGTGTTGCATGCAAAGCTGGAAGATCTGAGCCATCTAAGCCCTTTGGAAGTAAAGTCACAGAAGTTACATGTGAAGCTACTGGATTTGGTATTTGCCCTGCTGGTTTTCAGTCTTATGTTGGTCCTGTATTTCCTCACTTTGCCTCTATTCCTCCTTTTTGGAATGGTGTTAGGAGAATTTAGAGGTAGTTGGGATTAAAATAACATTAGTAAATGTGCGGATTTAAAGTCCTATAACCCGGGGGCTGGAGAGATGGCCTAGTGATTAAGAGCACCAACTGCTCTTGCAGAGGACCCAGGTTTCATCCCCAGCACCCGCAAAGACTACAGGAACTTTTTTTTTTCTGTATGTGTATGAATGTACTGTCTGTATGCAAGTCTGTGCACCCGTGTCGTGCAATGCCGCGGAGGTCAGAAGAGGGTCTCGGATTCCCCTGGAACTGGAGTTCTCCTGGGATTGGAGTTTCAGACGGTTCTCGGCCGCCATGTGGGTGCTGGGGATTGAACCTGGGTCCTCTGTAAGAGCGGTCGGTGCTCTTAACCGCTAGGCCATCTCTCCAGAACTTTTAGGGTTGGACGAAATGCATTTTGCATTTTATATGAACATGAGATGAGCATATTGGGTCCTGTTTTGGGAGATCTTAGAAAGTGTGGCCATGCTGGAGGAAGCACATCACTGAGGGTGGGCTTAGAGAGTTCAAAAAGCCTTGCCAGTCTCCTGTCACTCTCTCTGCTCCCTGTGCCCACTAGAAGATGTGAAGCTCTCCTTTCTCTCCTACCACCATGCCTCCCTGTGATGTTGAACTCTAATTTGCCTGGCACCATCAAATATAAAATCAAATAAACACTTCCTTTTATAAGTTCCCTAAGTCGTGGTGGTTCTATCACAGCAACAGAAAAGTAACTAATAAACAATATACAAAAAGTTCACAGCCAACATCATACTAAATAGTGGAAAACGCAGAGCATTTGACTAAAGTCAAGGTCAAGGATGACTACTTTGTCCATTCTTGTTCAATATAGTGCTTGGAGCTTTAGCTAGAACAGTAAGGGAAATGAAGAAGATACACATTGGAAAGGAAGAAGTTAAACTATCCTTATTTACAGAGTGTAGGATTCTATACTGATATATAATATATATGTATATATATATATATATATATATAACTGATAAATGTATTCAGCAAAGAATTGGGATACAAAAGGATTTAAACATGAACGAGATATTCCTTTAGAGGAGAAATAGCAATAATAAGAATGATATACATGATTAGAAAATATGGATAAGATGACAAGAGACTCAAATATACCTCCAGAGGATGGAGTTTACAAAGACTATGGGAAAAAAGACTAAAATTGTAAAGGAAAAACCAAAATAAATATGGAAGTAATGTGACCTTTCTAAACTTTAAACAAATGGCATTTTGTTGTTGAGACTTTTGAATGCCTTTAATAAAACTTTAAACCACTTTAGAAGAATTTTAAGATAAGAAGTAAAAATGAATGTATATGACTATACCAATTTTATAAACGAAATATTTGCTGAAGGTAGCATTGAAGAGAAGTATATTAAAATGTTAGTAAGTGATCTCAAAGAAGCCAAATTCTACTTTCCACTTTCCAATTTCGATCAGCTTTTCCATAACATGAATTATATTATAGTCACACTTAAGCTTTCAAAGGGAAAAAATTAAAAAGGAGGAACAAAGAGATGGGCTGAGAAAGAAAAGATGGAAGGGAAAGTGTACTCACCTACACAGGACATGAAATCTTGAGTCAAATCACCACCACAAACATGGCTGGGCACAGAATACAGATTATAGATTTCAGCATTCCAGAAACAATCTGCTTGACAGTATTTTACATACAGTCTCTACATGCAAACTCTAAAAATTTAAGATTGACTTCTTTTTTTTTTTTTTATTTTCTGTATGTGTACGAATGTACTGTCTGCCTGCAAGTCTGTGCACCCGTGTCGTGCAACGCCGCAGAGTTCAGAAGAGGGTCTCGGATTCCCCTGGAACTGGGGTTCTCCTGGAATTGGAGTTTCAGACGGTTCTCAGCCGCCATGTGGGTGCTGGGGATCGAACCTGGGTCCTCTGTAAGAGCGGTCGGCGCTCTTAACCGCTAGGCCATCTCTCCAGCCCTAAGATTGACTTCTTAAAGTCTAAAAGAGGCTTGTTACATCATTACTGGTTCTGACATTCACTGAATACTTCACTCTGGGGAAAGACAATCTGAACCTCTGTTCTTAGAATAGAAACTTTTGGACAATGCTGTATTTTTTGCTGAAAGAATATGCTATTAACTGTGAACTTAATCTGAATTAAAATGTGGCACTTGTAAATAAAATAAATAATAAAGCTATATTGAATTTGGCATTTGTTCAGCTTGGAAACTTTTGGTGAAATCTGCCAATACATTCATAGACTTGATATTGCAACCAAGAAAATCAGAAGTCATCAATCCAGCCATATTATTATATGTTGACTGGCATGTTCTATACAATAGATTCCTTTTTTCCTTCTCTATAAATCCGTTGACAGAAACATGACCACACCAAATAGTCCTTCCCCAGAAGGCTGCACAGTTAGACCTATAAATAGAGACAGCATCCATAGCAAAATACATCCAAACCAAGGCTCCCTCCTATGTGGTCCAGCCAAGAACAGCTCTGGTGCACTCTGGGTTATGAAAATATATTTCATTTTTATTATTTAGGACAGCAGCACAATGGAAGCTTGGAACTGCAATCAGTATCATTTAATTTTCCTTGAGCACATTTAAAATTGGAATAGAAAAATCACATTCAAAGTAATACTTCACCCATTTTCTTGGACTGTTTTCATTTTCTCTTTCAGAAACACAAAGAAAAAAATCATACATTCAAATAATTGCAACAGTATCTTTAAAAGAAAAATTACTGAAACAAAGCTGTTTATTGCTCAGCTCAGTGTTGTAAGTCTGTGTGACTTCCTTGACTTGTATAATTGCCTTTTGTACCAAGTACTGCACTGGCACAATCTTTTCTAAATTATTTCAGCCATGTAATTGGTCCTAAGTGGGAAAAGTACTGAAGAAATACACATATGCTTACTGGATGACTACTACTGATACAGAACAACCGAGGTTGGAACTGACTTCTTTAGAATAGATTTAATTTAAAACAAGCCTAGAGAACATTTTATTACAACCAGAATACTATTTAAATTTATTTAAAGAAATCCTCCACAAAGAATACTTTGATCCATAGCATTTTAATAAATGTTACAGTATACATTTATTAGAAATTTCAATTACATGCTGGAGAATTTTCCTGATCCTTCAAATATACAAGAGAATTGTGTTTGGTGGAACTGGACAGGATTTCAACTCACAGTTGAAAGGCTTATAACTAAGTGAATAAGAAAATCTGTTGCTAAACCAGTACCTTTGGTGCAGAAAGAGTTCTAACTGGATGATCAATAACAAACATAAATCCTTTCAACCTGCGTACCAAACTTTGCCCACATCGAAGTGAAAAGAAATTTATATCTTAGTAATTGCTTCACATGTATTCTCCAAGAAATAATGTACTAATGTGTAATATAGAAAAGTATTGACTAGTGTGAGCCAGCACACCACACAACACGATACCATCATGCGCCCAGTGTGTGGGGCGAGTAGACTTCACCTGTGTCCTGCAGAACAACAACCTACAGAATTCCAGGTAAAGCTTGCCTGCCTGGGTGGTTTGGGCACCTGTGTGCCCCGTAGAGGCCTGGTATTGTCGGGGACCTTCCAACCTTCAGGTCCCAGTTTGCGATGTGGTCAGAGTTAGACGTGCACCACACAGCACAACAACAGCATGCACACAGTGCATGGCTTGAGTTGGTGTGAGTTGGCACATGGGCCAAAATAGCAAACACACTCCCCCACGACCCCAACCCCTGCTCAGCCTGAGGGAGCAGTGGTGCAGAGAGGATCTAGCAGGTGCAGTATTAGTGATTATAGTCTGTGCAGCCAACATTAAGGCACCAGAACCCAAAGGAACAAATAAACAAATCCACATGCGAAAGACACACACACACACACACACAAAGGGAAAACCTCATAATAAATCCACACAGAACTCTATCAACACTACAGAAGACACGGAAGGAAACCAAGACATGGACTTTAGAAAAATAATTGTGGACATATTCAAAGAAATTAGAGGACTAAGGGAAGAGAATGAAAAACTCAAGAAGTACCAAGAGGGTGATAATGACAAATGTTGGAAAGAACTAAGGGGAAAGATTGAAAAACTCAAGAAGGACCTAGAGGGAGATAATGACAACCATTAGAAAGAACTAAAGGGAGAAAATTACAAACTCTGGAAGGAAGCGGAAACACTGAAAAGATCCCAGGCCAAAAGGAGAAAAGAAAATGACCAATGAACCAAGGAGCTACAAGATGAGAATGACAGGCTCTAGAAGGAAGTAGAAACACTAAAGAAATCACAGGATGAAATGAAAAAGGAAATTGAACATTCATCCAATCAAAAGGAAAGGATGGGAAAAAGCCACAGAAGCAGAATGGAAGAAGAAGAAAAAAGAATATCAGACCTTCAGGATAACATGGACCAAATATAATGCTCAAGTAAATATTATGAAAGGGTTCTCCACACTGCTTTCCATAGTGGCTGTACGAGTTTACATTCCTACCAGCAGTGGATGAGTTTTCCCCTTTCCCCACAACCTCTCCAGTACTTGTTATCATTTGTTTTCTTTATGCTAGCCTGTCTTATTGGAGTAAGATGATATCTTAAAGTGATTTTAATTTGCATTTCCTTAATTATTAATGATGTTGAACAATTCTTAAGATGTTTCTCAGCCATCTCTAATTCCTCATTTGTGAAGTCTCTGTTCAGCTCTTTGCTCCATCTTCTGAGTGATTCATTTGTTTTCTTTCTTCTTTGTTTATGGAGTAGTTTATATAATCTGGAAATCAATACTTTGTCAGATGTTTCTGTGGTGAAGGTTTCCTCCCACTCTGTGGGTTTTCTCTTCACTTCCTTGATTGTTTCTTTTGATGTACAGAAGCTTTGAGTTTAATGAGGTCCCATGTGTCAATTGTCGACCTTAATTCTTGAGCAGCTGCTGTCTGATTTAGGAAGTCTTTCCTATGCCTATGTCTTGTAGTCTGCTGCCAACTTCTAACACCTTCAGAGTTTGGGGTTTCACGTTGAGGTCTTTAATCCATCTGGAGTTGACTTTTGTACAGGGTGAGAGGAAGGGGTTTAATTTCATTCTTCTACAGGTTGTGATCCAGTTTTTCGAACACCACTTGCTGAAGATGCTGTCTTTTCTCCATTGTGGCTTCTTGGTCACCTTGTCAAATATGAGATGGCTGAAATTGTATGTGCTCAAGTTTGGATCTTCAGTTTTGTTCCATTGGTCAACAGGTCTGTTTTGGTGCCAGTACCAAGCTGTTTTTATGACTATATCCTTGTAGTATAGTTCGATGTCTGGTATAGAGATTTCCCCCTGTATTGCTCTTTTCACTCAGGGTTGTTTTGGATACTTGGGGTCTTTTGTTTTTCCAAATGAAATTAAGGACTTTTTTTTCAAGCCTGTGAAGAAACTCTTGGGGATTTTAATTAGGATTGCATTAAACCTATACAAGAGTTTGGGTAGAATTAACATTTTTACTATATTAATTTTTCCAATCCATGTCATGGGAGGTTTTTCCATCTTCTGATGTCTTCTTCAATTTCCTTCTTCAAGGGTTTAAATTTTTTGTTGTAGAGATCTTTCGTGTCTTTGGTTATGTTTGTTCCTAGGTATTTTATTGGTTTTGAGCCTATCATGAGTGGGAAGGTCTTTTGAATTCCTTCTTCAGTTGCTTGTTGTTGGTGTAAAGAAAGGCTACTGATTTTTGTATCCTACGACTTTACTGAAGTTCTTAATCATTTCTAGGAGTTTTCTGGTGGAGTTTTTAGCATCCCTTAAGAAAACAATCATATCATCAGCAAATAGGGATAGCTTGACTTCCTCTTTTCCAATTAGTCCTCCTTTACTTTCCCTTTCTTGCCTTATTGCTCTAGCAAGTGTTTCAAGCACTATATTGAAGAGTAGTGGTGACAGGGGGCATCCTTGCCAAGTTCCTACCTTTAAAGGGAATGTTTCTGTCATTTCCCCATTTAGGATGATATTGGCTGTGGGTTTCCTGTATATGGCTTTGATTACATTGAGGAATTATCCCTCCAATCCAATTCCCTCTAGGACTTTAAGCATGAAGGGATGCTGTATTTTGTCAAAGGTTTTTCTGCCTCAATTGCGATGATGGTGTGGTTTTTCTTTCAGTCCATTTATATGCTTGATGATATTTATTGATTTTTGTATGCTGAACCACCCCTGCATCTCTAGTATGAATCCAACTTGTACATGCTGGATGACCTTCTTGATGTGGGTCTGTATGCAATTTGCCAGTATCCTATTTAGAATTTTGGCATCTGTGTTCATTAATGACTTGTCAACTTTTCAACTACAACCAGCCCTAAGAAATCAACTTTGTCTTGTCTTCCTTCCATAAAATTTTTCTCGGTAATTTAAAGCACCATTCTCACTTCTCTTGACCTCCTCCAACAATAAAATAAAAAGCTTGCAATTGAAATGTTTAATTTATCTTTTTTATTTTTAAAAATAATATACAGTCGGTGTAATGGGAAACTTTTAAAACATGAAGAAAAATATCCTATAATCATGCCACCATGACTAAATTATGTTTTTATATTTTAATTGCTTAAATATTTTTATTCATTTGCTTTTATTTTATGTACTTAAGTGTTTTACCTGTGTGTGTATAAGTGTGCCTATGCACATGGTGGCCAGAAAAGCGTTCAAATCCCTTAGAACTGAGGTTACATAAGGTTATTAGCCACCATATGAGTGCCTGGGAACTGAACTCCCAGGTCTTCTGCAACAGCAGCTAGTGCTTTTGACTAATGAGCCATATCTCAGTCCCTGAAAATTATGTATTTAATATAGCTTCTTTATATTATTTACATTACATGTGATAAAATTTTTACACTTGCTTCCTTATGTTTACTGAATCATAAACGATAAACATGGCAGATCAAAATATAGGCATTTATGGAACTACCACAATGAAATTGATTAGTTTGGCACCTCAAGTACTCATATTTACATGGATATATGCACACAGAAAATAAAATAAAATACAGATCAGTTTTATAGTATTCTATTGTACAAGTAAGCTATTTAGTCCTTTTCAGTGGATAAATAGTTTACTTCCTACTTTAAATAAAAGCACTGTGAGATGTTTGTACATACATACACACATATATCGTTAGGATAAATTTCCCAAAGATGTAAGCCCGGAATATGATGAAGCATGTCATATCAGTGTTTCAGGAAAGAGTTTCATGTCCAGTAGAAGTTCAGTTAAAGTTAACTGCAGTGACCCAGCTGAAATTCTGGCTCAAAGAATTTGTATGATTTACAAATTAGTTTAAATGACTCTCTACAAAAAACAACCAATTCATATATTCTATAAATGTATACAGAATAATTCCTTATTATTCTCCCTATATTTTTATACTTGATAATTATGATAATTGTTACTATTTTTCACCAAAATTTCCAGTTATCCTCGCTTTCATGTACATGAAAGGTTGAACTTCTTCACTCTTAAAGCTGTGTATCCAGATGAGTTGCTTTGAGTATAAACATGCGTAGAAATGACCTGTCACTCCAACAGAAGTTTTGAGAGCCAGCACATGACAGTTTACTCTTCCCACTGCCTGAGGAAGTAACATCTACCAGATGATGTTTCAACAAGATGATAGATTCACCAAATTTCAGCTTCAAAATCAGTTGTCTCGAACAGTTAATCAGACCCACAAGGGGGAAAATGTATTGTGCTAAGACTCAGTATAATCTAACCTCTAATGACTGATAGAATTGTGTACAAGTTGAAATCAATTAGTATCTGACTGCTGTAGTTACTAATACTGCTGTGCATCCTTTGAGAGGATTTTAAAATGTACTGGTAAACTGTCTATATGTTTCTAGAAAAGTGTTTGATTTTTTAACCACTACCCTATCAACTCTATACTAACATATCTCTGAAATCATCCCAAACTCTCAGAATTTTGCAACACCTGAAAAGAGATAAGTCATCAGGAAGCTCAGGAGCATCTATGACTTTACTAGAAAATAAAAGGGCAAAATGCTGAACTTGTATCCTGAGAAAAATACTGTTCAAAATATAGAAGAGTGGATGATTCAAAATATATTCCTCCCTGTTGTGGAATCCCCAGAGCATCTAGCACATCACATATTGCCTAATAGAAATAAGTTCACTCAGTCATGCAAATATGATTTCTATAAGTTGAGAAGAGGCTTTGCAGGTGTTTCAGTTCAGATAGTTTGTCCTGCATGTGGGAACAATAAAATGGGAATGTTGAGAATAGAAGGACTCCACATGGAAGGAAGCAAGAAAAATCTCTGTTCTAGTTTGACACCAACTTGGGGAGGAAAGGGTTTATTCAGCTTACATCTCCTGGGTCACAGTTCATCACTTAGGGAGCCCAAGGCAGGAACTCAGGGCAGGAACCTGGAGGCAGGAGCTGAAGCACAAGCCATGGAGGAATGCTGTTCACTGGCTTGCTCCCCTGGCTCATGCCCAACCCTCCTTCTTTTATGGTACACAACAACCTGCCCAGGGTGGCACCACTCACTGTGGGCTGGGCCCTCCCACACTGCTCAAACATAAAGACAATACTCCACAGGTGTGGCCACAGGCCAATCCAATGGAGCCAATTCCCCATTTGAGGCTCCCTCAACCCAGGTGTGTCAAGTTGACACTAAAGCTATCCAGCATAATTGACCCCTTGTCAACTTGACACACAAAACACATCACTATTAAACTACCGCCTTTCCAGTTCTTATCCCCAAAGTATGTTAACATTAATCACAACCTAAGACAGTACAACCTTAAAAGCCCCACAGTCCTTAAAATGTCCAAACGCTCAAAAGTTCAGTCTATTAAAAGTCTCTTAACTGTGGGCTGCTGTAAAATCCAAAACAAGTACTGTCTTATTTCAAAGGGAAGAATCAGGCACACTCAAACAAAACCTAAGTCCAGCAAAGCTCAAGGCTGGACACCTGGGATTCACTCATGATCTTCTGGGCTCCAAAAAATTTCAGCAGCTCCCCCTCTCCAACTCTGCTGTCCATGGTACACACAGCTCATCTCAAAGGCCCAGGCCGACTCCATTTCACACCTGCCGCTGCTCTTGGTAGTCATCCCATGGTCCTGGCATCTCCAAAAAGCTGGGGTCGCCACTGAAACTAAGGCAGCACCTTCACCAGTGGTCTCTTCTGACCTCTCCTGGTGCAGAGCCTCAGCTTCTCTCCATGACCCCTGCAATCCTGGGGTCTTCACTACAACCAAGGTGCACTTCCACCAATGGCCGTTTCTGACCTCTCACAGCCAAGCCTTGGCTGCTCTCTGTGACCCCCTCAAATTTCAACACCAGAACCTTATAAGAGACTCTTACACACTACCAAGTCCTGCTTCTGGCCCGCTAGTCTCTTATTACTTACAGCTGATTCTTCAGCCCCAGCTAACCAGCATCAATTGTCCCAGTACAACAAAGATTTCACTTCAGGTTCTGGTCTCTTGTTACTTACAGCTGATTCTTCAACCCCAGCTGGCCAGAACCCACAGATTACACAGTCCTGATGATCTCTGCTTCCCTTTGAAACTAGAAACTTCACAAGCCAGGCATCCGTCTTCTACAAATCCTTCAGCAAAACTGCTCCAAGCTCCACAGCAACAATCTTTAGGCATTCAATGATCTTCCCAGCCCAAAGTTCCAAACACCTCCATAATCCTTCCCCAAAACACCAAGGTCAGGTCTGTCACAGCAATACCCCACTCTTCTGGTACCAATTTCTGTTCTAATTTATCCTCCATTGCTGTGACAAAACACTCTGACCGACACCAACTTGGGGAGAAAAGGGATTATTCAGCTTACATCTCCTGGGTCACAGTTCATCACTTAGAGAGCCCAAGGCAGTAACTCAGGACAGGAACTGGAGGCAGGAGCTGAAGCACAAGCCATGAAGGAATGCTGTTCACTGGCTTACTCCCCTGGCTCATGCCCAGTCCGCCTTCTTATATAGTACACAACAATCTGCCCAGGGTGGCACCACTCACTGTGGGCTGGGCCCTCCCACACTGCTCAACCATCAAGACAATACTCCACAGATGTGGCCACAGGCCAATCCAAAGGAGCCAATTCGCCAACTGAGGCTCCCTCAACCCAGGTGTGTCAAGTTGACACTAAAGCTATCCAGCATAATCTCCCACAGCACTTTAAAGAAAATGCTCCAAAGTGTTGGAGAGATGACTTCTCAGTTAAGAACACTTGCTGCTCTTCCAGAGGATTTGGGTTCACAGCACTGACATTGGGTGGCCTGTGACTCCAGGGAATCCAATGACCTGGCTTCTGTGGGAACCTACACATACATCACACACACACACACACACACACACACACACACACTCTCTCTCTCTCTCTCTCTCTCTCTCTCTCTCTCTCTCTCTCTCTCTCTCTCTCTCCAAATGATCTTTAAGGTTAATATGAACAAATTACTTCATAGCTCAAAACTTCTAAGACTACCCTTGAATACCTATACACAATTAAGTAGTTTACCTTTTAAATTTTATTTATTTATTTATATTTTATGTGTATGAATGTTTGGCCTGCAAGTCAACCTGTGCATGCAATGCCTAAAGAAGCCAAAAGAGGGCACTGGATTACCCTGGAACTGAAGTTACTGATGGTGGTTAGCTGCCATGTAGGTGCTGGGAACCTGACTCCTCTCTAAGAGCAACCAGTGCTCAGCTGGGCATGGTGGCACACGCCTTTAATCCTAGCATTTGTGAGGCAGAGGCAGGCCGATCTCTGTGAGGTCAAGGCCAGCCTGGTCTACAGAGTGAGCTCCAGGAAAACTGGGAATAAAGTAAGACCCTGTCTCAAAAATACCAAAAAAAAAAAAAAAGAGCAACCAGTCCTCTTACCCACTGACTCATCTCTCCATCTCTCCAGACTCTGTTTACTATTTTTTTAAAGGAAAGCAAGAATAAACAACTCAAACTTAACTAAATTTTCTGTACAACAAGGTACTATTCACACAACTTCAAAATTACTGGGCAGAGTCCATTGAATCAACTTATTTCAAAGGAGATGATTAATCACAAACAACAAGAGTTAATCCACTTCCAAGTCTCCCCCTCCCCAAGGTGGCTGTGTGATACCATACCTACTGATAAAATCTACTAGTTTCAGTCATACTTTATGAGGCCAGTTCTCATCTAGGTGAGACAGACTGAGTCTTTGAACATCATCATTAAAATCAATGAGAGCTCTAACAGAGTCAGAAGTGTGGAATTGGGTGTTCCAGCTCTGAAGCTGCTGATGTTCATTTAAGTCCACTGTTCATTTTGCAAGCAAAAAGATTTATCCTATCTGACAGAGCAATCCAAAGAATCTCTCCAGTCCAGACTACTCGGCCCTGAGCTGAAAATTAGAGAAAGCCCATAACTGCATGTTAAATTATATTTTTCTGCACTGTCTACTCCCTTCTACAGCAGAGTCACTGGTTCTGAGCATGTTGATAACAGGAAAGCATTACCAAGAAATAAGCCTGAATTGCTTTGAACATACAGGCCCCCTCCAGGGAGCAAGCACTTCTGGGTCACGCAAGGAACAGATAACCATGTGTATTAGATTGCTTGTTCACTGTCTCAGTGGGCACTCAGATACCAGAGTGGGTCAGAAGCATGTAGGCTTCTTGCCTTTTTCATCCTGTCTATTGGAGATCTCATCATGAGACTTAGCCAAGATGTAGATGCACTACATATGTGCAGCCTAGAAAGACAAAAGATAAGCAGAACATTTAGAAAAATTTTTGTGTTATTTCCAATATATATATATATATATATATATATATATATATATTTTAAATTCAGAGGCCTCTTGATTGTGGATTGTAATTTGGAGGAACTGTATGGTATCTTCAAAAAGTTCCCTAAAGTGGCACTTCTCAAATGATAAATAATGAGCCATTTTGTTGTTGGTTTTCCATAATGGGTTGATTTTAAGTTATAAATTGCAATAAAATAACTATTGAAGAAAATCTTGTTAAAGTAACGCTATATAAAAATACAAGCCGGGCTGGAGAGATGGCCTAGCGGTTAAGAGCGCCGACCGCTCTTGCAGAGGACCCGGGTTCGATCCCCAGCACCCACATGGCGGCCGAGAGCCGTCTGAAACTCCAATTCCAGGAGAACTCCAGTTCCAGGGGAGTCCGACGCCCTTCTGACCTCCGCGGCGTTTGCACGTCATGGGTGCGCAGACTTGCATGCAGACAATACATTCATACACATACGGAAATAAATAAAATGTAAAAAAAAAAAATTAAAAAAAAATACAAGCCCCATTTTTCCACTATGAAACTCAAGAGACAAAACTACTAAGTGAAGCCGCTCTACTACAAAGGTTTCTGGACACTCTCATTGCACGCCAGTGCCAACCTGTAGACTTAATGTTGAGCAGAACAGTCCTAAAGGCCTTCACCAAGTTCTGGTCCAGAATAGCTATAGCAGGGTTATTTTCTCTCTCTCTCTCTCTCTCTCTCTCTCTCTCTCTCTCTCTCTCTCTCTGATTTCTTTAATATTTGAATAGCCTGGTTTGCCATCAATAGAATTCAAAATCCAAATCATGAACTTTAGTGCTATTTTTCCCCAAAGGTACTCACATGGTGAAGTATAGACACTAAACATGTTCAGTGCTTCTTTCATCTAGTAATTTGTTCATTCAACACTTTACAAAGCACAAATCTTTACCAGGTACTGTTGGGGCAGACAGGAAATGCTGTAGCCACTGTCCCAAGGAGCCCCAATCCAGTCAACTTTACAAACACCTAAGTTACAGTAACTGTACCCCATCCCACAACTTCAGCTACCTTGGATCACCACTGATCCAAACTTTCATATGTAAAAATTCCATAAGTTTCAGGGCGTGATGGTGCACACCTTTAATTCCAGCACTTGGGAGGCAAAGACAGAGGCAGGCAGATCTCTGAGAGTTCAAAGCCAGCATGGTCTACATAGAGAATTCCAGGACAGCTGGGACTGCAGGGAGACCCTTTCTCAAAAAGACCAAAAAAAATCCATAAGTTTTGGGGACTGGGGGGATGGCTCAACAGATAAGTTCTCTGACTGGTCTTGCAGAAGGCCCAGGTTTGAGTCCCAGCACCCACATGGTAGCTAACACCATTCATAACTCCAATTCCAAGGGAATCTGATGCCCTCTTCTGACTCCATTGCACAACACAGGTGTACTTACATAGATTTAGGCAATAAACTCATACACATAAAATTAAAAAATTAAAGGTTAATATT
This sequence comes from Rhizomys pruinosus, assembly GCA_009823505.1. Taxonomy (NCBI): domain Eukaryota; kingdom Metazoa; phylum Chordata; class Mammalia; order Rodentia; family Spalacidae; genus Rhizomys; species Rhizomys pruinosus. The sequence goes on along the minus strand of VZQC01010688.1, from coordinate 200,469 downwards.
CCATAAGTTTTAAGTAACTTTCATTATATTGCTTTATTGCATTGTTATAAGGGTTGTGGTTCATCACTATTGTTAATCCTTTACTATGCCAAATTCATAAATTAAATTAGTCATGGTTTTATATATGTATAGAAAAAGTGGCATATTTTCTAGCTTTTTTATTGTGCATTTGTACATTTCATGCAATGGCCACCATTTAAATTTAGGCCCCCCCTCATACCCCCAACACTCCATCAGAACTCATGCATTACACCATCCATGTTAAGTCCCATCCATTCAAGTTTTTGAAAACTGGCATATTTAAGTTTTAGTGCTATTCAGAGCTTCAGACATCACAAGACATCTTGGAACATGGTACCAATAAACTGTTCATTTATACTCTTTCCTTCTGCCAGGAATTTTACAATCACAAGCTTTGGCACACACACACACACACACACACACACACACACACACACACACACACACACACAAACCACAAATGAAATGGGTGATTGTCAGCTGGTACTGTACTAAATTTCTGGGATCCTTATTTTTAGGCATTAAACAAAATTAAACTTTGTTTGTCTTTTTGAGACAGGGTATCCCTATAGCCCCAGCTGGCCTGGAACTCACTATTAGACCAGGCTGGCCTGGAACTCACAGAGATCCACCTGTCTCTGCCTCCTGAGTGCTGATATTAATGGCATGTGCCACCATGCCTGACTGAACAAAATTAAACTTTAAATATTTTATTATTTTTATTTAATGTGTATAAGTATATTGCCTCTACCCATGTAAGTGCACCATGTCATGCAAGTCATGCAATGCCCATGGAGGTCAGAAGAAAGCTACACATCCCCTATAACTGGAGTTATGATGACCATTAGCTGCCATATAGATACTGGGAGCCAGACCTTGGTCCACTATAAGAGCAGCCTACTATACTTTTAACCACTGAGCCATCTCTCCAGCCCTCTAAACTGAATTTTAATAGGATGCCCAAAGAATTATTTGTTACTCTAAGTATAATTTGCATCATGATACAGGTGATGTGATTGTAGATTTTACCATAAATGTATCATCTTCCTATAATGCCAACCTGCCAAGCAAGATGTGCCCATGGTACAATAGTGACACCAATGTTCTAAGAATAACCAAGTGCTCCCTGCTTGAATTTGAGGCCTGATTCACAGGAGGTAATCCAGGTCTAGCATAAATATCCACTGAAAAACCTACAACTGAGGATACCTTAGGCCCTAGGGAGAACATACTACTGCTACTTAGCTAAATTGACATAGCATCAAACTGCCTTCTAAATATCTATGTTTATATCCACAAAGGCTACTCTCAGCCTTTATCAGAGAAGACTTCTTCACAATGAACTAAGGTGATTGCAGAGACCCACAGCTTTGCAAGATGCTGAGAATAACACATGACCGAAGGTGCATGCCTAAACAAAATGTTTATACCAACCCCTTAAGGCTCAGAGAATATTACAGAAGAGGAAGCAGAAAGAAGGGAAGAGCCAGGGGATATGGGGAAGGGGTGATAAATGTCATCTTTTTATTGATTCTTCACTTAGGAGACACAGATTAGACTCTAAGGGCCATTTTAGAACAAATGAGGGGGGTTGGAAATTAAAGTGTGACTCTGAATGTGATAAAAATCCATTGCATGAAATGCCAACTTCTAAGCACAGGCCATGGAAATCATAAACTCACAGCAGCTGTAACCACACGTTAGACCAACCCAGCAGTCTGCTATGGATGGGAAAGAGGCTCATGTGGCCCTAATGTTTACTGAAAAATTATTAGCAATGTGCAGACTCTGGAAGAAGGGAGAGGCATCTATTTGCCTACCCATTGATAAGTCTATCAGGCTCTGATGGCTAATTCCACATCCAAGGTCACACAGATAGCCCTGGTTAAATTCTGTGGGCCACAAAACAAAACAGAAAGTCATGAATATGAGACAGATTTGTATCCAAGAATGAGAAGCAGCCAGGGGTGGGAAGAAACAAGACAGAGTGAGGACATTGGTAGCCAGAATAAATTGTGTGTGTATGAGGTTGTCAATGAAAAAATTTATTGAAAAAATAAGTTAATTTCAATGGCTTCTTATATCTATTACATTTCTAAAACTTGGAAATTAAACCCTGAAAATACAGAGAGAACAAAAGGCCTCTAGATACACTATTAAGGTTAATTTTGCAGCAGAAGAAATAAATAAAATACTAAAAGGTATCTAGTTCTTCAAGTCAAAGATATTGAAAGTGTCCAGAAATGTAAGGTCATTCTAAATTTTTCTATCTTATCAACACAAGAGAAAAACATGAAGAAACATCTGTCACCTGTTGTACCCCATAGCCATGTCACTGTGCAGATACTTCATTTCTTCCAAAAATATGTCTTCAAAATAGATCATTGCAGTAAGGTTTTTTCATTTTTTTTTTTTTTGCTTTTAAATATTTTAAATTTTTTTAATTGAAGCTAGGTATAACATCCACTAAAAAAAAGTACCCAGGATTCTTTTACCCCATAGATAAATGCAGTCATAGCTGACATCTATATCAACTGATGATGCATTATTCCCAGAAATTAATGACCTCATTAATGTTCCAGTCATGTTTTCCATTACCTCACCTACTTTAAAGCAAGCCTGCAAATATTTTTTTCTGTTGAACTTAGACGCACATCACATATATTTCAGGAAGTTTAGTTGCAAGCAAGTCTAATGAGATGCATAGGATTTATAAGAAATGAAATGTGGTGTCCAAGGCAAATTTGCAGCTTCTCTACTGGTTCTGTGGTCCGCCAGTTTGTTCTAATGAATGTAAGCAGGGATACAGTGCATTTAAATTCTACAGGATTACACATATGGAATGGCAGCATGTCTGCTACAGACAGGACTAAGGAAGTATATTTTAACCGCATGGAGAAAACAAAGTTTATATATTTATTTTTTCACATATACCTGTCAAAACACACTTCACAGATATATGCTCCAAAATTTTTGTAATTTAAAAATGAAAACAAAGGTGAGATCTGTGCTCTCATTTTATACTCCCTCTTGGGCACCACAGCAACACTTTTGAGTTCCTACATGTCTCCAGATGTGATCAATCTATAGTATCTTTTATTTATTGCTTCTTATTAATTAAATTTTGCACAGATCTTTTGTTGAGAAAACTGAACTAAGCTCAGGTCAAAATTACAATTCCAGATTTAGTGCCACTTTTACTAAATCACACTGTACCTAAGAATGCTGTAAATGATATAGAGTGGACATAAACAGGATATATAAAACTTTTAAATTGGGGGGCTAGAGAATGGCTCAGTGGTTAAGAATATGTACTGCTCTTGGAGATGACCAGAGTTCAGTTCCTAGCACCCATTTCAGGCAGCTCACAATCTCCTGTAACTTCAGCTCCAGGAAATGTGACATCTTCTGGCCTCTGGAAGCATACATACATACATACATACATACACACCCCACATGTGCATGAGTGTATTGCCTGCATGTGTGTACATGTGTCCATGTCATGTGATACCCACAGAGGTCTGAAAATGACATTAGACTGTCCTGGAACTGGAGTTATGAATGGTTATTACAAGCCATGTGGTTGCTGGGAATAGAACCCAGGTCCTCTGCAAGAGCAGTCAGTGCTCTTAACCTCTGAACCATTTCTCTAATTTCTCTAACCCCCAAAATAAATAATTTATTAAATCGTTGTTCAGTATAAACCTGTTCCTACAATAAAGCAACATTATTAAGAATAGTTTTAACACAGGGTATTAACGCAGCCCTTGATTACCACACAGATTCACTTGGAGAAATGAAGCTGAAACTGACTTGCAAGCCTCCTTCCTGAATATCAGCTCTCATAGTTTTAGAGAACACTATGCAAGTTGCTAAGGGAGAACATCAGTGAATGGTCCAGACCAGCTTTAAAGCCTAATCACTACCACAATGACCTGCACAGCAAACTGTATCCATGCAATAGTGGCATTTTTATCTCAAGGGTACTCAATAGCTATTTAATTGGATTAAAGCCAGCTCAATGGGAGGGAGCTCATGTGTGGCACTATAAACATAGCCAAATACACATTGTAGGACAAGTCATAGATCCTAGAGAAAACCCTTCCTCTGTCACATTCCTGGACAAGTATAATTTCTTAACGTATGCTAAATATGGATACTTATATTTGTTGTTGTTGTTTTGAGGCAGGGTTTCCCTTTAGTCCCAGCTGGCCTGGAGCTCTCGATGTAGACTCGGCTGGCCTTGAACTCACAAATTTGCCTGCTTCTGCCTCCCCAGTGCAGGGATTAAAGGCATGCACCACCCCCAATGGAAGACTGTTCTTAACCTCCATGTGGGTGCTGGGAATTGAACCCAGGTGCTCTGCAAGAGCAGTCATTGCTCTTAACCACTGAGCCATCTCTCCAGACACAGATCCTTATATTTGACAAATATGCGAGTCACCATTCACCAAATAAGCTTCATTTTCTGCAACAGATGGAGATTACTACAGAATTCTACAACTGGCCACACACTGAGAATAAGTGCCTGGGAGATGCTAGCCCTGAGTGACACATCTTCAATGGAACCTCTAAACCTAAGGCTCAACTTGATTGAACATACAAGCCCCCCCCCCACTGGATGGTGAGGCTGTGGGGGTTTGGGCACAACAGCCTGCAAATTGGTTTTACATGAGGGATGCTTGTACTCATAAATTATCACTTATTGCTAAAAAATGAAAAAAAAACTGAGAGAAAGATGCAGGGCAGTTATGGCAGAATGCATGATCTGGGATGGGGTGGGATGGGGGGAGGGAAAGGGAAATATGCCTGAACTGAATCAGAAAATGATGTATGAAATACACAAAGCATAATAAAAAAAAATTATTAAAAAAAAGAAATGGTAACAGCATGCACATTGCCCATGAAAACGTAATCAGACAAAAACTAGCATAGAGCTGGGGAAATGGTTAGCAGGACCCAACCTTAGCCAAGAAACTGCTGGGAATTGATCACTGCTGGGTGAAGGAGAGCTGACCTTCTTTAAAGGAGTGACACTGGATAGGCTGACTAGGCTCCAGTGAATGAACTCACACCAACGGACATCTGGACACACAAACTTGACCCGATAGGCCTTAGCATATGACAGAATGCAAGAAATCCTGGCCATGGCCAGGCTGCAGACAGGGGAAGGGTCTAAATACAATTAAGATGTATTAAATGCAATGCACAAACATTCAATAAAAATACATTAATTGCCAGGCATGGTGGTGCATACCTTTAATCCTAGCACTTGAGAGGCAGAGGCAGGCGGATTTTTGTGAGTTCAAGGCCACCCTGGTCTACAGAGTGAGTTCCAGGACATCTGGGCACAGGGAACCCCGTCTCAAAAAGACAAAAAAAATATATATATTAATTTAGTAAATAGAAAAAATAATTTTGACTGCTCAAACATGAAAAAATAGTCTTTCAGAAAAGTTTGTTGCACAGGATGTCCTGTCTATGACAGGAGGAGCAGCTGTACTGTCACCTGCATTGGAGTATACTATCCCTAATGCCTATGAATGTGTTTGTGTATACATTATGTTTTCTGTTATAACCAACTTACAGGGAATCGTTTCTGATGTTGTTCAGTTTGCCATACAATTAGGTAATTGGTGCTAGCATCCACAGATGAGGGATACCATTCGTCGTTTGTTTTCTGGGACTGTGTTACTTCACTCAACATGATATCTTCTAGATCCGCCATTTACCTGCAAGCTCATGATGTCATCTTTCTTTACGCTGCATAGAACTCCATTGTGTAGATTGTACCACATTTTTCTCTATCCACTTGTCAGTTGAGGGGCACTTTGGGTTGTTCCAGCTCTTTGCTATTGTAAAGAAAGCTGGAGAGATGGCCTAGAGGTTAAGAGCGCCGACCGCTCTTACAGAGGACCGGGTTCGATCCCCAGAACCCACATGGTGGCCAAGAGCCGTCTGGGAAATCCAATCCAGGAGAACTCCAGTTCCAGGGGAATCCGAAACCCTCTTCTGACCTCCGCGGCATTGCACGACACGGGTGCACAGACTTGCATGCAGACAGTACATCATACACATACAGAAATAAATAAAAAAAAAAAATTAAAAAAAAAAGAATCTTTAAAAAAAAAAAGAAAGAAAAGAAAGCTGTAATAAACATGGCTGTACATGTATCTCTGAGGTAAGATGAGTCTTGTGGGTACATGTCCAGGAGTGGTATGGCTGGGTAAGGTGGCAAGTTCATTCCAAGTCTTCCAAGGGTTCTCCACGCTGTTTTCCATAGTGGCTGTATGAGTTTATATTCCCACCAGCAGGGGATGAGTGTTCCCCTTTCCCCACAACCTCTCCAGCATTTGGTATCATTTGTTTTCTTGATCCTAGCCAGTCTTACTGGAATAAGATGATATCTGAAAGTGGTTTTGATTTGCATTTCCTCAATTATTAATGATGTTGAACACTTCTTTTTTATTTAATTTTAATGTGTATGAATGTACTGTTTGAATGTAGGTCTGTGCACCCGTGTTGTGCGATGCCACAGAGGTCAAAAGAGGGTGTTGGATTCTCCTGGAACTGGAGTTTTCCTGGAATTGGAGTTACAGAAGGTTCTCAGCCACCATGTGGGTGCTGGGGATCAAACCTTGGTCCTCTACAAGAGCAGTCAGCACTCTTAACTGATAGGCCATCTCTCCAGCTCCAATGTTGAACACTTCTTAAGACGTCTCTCAGCCATCTCTAATTCCTCACTTGTGAAGTCACTTTTCAGGTCTTTGCTCCATCTAATGAGTGGGTCATTTGTTGGCGGAGCCATTCGTGAAAGGTTCACTGCTTGACAAAGTTCCTGTGACCTGACTCGTTTGGTTGAAGTCTGCTCTCCAGCTGACCTTGGTTTTTAATAATTCTCCTTATATTAATTCTTATTTTTCTGGCCTGCTTGACTTTTGGCTTTCTAACAGTTAGGGTACCTGCTTCTGCCTCAAGGAATGGAACTGACACTTTTGCCTTTTCTAGAAATGAGTACTTTGTGAGAAGTAATGGCACTGTGTACACAACTTAAAAGTATGATACAGTAGTAATTATGACCTCTACAGAAACTGTATCATGCACAGATTGCCCAAGTAAAGAAAGGAATTTTGATTACATGGTCAGGTTTATACTAAAAAGAAGATTGTAGGACAAAGTGAAACTAAGTCCAGTAAAACAGTGGATTCTAGTGATCTGACTCAAAGTTTAGTAGCCCTTAGAAAATCACCTTAGCAGAAAGTGTTAAAACCAGAAACTGAGGAAAACAATGACCAGAATAAAAACAAGATAGGAATCAAAGCTACACCAGCCACAAAATGACTTACGGGTCGAGCGAACAAGGAACTAAAGTGAGAAAAATTAAGTTCTCTATTGTTAAAGCTTTAAAGCTCATTTTTTACACCGTCTAGCACCTACGTAACCACAAGGCATAAAAATGGAGTCCTTAGAGTTAAAAGTTAATATTAATTTTGCTTTGCTGCAAAACTGTTAAATTGCTTAGCTGAATGGTTATACTATTATTGTTTCACTTTCTCATTGTCTCAACTAAATGATTGTACCATTACTGGTTGTTTTACTGTTTTTGATGTTAAGAATAATTTCGGGTGTGAATTGTCTGAAAAATATTTACAGGGAATTTTGGTTATTTTTTTCATCATTAGCTTAGACTTGCATAACATGTATTAGTTTTAGGGCATATGAAAATAAACTTTGGGACCTGAGGAGCAGAGAAGAAAAGAGAGAAGAAAAGAAATCAGCAGAGAGGCCCTCTGCACAGGATCAGAGAAGGCAAAATTTCTCTGATCCTTAGGTCAGGAATTTGGCAGAGTGGCAAATTGGCAAGGCCCTCTGCACAGGATCAGAGAAGGCAAACGCTCTCTGATCCTTAGGTCAAGAAATCGGCAGAGTGAAGAACCCAAGAGGTCCTCTGCACAGGAGCAGGGAACTCAGATGCTCCTCAGGTCATGAAAAGGAGATTCTTGTGTCTTATTTAATTAATTTCTTCACTGCCTTTGTGACCACCCACCTCAGGAACTAAACCTGCTGGAGGTGGACTCCAGCAATTTGTTTTCTTTCTTCTTTGTTTTTTGAGTAGTTTGTATATTCATGTTTTTTTTTTATAGCACCATGTGACTCTTGGTCTATAAACCATCAACTTCTTTTAAATGAGGACTTGCGGTTGTGTTGCGTGATTGCAGCATTGTAGAATTCTAGAACACTCCTTTCCCTCCCTAGCACTGAGATTGGAGCTTTTGTGTTATGAGTTACCAGTAATTAGGACTAGCCCCACGGAATGACAAACTGCATGGAATGCTCCATCAAGTGTGTGTTGCTCGGTTTCAAAGATAAGCAAATTTACTACCTCTGGAGAATTCAGCATACAGTTGAAGTCCCATTTCATATATTAACTTATTCAAATATAGTTCTTTATCAATAATAAGGAAATGTTTATCTGAGCTGTTAGAATAATAAAGCCAATATCTCAAGGCTACCAGAAAACAAAGATTCCTTCCTTGTTGGATCATAATCTTATAATATTACATCTTATCATGAGTTGTATATTTTAGGAGAGATTCTCTTCCTATTGTCAGGGGAAAATAATTAAATATTTTTCTCCTGAACTTAATTTTAAATAAATAAATAAATCTTTAAGGGAAAAACAAAAACATTGTTTTACAGAGTCACACAGTCTACTCCATTGGCCTCACCACAGTATCTAGACTTGTTTGGGGCCTTTGTTCTGCCCCACCATCCATAAGACACTTACCACAGCCACCACACTACCTTCTTGAAAACGATCATAAGAGCATGACCTCTGTGGTCCCACTGGATCCAGGAAAGTTCTCACAGTCTTTACCATGAAAATAATACTGCAAGGCTTTGGAAATATATTCAGAACTCTAGAATGACTTTCTAAGCTTCACCAGTGTGATCACAGACTGAGAAAATACCAATTTTCCTCGGGCAAAATCCTAATCCTCTTCTTGAGGAAATCCTATTCATTTTGTATCAATCCTTAAATTGCCAACTCAAAACTTACTACTTCCATGTCCAAATGTGTAGCCCAGCAGCCATTCATCTGTGAAAAGTAGCCATGTTGCAAAGAAACAATTAACAAGCAAATAAAATAAGAAATAAAATGGAGAATTAAGCCAATCATTCATTAATCTGCTGTAAACTCTTCTGATGCCATTTCTGCTACTATTTCATGAATATCTAATATTAAAATAATGATTACAATTTGCAGAAATACTTCTTAAATTGTTAAAGCACACTTGATGATTTTGTAAGCTTCTGCCAATTATTTAAACTAATATATTAATGGCTTATGAAGGAAGAAAGGGACAAAAGTAATAGAGTTCGGGCTAGGTGTGATAGCGCATACCTTTAATCCCAGCACTCAGGAGGCAGAGGCAAGTGGAACTCCATGAGACTGAGGGCAGCCTAGTCTACATAGTGAATTCCAGGTCACTGAGGCTGCAGAGAAACCCTGTCTCAAAAAATAAAAATCAAACAAGTGGCTGGAGAGATAGCTCAGAGGTTAAGAGCACTGGCTGCCCTTGCAGAGGATCCAGGTTCCATTACCAGCACCCACATGGCAGCTGTTCTAGTTTGTCTTCCATTGCTGTGACAAAACACTCTGATGGACACCAACTTGGGGAGGAAAGAGTTTATTCAGCTTACATCTCCTGAGTCACAGTTCATCACTTAGGGAGCCCAAGGCAGGAACTCAGGGCAGGAACCTGGAGGCAGGAGCTGAAGCACAAGCCATGGAGGAATGCTGTTCACTGGTTTACTCCCCTGGCTCATGCCCAGCCTGCCTTCTTATATGGTACACAATGACCTACCCAGGGTGGCACCACTCATTGTGGGCTGGGCCCTTCCACACTGCTTGACAATCAAGACCATACTCCACAGATGTGGCCACAGGCCAATCCAATGGTGCCAATTCCCCAATTGAGGTTCCCTCAACCCAGGTGTGTCAAGTTGACACTAAAGCTATCCAGCACAGCAGCTAACTATAATAACCCCAGTGTCAGGGGAATCCAAAGCCCTGTTCTGACCTTTGCAGGCACTGTACGACACTGGTACACTTACACACGTGCAGGCAATAAACTTCTATACATAAAAGGAAAATAATAAATAAAATATTTTTAAAAAGAAGTAATAGATTCCATTGATCTTATATACTTAAAACTCAGAAACTGTAGTGAAGCATCTACTCAAAGTCAAGAGCTTCAATGTTTTTAATATTTATTATTTTTATTTTATGTATATAAGTGTATGTATGTTAGTGCACCCATATCACCCAATTCCCACAGAGGTCAGAAGAAGGTGTCAGATCCCCTGGAACTGGAGTTATGTATGGGTGGTTGTTAGCTGTCATGTAGGTGCTGGGAATTTAATCTGGGTCTTCTGCAAGAGCAGTCAGTGCTCTTTAACTGCCGAGCCATCTCTCCAGCCCCAACAGAGCTTCAACTTTAAGAAACTCTCCTTCAGTTTAAACAAAAAGATGGTTATCATTTGAGCGGTCTTATCTGGAGAAATACGAGGAAACTCGGGCTACCCTCAGGTTCCAGCCTAAAATTTCACAGTCCTATGATAAGGCCATTATGACTTTTACTTGCCAAGTTTAATATTAAATTCTGGACTTTCTTCCAAGAAAAAATAAATGTAAAAGGTTAGGAGTTAGAAATATGAAAGCCACCTAATTCTATTGTCATCTAGATGGATTTTTTTAAAAACTGGATAAGGACTGTATACTAAGGAAACAACTGTTCTGGAAATAATGTATAGAATTTTTGATATTTTAAAGAACTTGATCAATTGGAGTTCTTCTTTTTCCTTTCATAGCATATAAAATATCATTATGAGTTTTCATGCATATATATATGTATATCATTCTACTCAGCTCTCATTAGCTCTACCAACATCCTCCATATCCCTCCTTTTCCCTCCTAATGGTCTCCTCCTTCTTTTCAAACAGTCTTTTGCTTTCATGTCATATGTGTGCATGTATGTGTGAGTGTATTAGTAAATTTAGATTTCACTTGTGAGAGGAAAACATGTATGGCAGAATGCATGAACTTGAGTGGGGTGGCATGGAAAGGGAAATGAATCTAAATTGGATTGAGAAATGGTGTATGATGTAGGAAAAAATTTAATAACAATAAAAAATATATTTTTAAAAATTTCCCATTTATTGCCGGGTGTGGTGGTGCACGCCTTTAACACAGCACTCGGGAGGCAGAGATAGGTGGATCTCTGTGGGTTCAAGTCCGGCCTGGTCTACAGAGCGAGATCCAGGACACCTGGTACTAAAAGGGAGACCCTGTCTCAAAAATACCAAAAAAAAAAAGTGTAAAACCAAAAATTTCCCATTTATTAATCAGGAGATTTGATATTAAGGTCTTTAAATTATGGACTTTACTTTATAGACTCTAGATATTAATTCTATGTCAGATATACAGTTGACAGGGATTTTCTCCCATTCTATAGACTGGCTCTTGACCCTATTTCCCTTTCCTGTAGATTTTTTTTTTAATTTCATGAAATGTCATTTGTCAATTGTTGCCATTATTTCCTGAGCTGTTAGAATTCTTGTTCTTCCTTTGCCTATTCTAGAAGTTTTTTCCTTATGTCTCCCTCTAGTAGTTTTAGTGTTTGGGAGTCTTATATTAAGGTCTCTGAGCTGTTTCAAATTGATTTTTGTGTAGGGTGAGAAATATGGGTCTATTTCCATTCTCCAAGTAAATGTCTAGCTTTCACAGTAACTTTGCTTTAAGAGGCTATCTTTTCTTTAATGTATGTTTTTGAACACTTTTGCCAAAAATAAGATCATTATAACTACATGAGTTTATTTCCGGGTCCTCTATACCATTCTGCTATTCTATCTGTTTTTCTCTCTGTACCATACTGTCTTTCTCACTATGGCTTTGTAGTGCAAGATCAAGTATTGTGATACTTCTACCACTTCTCATTCCAATTTGCAGTTGCTTTGACTCTTTGGGATCTTTTGCACTTTCATATATGAATTTTTAGATTGTATTTTCTATTTATATAAAGAATGTAATTAGAAATTCCATGAATATATTGAAAACACTGATTGCTTTTGTTAATATGGCCATTTTCATATGTTTATGGGAGGGTCTTTCTATATTTTCATGTCTTCAATTGAATTCTTTTATTGAGTATTGTAAAATTCTCATTCTAGAGTACTTTCATCTTTTTTTGCTAGGCTTATTTCAACATTTTTTTAATCTGCTGTGAATGGGATCTTTTTTCTGGGTTTATTTTTTTTGACAAGTTCATTATTGGTTTCTAACAAAGCTACTGAGCTTTATGTGCTGATTTTGCATGCTGCTACTTCAATGAAAATGTTTGTCAGACATAAGTTTACTCATGAAGTCTTTAGGGTCTCATCAATATAGAATTATGTTGCCTGCAAGTAGGGATAATTTGATTTCTCGCTAAGACTTGCCTTGTTCCTTATTTTAGTGGAAATATTCTTGGGTTTTCTCTAGTTAGTATAGCTTTGTCTATATATTTGTCATATATAGCTTTTCTTATGCTGAAATATTCTATTCTATTCCTAGTTTCCCCAGTATTTCTTTCATAAAAGGTGTATTAGTCACTTTTCTGTTGCTGTGATAAAACACCATGACCAAAGGAATTTATAAAAGGAAGAGTTTATTTGAGCTTAAGATTGACGGTTCCAGGGAATTAGAGTCCACTGTGGCAGAAGGCATGGCGGCTGGAGACTGGAGCAGCAAGCCGAGGGTCACATCTCACAATGAGCACAGGAAGCAGAGAGAGGGCAACTGGAGACCACGAGGCTTGATAAACTCACTAAGCCTGCCCCCAGTGACATACTTCCTCTAGCACAGCCACACCTTCTAAGACCTCCAAAAACAGTGCCACCAACTGGAGACAAATGTCTGAATACTTAAAGCCTAGGGGGGACATTCATTCAAACCACCACAAAAGAGTACTGAACTTTGTCAAAAGCCTGTTGAATCTATCGATATGATCACACGATTCCTGTCCTGTGCATGTGTGAAACATCCATCCCAAGAATGAAATCAACTTGGTTATGATTTATATATTTCGTAACATTGTTAGGTTGGGGCTCAGGACAAAAAGCCAAAATAGCATAGACTGGAAGGTCCCCCTTCTCCTTTTCTGGTCAGGACCTGTGTTTGTAAAAGCATGTAAAGAAAGCCAACAAAAATCACTCAGCGGAGCCAACAGGATTCCCATGAGACCTCCGAATCTGAGACCAGCTTCGGGGCCCTGACTTGGCCTAATCGGCTGGTTTCCAACAGGTTGCCATCTCCCCTCCCCTGACCTACAAAAGGTCTTTCGCCCCTCCCAAACACGCACTTTCCTGTGGTCCATCACCCCAAAGGGCCATGGATTCACCCAGGAGAATGTTTTTCCCATAATAAAAGCCTCCCTTTGTTTACTTTTAATCCAGACTGATTCGGCCTTTCTCTCAGCGTGGGAAAACTCTTCATTTTAGATGTGTTATTCTTTTATTCTTTGATCATTCCCATAACTCTCACTGTATCCAACTCCTTCTAATCCCTTCCCCATGTCCCCTTGTCAATTATTTTTATTATTATTTAATTTTATTTTTAAAATACTTCTATTGATAATTTGTGTATTTCATTCATTATCTTTCAGTCCAATTTAGACACATTCCACTCTCCCTGCCCCCCACCCCACCCCTGTTCATGCCTTCTGCCATACATGTCTTGCATCTTTTTCTCACTCTTTCCAAAGTTTTTCACTGCAGAGGCTTGTTGTTTTGGGCAGACTTTAACTGTACCAGTCATCACTGACCTAGTCTTTATGCTGCTATTTTTCCCTGCCCTTAGTATTGCTCTAATATATGCCTATATAACCCTCACATAGGTATCAATATGACCTCTGAGAATAAACCATATGTTGATTCAAAAGTATGTTTAGGAATTAATATTTGCTCCCTTTAATTTTATATTATTTTAAAATATGAATACATACCTTCCACACATATACAGTAATTACACAGTCTGAAAATAAGTGGTAGGTTGATTCTGGAGCCCATTAAGAGATTTACATTATAACAACACAGTTGCTTTCAGATAAAAAGAAACATAACAATAATGTTGTTCAGCTTGCCTTTCAACTGGGGATTTGGTGTTAGCAACCACAAATGAGGGAAACATTCGCCCTTTGTTTTTCTGGGACTGTGTTACTTCACTTAGCATAAGGTGTTGAGTTCCATCCATTTACCTGCAAAGTTCATGATGTCATCTTTCTTTACCACTGCATAGAACTCCATCGTGTAGATGTACCACATTTTTGTGATCCACTCATCTGTTGACGGGCATTTGGGTTGGTTCCAGCTCTTCACTGCTGTGAAGAGAGCTGCAATAAACATAGATATGCATGTATCCTTGTGGTAAGATGAGTCTTGTGGGTATATAACCAGGAGTGCTATGACTGGGTCAGGTGCTAGGCTCATTTTGAGTCATTTAAGGGTTTGCCACACTGCTTTCCATAATAGTTGAAAGAGTTTGCATTCCACCAGCTGTGGATGAGTGATTCCCCTTTCCCCACAACCTCTCCAGCATTTGGTGTATTGTTTTCTTGATCTTAGCCAGTCTTATCAGAGTGAGATGATATCTGAGAGTTGTTGTAATTTGGATTTCCTTAATTATTAACAATGTTGAACACTTTAAGATGTTTCTCACCCATCTTTACTTCCTCACTGGTGAAGTCTCTGTTCAGCTCTCTACTCCATCTTTTGAGTAGATCATCAGACCTGTTGACCAATGGAATAAAATTGAAGATCCAAACTTGAGCTCATACAATTTCATCCACCTCATATTTGACAAAGGGGCAAAAAAAAGAAAAGCTCAAGGGAAGAAGGATAGCATCTTCAGCAAATGGTGCTGGCAAAACTGGATCACTATATGTAGAAGAACAAAATTAAACCCCTACCTCTCACCCTGTACAAAAATCAACTCAAAGTGGATCAAAGATCTCAAAGTGAAACCCAAAACCATGAAGGGGATAGAATAAAAAGTTGGCAGCAACTTATAAGGCGTAGGCCTAGGAAAAGACTTTCTAAATCAGACAGCAGTTGTGCAGGAAATAAGGTCAACAGTTGACAAATGGGACATCATCAAATCCAAAAGCTTCTGTACAGTGAAAGAAACAATCATGGATGTGAAGATAAGACCCACAGAGTGGGAGGAAACCTTCACCAGTGATATATCTGACAGAGCATTAACATCCAGAATATATAGTCTACTCAGAAAACAAAGAAGAAAACAAATGGCCTACTCAAAAGATGGAGTAAAGAGATGAATGGAAACCTCTTAAACATGTTCTTGAATTTTGTTTGCCACTGTTTCATTGAGAATTGTTGCATATGTATTCATCAGAAATTGGTCTCTAATTTGCTGTTGTGTTGGCAATCAGGATAATACTGGTTCAAGAATAGTTTGGCAGTGGTCCTTCCTATAGGAGTAACTTTTATAAAAATGGACAGAATCTGGACTAATGACTTTTAATTAATCTTGGAAAACCCACTAAACCATGTGCTCTTGTAATCTGGGCACCTGATCTTGATTCCTAATTTGCTACTTCCAAGATAATGAATGAATGTGGGTATACTTGAGAATTAACATATCAATGCACTGAAATGCAGCATCTTTGTTGAAAATGGAAGACTGAGAAAGAATGCTTGACTTTGTGTGTATGAGACATTCCAGAACTACGGATGAAAAGGCAAGACTGTCTGATAAGATAATGTTGTATTCAACTCCAGTTGAAGCTGGAGAAACAGTTTTGAATAAAAGAATGAGTGAAGACTGACTCAGAATCATAGTTCCAGAGTTCCAGGAGACATCTGAAGAAACAGGTGTCCTCAAAGTTTGGGCCCACTTTTAAAGTTAAGAATCAGGCTATTTTATTTTTGTTTTTTTAATTTGTTGATTGATGTTTTATGTATTTAATACATCATTTTTCATTTCTGTTCAGGCATATTCCCCTATCCCTTCCCCCTGCCCCACCCCATCCTATCCCAGAGTATGCATTCTGCCATAACTGTCCTGCATCTTTCTCTGTCTTGTTTTATGCTTAGGAATTCACATTTTCCTCCATTAATTTCATATTACTCTAAAATATGATTACATACCTCCACCCATATACAGTAATTACAGAGTCTGAAAATAATTGGTGGGTGGAGTCTAGAGCCCATTGAGAGATTCACATTATAATAACATAGTTGCTTTCAGACAAACAAACATATAACCATACTGTCGTTCAGCTTGCCTTTCATCTGGGGGATTTGGTGTTAGCATCCACAAATGAGGGAAACCATTCTCCATTTGCCTTTCTGGGACTGTGTTATTTCACTCAGCATAATGGCTTCAAGCTCCATCCATTTACCTGCAAATTTCATAATGCCATTTTTCTTTACCGGGGACTAGTACTCCATTATGTAGATGTACCACATTTTTGTCATCCACTCGTCTGTTGAGGAGCATATGGGTTGGTTCCAGCTCTTCACTATTGTGAAGAGAGCTGCAATAAACATGGATGTGCATGTATCTTTGTGGTAGGATGAGTCTTTGGTGTATATACCCAGGAGTGGTATGACTGGGTCAGGTGGTAAGCTCATTCCGAGTCTCTTAAGGGTTCTCACACTGCTTTCCATAGTGGTTGTACCAGTTTACATTACCACCAGCAGTGGATGAATGTTCCCCTTTCCCCACAACCCCTCCAGTGTCTGTTGTCTTTTGTTTCCTTGATCTTAGCTAGCCGTACTAGAGTGAGATGATATCTGAGAGTGGTTTTAATTTGCGTTTCCTTAATTATCAATGATGTTGAACACTTTTTAAGATGTTTCTCAGCCATCTTTAATTCCTCACTGGTGAAGACTCTGTTTAGCTCTTTACTCCGTCTTTTGAGTAGGTCATTTGTCTTCTTACTTCTTTGTTTTTGAGTAGTTTATATATTCTTGACATTAATGCTCTGTCAGATGTGTCACTGGAAAAGATTTCTTCCCACTCTGTGGGTTTTCTCTTCACCTCCTTGATTGTTTCTTTTGCTGTACAGAAGCTTTTGAGTTTTATGAGGTCCCACTTGTCAACTGCTGACCTTATTTCCTGTGTGGCTGCTGTCTGATTTAGAAAGTCTTCTCCTAAACCTATGTCTTATAGGTTGTTGCCAACTTTTTCTTTTATCACCTTCAGGGTTTCAGGCTTCACTTTGAGATCTTTGATCCGCTTGGAGTTTATTTTCATACTGGGTGAAAGGTATGGGTTTAATTTTGCTGTTTATTCAGATATTAACTGCAGTGTGTCATGGTAATGCAGTATCTTCCTTTTCTATCTTATGGAATAGTGTAAAGGCCATTGGTATTATTTCTTTCAAGATTTTGTAGAATTCAGTAATCCATCCTTATGGTCTGGGATTTTTCTTGTTGGAAGACTGAGTTGTTGGTTTCTTCTTGGTTTAATTTTGTTAAACCATATATCTAGCAACCTATACATTTCTTCTCAATTTTACAGTTTTTTAGAACATAGTTTTAAAAAAAACATTCCTGGTAATCCTCCAGATTTTCTTGGTATCAGCTGTAATGTCCTCTTTTTCATCTTTAACTTTATTACATTTGGTGCTTTCTCCTTTTTTTGGTTAGTTTGGTTAGGGTTTGTTGATATTGTTTGTTTTCCCAAAATATCAACTTTTTGCTTTACTGAATTTTTGCATTGTTCTTTTATTCTCCATTTCATAAATTTTCTACTGGTCTTTGACATTTCTGGTCCTCTATGGCATATTTATTTGAACTATATTTTTCTAAAATCTTGACTGCATCAAGTTATTTGTTTGAGAGTACTATTTAATATTCAAAGCTATACTTTTTTCCTCTTAGAACTGCTAAGTTCACCTCCCCATGGTAAGTTGCGCTTTCTATTTCATTTGATATTAGAAAAGTTTTAACTTCTTCATATTGTGCATTCAAGAATATATTGTACAATCTCCAGATATGTGCACAGAGTCTATGGTTTATTTTGCTTTTGAATTAATGCTATTCCACTCTGATCAAAAATTAATTTAATTCTTTTGTATTTTATAGATGTCCCTTATATTTAGAATGTGGCCTACTTTTGGAGAAAATTCCCTAGACTGCTGAGAAAGTGTGTATTCATAGCTGTTGGATGGAATACTCTCTAGATCTCTTTTGAGTCTTGTTTCATTATGGTACAATTTAACTCTGAAGTTTCTTTGTTAATTTTTAGTCATGATGACCTATATATATTGATAAAAATGGAGTATAGGTCACCCAATACTATTGTATCACAACACATCTGTTCATTTGTGTCCACTGGTGTTTGTTTTATGAAAGTAGGAGCACCAATATTTAGTGAATACATATTTACAATTAGTATACCTTCTTAATGGACCATCCAGTTTATAATAGCATTCTTTATCTCTTCTGACTCATTTTCCTTTAAAGTCTGCTTTATCAACTATCAGAATAGCTGTACTGATTTATTTTCCATTTGCTGGTTATATTGACTTCCACTGTATCACTTTCAGTCTGTTAATGTGTATGTCATGAAATGTGTTTCTTGTCAATAAAAGATAGGTGTAATGGAATTGCTTGGTCACTGTCTTTTAACTAGAGAGTTAAGTCACTTCTCTTGTAGGGTTTTTTTTTTAAACATTAACTTTTTTTAATTTTTTATTTATTTTCTATGTGTATGAATGTACTGCCTGCATGTAGGTCTGTGCGCCCATGCCGTGCAATGCTGCGGAGGTCAGAAGAGGGTGTTGGATTCCCCTGGAACTGGAGTTAAAGACGGTTCTCAGCCACCATGTGGGTGCTGGGGACTGAACCCAGGTCCTCTGCAAGAGCAGTCAGCGCTCTTAACCTGCTAGGCCATCTCTCCAGCCCCTTGTAGGGTTATTTTTTAGAAATATTTGTAATTTACCATTTTGTTGGGTGTTTTTCTAAATGGTTGGATTATTGCTTGTTCTTTTCTTCCCTGTTCATATTAGTGTCTGGCTAGTTTGTTGTGTTGAATATTATGGATTCCTTCTTAATTCCATTGTTCATCTGTTCCACCTATAAATTTATTATTTCCTTTCCTGTGTTTTCATAATTGAGACCATCTTACTTTCTTCTTTACACATCTTCTGCACTGATTGCTTGGTGGTCAATCGCCTTGTTTGATACTTGTCTTGAAATTTCATTATTTCTGCATCAATTTTTTTAAAAAATAACTTGGCGGGGCTGGAGAGATGGTTCAGTGGTTAAGAGCGCCAACCGCTCTTGCAGAGTACCCGGGTTCAATCCCCAGCACCCACATGGTGGCTAAGAACCATCTTTAACTCCAGTTCCAGGGGAGTCAGATGCCCTTTTCTGACCTCCGCAGCATTACACAACACGGGTGCACCAACCTACATGCAGACAGTACACACGTATACATAAAAAAATAAAAAAATAGGGGGCTGGAGATATGGCCTAGCGGTTAAGAGCACCGGCTTCTCTTGCAGAGGACCCGGGTTCAATCCCCAGCACCCACATGGCGGCCGAGAACCGTCTGAAACTCCAATTCCAGGAGAACTCCAGCTCCAGGGGAATCCAAGACCCTCTTCTGACCTCCACGGCATTGCACGACACGGGTGCACAAACTTGCATGTAGACAGTACATTCATACACATACAGAAATAAATAAAATTAATAAAAAAATAAATAAAATAAATAAAAAAATAATTTGGCTGAAGATAACAATGTTGGTCTACTTTCAGGTCTTGAAGTGCATCATTCCATGCTTTCCTGCCTTTCAGTGTCTCTGTTGGGAGTTATTCTAACAGATTTGCCTTTGTAAATGAGCTGGAGTTTTAATACTACAGCTGTTAATGTTTCTTTGTTGTTATGTTGTCTTTTTGTCCTCTTCACTATAATATATTCAAAAGACCATCTTTTCTGGATGTCTATTTGAGCTTCTAAATGTCTCTTGTGATTGAATGACTAATTCTTTCCCTGGCTTGGGGAATTTTTCTGCTTTAATTTCATTGAATATACTTTTTCATCTCTTTGCTTTTATCCCAGTTCCTTCTGTACCATGGATTCTCAGGTTTGGTCTCTTGATCATGGCTCAGACTTTTCAGTTTTAGTCATACTTATTTATGCTTGTTTTCTTCATTGATGACTGAACACAGTGATCCTTGGCTTTGTCCTCTAACCTTGATATATGTTCTTCTGCTTGGTTGAGTCTATTGCTTATGCTTTCTGCTGTGCTTTTATTTAATTCTTTGAGTTCTGTACTTCCAAAACTTCTCCATTTTGTTCAAAATCCCAATTTGCTTTAAGAATTTCTCATCCTTGTTGCTGGCTTCTTCTCTTTGTGCTGAATTCATCCTTATTTAATTTATCTGCTTGTTTGTGTGCACTTTGAAGTCACTGATCATTTTACAAGTCATTTTAATTTTTTTATTTATCTAAATTTTGAAAGTTTAATACAAAGCATTTTGAGCATATCCATCCCATACCAAATGTCTCCAAGTCCCCATCCTACTTTCTATTGCTATGATAAAAATATTGACCAAGGTGGGCATAGTGATGCATGCCTTTTATCCCAGCACTGAGGAGACAGAGGTAGGTGGATCTCTGTGAGTTCAAAGCCACCCTGGTCTACAGAGCAAGCTCCAGGTCAGCTGGGACTAAAAGGGAGACCCTGTCTCAAAAAAAAAAAAAAAAAAAAAAAAAAAACCGACCAAACTCAACTTGGGGGAAAAAAGAGTTTAATTTACCTACATCTCCTGTGTTGCACAGTGCATTATCATGACAAGCCAAGGCAGGAGCTCAGTGCTGAAACCTGGAGGCAAGAGCTGATGCAGACCATGCTGGAATGCTGCTTCCTAACTTGCTCCCCTGGCCTGTGTTCAACCTGCTTTCTTACACAATAGGATCACCAGCCCAGAGGCGACACCTCCAACAGTGAGCTGGGCCCTCCCACATCACTCAGCAATTAAGATAATGCCTCAGAGATATGGCCACAGGCCAGTCCAATGGAGACAGCTCCGCATTTAGGTTCCCTCTCCTCTGCCCAGGTGTATCAAGTTGACAACTGATGCTATTCAGCATATCCCCCTCCCAAGTTCATTTCCTCTATTTATTTTTATTTATTTATTTATTTATTTATTTTTGAAACAGGGTCTCCCTGTAGCTCCAGATGTCCTTGAACTTACATAGATCCACCTGCTTCTGCGTCCCAGTGCTGGGATTAAAGGCATGCATCACCATGCCCACCTTGGTCAATATTTTTATCATAGCAATAGAAAATAGGATGGGACTTGGAGACATTTGGTATGGGATGGATATGATCAAAATGCTTTGTATGAAACTTTCAAAATTTAGATAAATTAAAAAAATTAAAATGACTTGTAAAATGATAGAAAGTGCTGGGATTAAGGGCATGTACCACCATGCCCAACCTCTTCCTTTTTTAAAATAACTCTGAGTCCACAGTTACTTATTCTGTGTACTTTGACAAGCAGTGAGTCTTGGCAGTAACCTCCATTCACTGCAAAAAGAAACCTGTCTGAAAAAGAAAAAAAATTAAAAAAAAAAAAAAAGAGCACAGTTGTTTTGCCTATCTTACTGGCAAGTGCAGCTACCCTGTGGCTACCACTGTTTTTGCCATCCTTCAAAGATGTGAGAAGACACAGCTTTTCAACCTTCCAATATGAACTGAAGACTCATGTTGTCTCTCCAAGAATCCTCCAAACCTTCAGTGCCAGATGGGGACTCTTCAGACATCCAGTTTGTGGACTGAGCTACTACTGGGGTTTCAGCCTCTTCGGATTATAGACTGCCATTGTTGAACTACCCAGGCTGTATCATGGGGACCAGTAGAGGAAGATCAAGACAGGACGTGGTGCTTACTGGACCTCATTTGGTGACCATGGGAAGGGAAAACCCCAGTGTGGAGCACAAGGGCAGAACAGATGGTTGTTTGGGCTTGCCAAGGAGGAGACTTCAAACATGACATCTTTCAGCCTAATAAAGAAAAAAATCATAAGCTGAAGATGCTAAAACCTATGATATATGTGGCATGCATATGTGCATATTTTGGAGTGGTGCAACTTGGAAGGAACAACAACAACAACAAAAAGGACTGGGTCAAAGAACTAACTGAAATGGTGAACTTCTACTCAAAACAGTAAACTTCTGCATCGAAAATTTTTAAAGAGACTGAGAAAAAGATGAAAAACATGGTTGGCAGAATGCATGAGCTCTGGTGGGGTTAGGAGGCAAGGAAGGGGGCATGGGTCTAGATTTGATTGGAACTTTTGTATGACATACACAAAGGTTCAATAAAAATTGGCTTTGAAAAAAAGAAAAGAAGCCTCTCTGATAAAGGTGAGAACTGCATTGATCAATGAGTATAAGTATTTAGAAGACAATTTAATACTATTCCCATTTACCAAAATAATAGCAGCAGGTTCTCCCTTAGGGCATGTGACCTTCCAGGCTGGGGTTCTTGGCCAAGTCTATCATACAAGGTATGAGATCCTTTCTGCAGAGCAGGTCTTAAATCCATTCAGAAAGTTACCCCCATAACATTCATGTTGCTATTGTACCAATGGGCATATCTTTCAAGGCTGCTATTATTGTAGCTCACAGCGTTCACAATTGGGTAAGATTATTGATGGACTTTTTCCCCTGCATAGCAACTTTTGGCCTTATTAATGCTAGCCATCCGGGAAGAAGCTTCCAGGCTAGTACCAAATTGATTTCTCCAGGCCCCGGGAGCAAAGCATGTGATGTTTTCAGCTGTAGGCTCTTACCATCAAGTTCTGGTGGCCAACAAAGAGCAATAGCAGTAACCATAAAGGTTGAGTTTTAATTCTTCACCCAGCATCAAACCAATTTCAGTATTTTTGACTTAGGATCTTTTAGAAGATTCATGGAACCCTTATTTTTATAATGTTTGTGAGTTACAACTTATACATCTATTGGTTTGAATATATTTTCCTATTTAATTGGGGGATCCTTTTAGTTATCCTACTCTCAAGGGCTCAGTTCCAAGTACCACTCACAGAGACGAAAACAAGCTGTGGTGACCAACCATACCAAACTGAATAAGATAGAGAAATATGCTTCAAATTGATTAAAGTCCACTAATACATTACTAACAACCATACAACAGATCATTAAATGAACTTTAAAAAATTATTTGATGTGAACGTAGAAATAGTAAATGAATGAGATAATGGGAGGGTGATGAAAAGGAGAAAAACAAGGTTTTAAAAGGAAAGAGTGCACAAGACTATTGTAAAAAAAAGAATTAAAGCACAAGAGATAAAAAAAGAAAGATGCCCCAAAAATAAAAAAGTGTAAATAAAATTAGGTAAGTATAATGAGAAAAATAGAAACTAAAAATATTAATTTTTTAAACATTTTTATTTATTTAATTTAATGTATATGAGTGGTGTATGTTTGCATGCGTGTTTGTTGTGTGTGTACCATGTGCCTGAAATGTCTAAAGATGTCTGTCAAACCCCCTGTAATACCCCCTGTAACTAAATTTACTGACTGTTGTTAGCTACTATATATGTACTAAGACCTGAACTCAGAGCCTCTGCAAGAAGAGTCAGTGCTCTTAACCACTGAGCCATCTCTACAGCCTCTAAAAATAAAACAAGTTTTAAAAAATAAGACAGATCAAAATACTATTAAAACATTTTTTGTGGGTTTTTTTTTTTTTGAGACAAAGTTTCCCTGTAGCCCCATATGTCCTGGAACTCACTATGTATGGCCACAGGATGGCCTTGAACTCATGGAGATCCACCTGCCTCTGCCTCCCAAGTGTTGGGATTAAATGTGTGCATAACCATGCCTGGCTCTATTAAAACATTTTTTTTAGATATTTTTTTAATTTTTTTTTATTTTTATTTCTTTTTTTTAATTTAATTTTTTTTATTGATGCTTTGTGCATTTCGTACATCATTTTCCAATTCAGATCAGGCATTTTTCCCTTTCCCTTCCCCCCCACCCCCATCCCATCCCAGATCATGTATTCTGCCACAACTGTCTTGCATCTTTCTCTGTTTTTTTTTTCCTTTTTTAGCTATAAGTGATAATCCATGAGTACAAGCATCCTTCATGCAAAACCAATCTACAGGCTGTTGTGTCCAAACCCCCACAGCCCCACCATCCAGTGGGGGGGTGACATATTAAAACATTTTTTTTTAAATGAAAAATAAGAAGCAAAAGAAGATAAAAGGTGGAATATTCAAATAACTTTTTTCCAATCGGGTAAAACTTGAGACAATTAGGGGAATGAAGCTGGCATAGAGAGGAGGGTTCGTTGAGTTTGTAAACTCTTGTCTTTCATAAGGTTGAGGCTGGTGTTGAACCTGTACTGCACAGGTGTCATAGGTCTTCCAGAGCTGTCTTCACTCTTGATGCTTCCCTCCTTATTCACCAGGAGCCCCTGCTGGCCACATTCAGCTTTCTAGTATGGGATTGGCAGGTTCTCCCACCTTCTGAGACTCACCAGATTGTGTACTCAGGTGTTCCATGTTCTAGTATGGGATTGGCAGGTTCTCCCACCTTCTGAGACTCACCAGATTGTGTACTCAGTGTTCCATGTTCTAGTATGGGATTGGCAGGTTCTCCCACCTTCTGAGACTCACCAGATTGTGTACTCACGTGTTCCATGTTCTAGTATGGGATTGGCAGCTTCTCCCACCTTCTGAGACTCACCAGATTGTGTACTCACATGTTCCATGTTCTGGTATGGGATTGGCAGCTTCTCCCACCTTCTGAGACTCACCAGATTGTATACTCAGGTGTTCCATGTTCCAGGAAGGGAGCATCTTCCAGAGCCTTTTTGGACTGAGAGAAGCAACCACAACCCTGAAGACCTGTCTGTCTACTTTCAGAGTCTGCAAAGCATTAAACACCATCCTGGAGATGGTGATTAACACACAGACCCACAACTACTCAGCATGCAGAGAAAAAGAGACTGCAGTTTTTCACCGTAAGAAAGACATGTATATCAACCTCTGTCTCCCAAGGCTCAGGAAACTTTGCAGAAGAGGGGGCAGAAAGATGGAAAGAGACAGAGGGGTAGATAACCACAAGGAAAGAGTTTTCTATATAGCTGGGCAGATACTCATGTAAATTCACTGTAATCCTGACAGCATGCACAAGACCCACATAAGCTCAAGCCATACAAAATCCCAGCATAGAAGTAAAGTAGGTAAAAAGCTCCAACGTAGGCTGGGCATGGTGGCCCATGCCTTTAATCCCAGCACTCAGGAGGCAGAGGCAGGCAGATCTCTGTGAGTTCAATTCCAGCCTGGTCTATAGAGCGAGTTCCAGGCCAGCTGGGGCTACAGGGAGACCTTGTCTCAAAAGGACCATAAATAAATAAATAAATAAATAAATAAATAAATAAATAAATAAAGCTCCAACCTAGCTGAGGAACTTCTGGTAACTGATAGGTGCTGGGAGGAGGGTAGACCATTTTCTTTAAGGGGCTGATGCTGAGTAGGTTAACCAGGCTTTAGTGGATAGACCCACACATAAGGGCATTGCTGAACACAAATTTGAATGGATAGCCTTAAGTTTGTAGACACATGATACTGTACATGACATCAGATGGAGGCCTCTGGGCAGGGGAGAGTTCCTAAATATGATCAAAATACATAGTATAAAATTCTCAAAATTCAACTAAATTAAAAAATAAAAAAAAACCCTGCTGGAAGTGGGCAGCTGGTTCAGAGTTCTCACAACCTAAAGCACTGAATCTCATGGCAGTAAGTAGTCTAAGAGGCTGCTCTGCTTGCTGACCTTAGTCCCAGGGCAATCAACTCCATGGTATCCTCAGGTGATGAGGTCAGCCTCCAGCCACCAAGGGTGGAGTTACCTCCAACTGCACATTTCTCTGCCAGAGCAGAGCTTTGTGAAATCTGAACTTTTTAGCTTATCAGTATTGGGCCTTCCATCTCCATAACTGCTTCCCATGGCTCTCACACACTAGGGCTGTGGGAAATTGACTTCTGGGTCCCTATTTTGGGATTATTCCTTGCTCTCACACTCAATTTTAAACAATAGTGTCCCTTCCCAGATGGCACCCAGCTACAGTCTTTAGCAACTAAGGGAGGGACTGAAAGGCTGATTCATCTGTCCTGCTGCAGGAATCACTCTCTAGCCAGAACCCAGTACTGGATTCAAAGCTTGTGAGAGCACTGGGCTTGACCCTGAGGCAGAACAGCCAGGCCAGTCTCTTTTTTTGAGGGCTTCCTGGATTAGCTTTAAGGGAGGCCTCTGCTTCCCCTTCCCCTGCTGTGGAGCCCCATGGCTAGAGCCCTGTGAGGCTTATTTCTTTTCCCTGAGTCACCTTTTGTGTCTACACTATTCAGCTGTCCCACTGTTCCCTGTGTGATGTCTGATACTCTTTAGCTTTGTCTCCTTGGAACAAATTCCATTCTGCATTATCTTGACTCTTATTCATCCCGTCACACAGAGGCAGCTTCTAATCTGCCATCTTGCCTATGACTCCACACAGTTTCTTTTTACCGATATTCAAAGTCCTTTTACATACCTTGAAAATCTTGAAATGTGTTCTGATAATGAAGCACATACAACTGTGCAAGGTAGAGCTTGGAGACTGGAAGATTTGGTATATCATGAAAGTGTAATGCGACTATTTTAAACTCTCATTTTAGCAGCTTCAATAAATGTACTTAATGTGACAACCATGATTTATGGTACCTTAAAAGACATAATTATTAGATCCATGGAATTTTAGAATTTACCTATGAATTAATGAGCTATTGTTAGGATACAATTTAACTCTTCTTCGGATAAAGAATATAAGTAAGCAGATACCACTGGACACAATTTCATTTTATTTTTCTGTAATTCTTATAATGGCCAGTTCTATTTCATTGATATTTCTAGTTACAAAGTAAGCCATAGATTAATTTTATTGTTTTCTCTATATCTCCAAGACTAGATCATAATAATTCCTTTCTCTTCTTAAACAATTTACCTTTAAACTTTCATTTTAAACTTCTATTTGTAAATTACTTTAACCCTCTAGAAACTAATGACATACATGACAAATTACAGTCAAGTCTTAACAATATCTGTATATCTGTTCCCTTCCATACATGGGACCTGACTCAGAATGGCCTCTTTGTTTTCTTGATCAACCAGATGCCTGTGCTCCATCAGCCCCTTGAATGGATAAATAATAAGAAAGCTACCACAAATCAAGATAGGTTATGATAACGAGAGCTTGCTTCACAGAGTAGCTGATTTTCAAAATGACTATAATCTATAATACTGTGCATTAATCTTGCCAGGAAATTAGCATATTTATAAATCTTAATAACATGAAAGTGGATAGAGTTGCCTAAGTATCATTTTATTGCTCCCTTTGGTGTCTCTCTGCTGTTATCCAGGAAAAGAACGCTGACGTGTGAATACAGCACAGTTCAACTGACCTCTCACCCATGGACTGAGGATCCTTTTTGGGACAGTTTTATTAACGACAATAGCATACACTATAGAATTTCACACTTCTGCTATGAAGATGTGACTTCCCTGACCTCCAGTGAGATGTCATTAGTATAATAATATCTGATTCATAGTACTATTGTAAGGGTTAAATGAACCAAGACAGCAAAAGAACTTACTAAGTGGTGTTTGGTAATCATGTTTATTTCCAAGGTACAGAAGACCCAGCTGAGCCCCAGGTGTGGGCATGAGGGTTGATGAGCAGAAGAGGTGGAAGAGCACATGAACCTTACAGGTTAATCTGTCTTGTTCTGTCTGCAAGAACTCTCACTAGAAAAGCACAGCCAGGACCTGGAGAAATGGTTCAGGAGTTAAGAGCAATTTCTGCTTCTGGACAGGACTGGATTTTGGTTCCCAGCACAGTTACAGGCTCACATTCACCTGTTACTCCAGGCCTGGGGGATCTGATACCCTGTGCAAGTACCCATACACATATGTACATACACGCAGATAGACATACACACATGCATGTAAATTAAAAGTATAAATGAATTTTTAAAATAAGAAAAGCATTAATTAAATGTAAGAAATAAGCATTTCATGATATTGTACTGTCTGAACATCTGTAATCAATGTACCAACAAAGGACTCACAACATTCCTGACATTTCTCAATGTCTCCTAAAGCCAGTTTCTCCATCAGCTGCCATTCCCAAAGCTCTGGTTGGGCTTCATCACATAGGTGAGCTGATTCTCCTTTCATGGGACAATTACAAGTTCTTTAAAGCTGGGCCAAAATCTTCTCATAGCCCCTATAGCTGTCACTTAGAAGTCACATAGAGCACCATGCACATGGCAAGGAAAGCCTGAGCACCTCTCTTGAGTCACATACCACTTCTGCTCTCTCCATAGTTCCCAAGGGCTTGGAAGGCATGAAGGCAGATTAGAAGACACTCCAAAACTCATGCTTTTTATCCTGCCTACTTGTCCTATGACTGTCACCAAGAACATAGCTGCATGGTCCATGGCAATAGGTCCTGGAACCAGACCCACTGCAAACCCTTAATCAGAGTTTGCTGAATGAATGAGCATCATCCATGGTCACTGGGATGAGATCCAACCAGTTGTGAATCATGGACTGGGCCTCTACTTTCTTGGAATTCTGTCAAAGGGAAACAGTAATCCAAGTAGGGAATCAATATCCCAGAAAATATCAGAGCTCTTTTAGCCGTGCTTTTTTTGTTCAAGGTTATTATTCTGTGATATTTTAATGTCTTTGTATGACATTAAAACAAGAACAATGAAATTAAGCAACCTAAAATTAATGAACAGATTGAAGTAGCATAATACAAAATACACAAAGAGGCTCAAATAAAAAACAAAATCAATTGAAAGTTTTCTGCATTTTTTTTAGCTTTTAAAAAATAAACTGACACGGAAAGGACAAAGAGACTTTCCAAAGGACAAGTGAATTTTACACACCTTTAAAAGTCCTCCAAAATACTTATTTTTAAAAAATAATGAGGCTTAAATTAACCTTAAGTGCTCTTTTAACACCAAAACAATCTGAACAATTGATGTCTAAATTTGGCCAGATTTGGTTATCTCAGAGACTGACAGGCCCCTTCATCTCTCAGTGTAAGGTGCAGAAAATGAAATCATGCATGCCAGATCAATCTCCCTAATTGCCTTGATCATCATAGCATGCCATTTGGACAGGAATCTTGCTAAATAGCATCTAAAAGCCAAACAAGATATGACATTGAGCTCAATCCAGCTCTGTGACTTCACCTATGCCAGTGTGACCTGAAGGACAATGGTTTATTTTGTAAACACTAAAGATACAAAAAGTGCTAGAGTCTATGGGAGTATTCACAAACTTCACGAATGTTGGAGCTGGAGGTAAAGCTGGAAGACCACTAGTCCTTCAGCTTCATTCCCTAGATGAGAAAAGTATTCAGTTGGGCGTCTCCTGTGCACCTGTCACAAGAGACTTCACCTGTGTAACAGCCACTCTAGAATATGGACGAGATCTACAGATAGATAATAGACAGATGATAGATGTAATTATCCATGCACAGCGTAGTACAGTAACATTTACATCTACACCTCTTTTCCTCCTCTCCAAGTTTCTTCCACTCCACATACACACACCTACACAGACAAGCCACTGTTTGCAATTCTTTGGCCCCATAATTCATATATGTGGTTCTGAACCACATCACTGAAACTTGATTAAACTAGATCACAGAAGGGTGAAATGGCTCCCATATTTTGAGTTCAGTTTGGAGACTTCCAGGGCCTTTCTGTCTCTATCCAGTCTTTAATTGTGGGGTGCATCTTATTGTGGAGCTCTGCTGGAGAGGGATTGTGGGAATTGTCTTGCCAAGTCTCAGCAGGGCCTTGCCTATGGCATGCACAGAGCAACACTGCCATCTGCTGGGAGTACCTTCAAAGCCGCTGAGGAAAAATTTGCCCAATACTGTGGGGTGCCTTTGTTCTTCAAAACGCAAGTCAAACTCCAATTAATCAACATTTATTAAAATTAATTCTCACCCGTCCATTAACTTTTAAGGGAATTACAAGGCACACGGCATTATTGGATATCTGCATGAAGTGTTCTCTCCAGGAGGAAGAACAGCATTAATAGAAGGGTATGCCTACTAAAGTGCTGGATTGCTTATACACAATGTTCTGGACACGCCCTTCAGTCAGGCCATTAGAAAACTTACACTAAGACCTTGCATCTTACCTACATGGGCTGACACTGTCACAGTCGGTAATATATGCCACAGCCTTCCCAAGAAATGACATTCTGACCAAGGCTGGTGAGTTCAGAGACCTCAGGTGGAAGTTAGCAATAAGCGCCTCCTCAGAGAACCGAGCCTAGGAGAATTGATGAGCCATATTTCTAGAGAACTTTATCCTTATCTCTTGGAAACATCGATAAAGAGACGTTCGAACCTCCTTTAGGGGTTAATCTGCATGGTTATGCTCAAGATAGTTTAAAAACAGAACTGCACTTCAGGCTTTTTTTGCCTACAAATGTAAGGAATTCTATTTTTGTAGACTCACAGAGAGAATTTTATTTCTCTTTCTACTGGGAGGTAAAATATTCAAAGATCTGGACATAAAAGAATAAACTGTTAGAGGTGGACAGAGCGCAAAGAGGAAGAAAAACGAGCCTTTTCACTGCTTTGGGGTAGACGTGCATTTTTGTGGCTTTCAGAAGTTATACAACAGCGCCACCTAGGGCCCTTTGTGGAATAAACCAGCTCAATTTCCCCTTAGATGACCCCCTTTCTGTACACGGCAGTTGTGCAAAGGGCTAACCTGGCACAAAATGTAATTCTATTTTAGTATTTTATGGTTTATTTGTTTTTGAGGTACAACAGTTTTAAAAAATTATTCTAGTTGTGCTTTTTCATATATGAAAAGCAAAGTAAAAGATATGGAAACAGCAACTGATAAAAAAGGAAGAGGCCGGGAGGGCTAGACAGGGGAAAGAACAATAGAAGCGGCGGTGAATACCAGTGTACATTCTATGCACATATAGTGTCACAAGAAAACTTGATTTTATAATGAATACATGGCAATAGGGATATATCTTAACATTGGGCTTTTTTTTTTCCTTTAGTAGTCAAAAGGTGCCGACAAATTTTTGAATCTTTTTTTTAATTATTAATTTTATTTATTTATGTATGTGTATGAATGTACTCTCTGCATGCAAATCTGTGCACCCGTGTCGTGCAATGCCGCGGAGGTCAGAGAGGGTCTCGGATTCCCCTGGAACTGGAGTTCTCCTGGAATTGGAGTTTCAGACGGTTCTCGGCCGCCATGTGGGTGCTGGGGATCGAACCCGGGTCCTCTGTAAGAGCGGTCGACGCTCTTAACCGCTAGGCCATCTCTCCAGCCTGAATCTTTTGGATAAACTAGTAACTGTGGGTGAAGCCTAGTCAGCTTCCGGGGATTTCACTTTCACTGAACCATCTAATATAACGTAGTAACAAGTTCCTATTTAAATTCAGTTGTATTAAAATTAAGCAAAAAAAAAAAAAATTCAGGTCTTCTGTCCAGTTATCCACACTTCCATAGACACTGGTGCAAGTAGCTTACCAAACTAGACCACAGCAGGTGCAGCACCAAAGCAAAAGCTTTCATTTGGACAGCACTGGCATAACCAGTAATCAGGCTTCCTTCCAAACTGTATCTATATGCTCACAGCAAAAAATTTAAGGACCAGTTTTATCCAGGTAAACCATACATTCCTCAACCCTTTAAAGAGCAAAACAGAAAGGAAAGGGGAAAGAAAAAGAAAATAAACGTCCACTTGTAGGCTTCCTGCCATTCTATGGCTGCAATCTGATAAGCCACTCCTGTTTTAATCCCAGCCTTCCAAGCAGCTCATCTGCAAAATGAGGAGAAATCAAGTGCCTGCATCCACAGTCATCACTGCAAATGTGCGGCATAAATTTCCAGTGGTGACGGCTCAGGAAAGAATCTGCTGACAACTCTGTGTTGGCTTGTGGAACACAGCCCACACAGCAGGCTGCCTGGTTGCCTTAAGGACATTTAGGTGATTTTCTACCCATGCACACTGAAGGCATTTCCTAACAAATCACTTCTAGGCTGGATATTACATCCTGGCCTGGCACAGTGGACCTTGACCACACTCCAGAAGGAGAGAGATGCTTGGGAACTGACAGCCAGTGCAGAGGCCTTGCTCACAAGTTGGGCATGTGCTGAAGCCACAGCAAGGCACCTTAGCTGCACAGGGAAGCACCATAAACCTCCTCTGGTCTAATGTTATGCACAGCTCTTAGCCTGCCAGCATGGAGCCTTTGCCAGGGATCTGGCCAGCAAGCAGAGTTGCTGCAGTCAGCTTTCCCAGATCTGCCCTCTTGTAAGAGCAGGAGGTGGGGTGAGGAAGGGGGAGGCTGGGTCCCTCTCCTCGGCACTCAGTGCCCTTAGGAAAACCCCATGCAGGTTCATCAGGTCACATTCCCTCTTGAAAATGTCATCCAGGCCCCACAGCTCTGAGCATAGCAGTGGCCTCTGGAAAGGTTGGGGTGAAGTCAATATTGTTTCCATTTTTCCGTGTTTCCAAGTTGGCACCTGTAAGGTTAGAGAGAATGTGCAAGAGGCCATAGAAGCCATGTGCCACTTCTCCCCTTAGGCAGGGAATCCCAGCCATCCTTTCTTGGATGGATCAGGCTGGACATGATGTTCCCTGCAACCCAGCAGGCTGGACTGGGCAGGTGTGCAGAACAGGGCCAGCAGAAAAGCAGAAGGCCAAGTCAGGAAGCTGAGCAGAGCCAATGCAGGTGGGGAGGCAGAACACCAGTCTTACAGACCCCTGAGACAGAACCTCAATATCAACGAGTAGAACATCTGCATGATCTGTAGTAAGAGGGAGCAAGAGAGAGAGAATTGTATTGTGGACAGGAGAAAAGACATACTGAGTTCATTCGTGTGTGTGTGTGTGTGTGTGTGTGTGTGTGTGTGTGTGTACACGCATGCATGCATGCATAAGACACCTACCTTACAGGCCCCCTCAACCCCACTCTGGGGGTTATGCTCCTCAGTCCTCTCAAACACACTAACACAATGGCATGGTCCTCTCTGTCACCACTGTCTTAAACATACAAAACAAAAAAAAACAATAACCATCTGGCCCGTTACATACTTTTCCCTCTTCTGAATGGCTCAACTGAAAAAAGTCTAACTGCCGGTTTTGACTCCAAGTTCCTCTGAGGATTGATGCTCCCCACCTGCGTTGCCCAGATAGTCTGCATTCTCTTCATGGAAAAGGTAACAAGAGACCTCAGTTCTCTGGAGAGGGGAAGAGAGAGAATTGCAAAGAAAAAATACATAAAGGAATAGGAGCGGTCTGTGACTGAGAGAGGGCTGGGGAAAGGCTGGATGCAGTCCTCAGAGGTCAAGACCATGGGAAGTCCTGTCCCAGCCAGCACTGGGCTTCCTCACAGCCTCAAGATGAACCAGCTCTTCACAGCCCCACAAAGAGGAGCCATGTCCATGGAACATGGAGAGACACAAACACAGCTGTGTACCAGATTCCCAAGCAAAGTCTACTGAGAGCACCTTTTCATGGCCAGTTATCAGGGACTCCGGGTTTCAGTTCACAGAGAAAAGGGTGAAGTGCAAACTCGGAGAACTAGCACAGAACAGGTTACTCCTGTAGAGTGATAAGGATGAAGCCTTCCCTCAGTGACTATGTAAGCCTAGGGGTGAGGGCAGTGCAAGTCGTGGCCAAGGATGAAGAGAAGGAAGGAAGCTTCAATGACCTATTGGTCAAGGCTTCAGATGAGTTCCCTACCATAACCAGCCTTAATATAGCGAACAACACCACGGTAGTATAACCTTGCTTGTGGCTCTGTGTCCAATTCGGCAAGGAGATAACACACCGATGTTTCAAAGGCCTTCACTGCTCACTGATACAGCTAGTTTTGACAGAAAACTTGTCCACACAGGCCCATGAGATGACTCAGAGAATAAAAGCACTTGCTCCATAAGCCTGACATCCCAAGTTCAATCCCCAGAACCTGTGTGAGGTAGAGGGAGGGTTGTGCTCTGGCTTCCACAAGCTCACTGTGGCATTCACACACCTCCACCACACATGTGTCGTACACATACACAATAATAACAAATGAAATAAAAGACTTAAAAGAAAATTTGTCTGCAACTCACTAGATGACGAAGCTCTGAGATTACAGCGCAGCTGACAAGCGCTGACTAAGCTGTAAATTGATGCTTAGTCATTTTTGTTTCCTTGGCCACGGCGTTCCTTCCTCCTCTGTTTCTCTTTTCCCCTCAAAACAAACTAACCTTTTGAAGCTACCTTTAGTACTGTTCTCTTCAAGGGAAATTCAAGTCCATCTTAGAGCCTTGTAAAGTATCTATTGGAATTGGGGGGGGGGGGGGAAGCTTATCACTAGGTGCACATTTCTACAACAAAATACCTGAGGCAATCTACTTAGGAACTAAAGAGAGATATATATTGGCTCATGCTTTTGGAGGTTCAAGTTCAAGATCCAATGGCCCTGTTGTTTTTTGGCCTATGGTCAAGGCACCACACCATTAAGAAAAATGGGTGGGAGAGCAAACTGTTCACATTG
This sequence comes from Rhizomys pruinosus, assembly GCA_009823505.1. Taxonomy (NCBI): domain Eukaryota; kingdom Metazoa; phylum Chordata; class Mammalia; order Rodentia; family Spalacidae; genus Rhizomys; species Rhizomys pruinosus. The sequence goes on along the minus strand of VZQC01010688.1, from coordinate 165,748 downwards.
TGAACCAGAGCAGGAAGTCTAGGGAGACAAGCAGGGCTCGCACAATCACCTTCAACGACATGCTCAAAGTGATTAAGACCCCTCCCTAAAATCCCCATTTCCCAGTACCACCCCCCTAGGGACCCAGCATTTAGCACATGTGTCTTCCACATTCAAACGATAAAGCCTGGGTAAGAAAATACCTCGTTTCTACTGCTTACCTCATCTGTTTTGTTTGAAAGTTGACCCCATTCCACTAAGCATCCACTAATAACAGGTAAGGACATTCAGCTGCATGGTATGTGCTCTAAAGACCACTCAGAGTTGAGTAAAAGGTGAGAAGAATGGATGGCTGCCGACAATTTAGAGCATAAGAAAATCGAGTGCCAAGTTCACCGTGACATCCCAGCCCCTCTGACCTATCTAGGTAGAGCATACAGAAAGCGTTTCAGTCATCAAGAATGCGGCTGGCAGAAGTCTTTAGCTCCCAGACAGAACAGAAATTCTGGATTTGGGATGATTCAAGAAGATAAAATCAGTTTACTAGCCATAAATCTTTCTAGCTGTATTTTTCCCACATTGGCTTTCATCAGATTCATCAGATTCACCTGTCAGGACAAAGTTCTCAAAAGAGGACCCTAGCTGTGACCCCAGACTACTTAACAACATGCCTCCAACCTCTGTAAGAGGACACTGTTCTAGATGGAGAAAAAAGGAAAGGATTTATCTTCCTCAGATAAATCTCTGAGCTTGTGACAGCAAGAGTCTGGAATTGTTACTATTCAAGCAAAGACCATTCTGACAAAATGCTGTTCCTCTTCGAAATATATTTAGGTGCTAATCTGACATTTCTCTATGTGTCCCCTCTTCCTCTCATCTTTATCCAAGTGTAACGCACACACTCCTTGATGTGGGCCCGGCAAGTCAATCCTCATCTCTCGGCTGTTTATCCCTTCATTTTCCTCAGGCAGATAATCAGAGTACCTGTCAATCCACCAGGCGGGAAATCATTCAGAAGAAACATTGAAAATAGAGGTGTTGTCTGCTCTCCTGAGGGACGGGAGGTACGAAGGTTAAACAGCACCACCCCTGCCATCCAAGTGTCCAGGGCTCATCTGTCTCCAACATGAGCACTGTGCCTTTGGATGGCATTTGTAGGGACTTAAATTATAAAAAAGCACTTCCCCTGACTGGCAAATCCAGTTCCTTCTTTTTAACCTCAGGGAATCTATACTTGTTCCTCTCTTGAAAGCTCTCCTTTCTTTGTACAGGTGAATACTTAAGATGAATGTAACTCTTTCATTAGAATAAGTACCAGCAAAGAGATTTACACATCTGTTTTAGTCTCCAAAGAATGTAAGAATGTTATTTACGCCATGCCCTTTTAATTCTCCAGCCCATTTCTTTATGAATAAATGTGATAGGCAGGGTAGAGAAGGGCGGTTGGAAGGGGACAGAAAAGCTGAAAAACATTTAATGGGATGTATTACCTTCCGGATGGAGATGCCCTCTATGGATTTAAAAATCTAACTTTACATCTGCAGGGAGGATACAGGTGCATCAACTGCCCGTGCGAAGCACTGAACCTTGGCTTTCTTCCTGCAGGATCATCCCAAGGAGCTAAAGTAGGGCAGCCACCCAGCAGGAGGGTCTGTTCCCCTCCACTGCAAATTGCTGTTACACAGTGGCTCTTTCTCCCCTGCTCTGGGGGGTCCATGTAAACACTAAGCACCCCTCACACCTCACAATCTGAGGCCATACATTCCATGGGGCCCAGCCATTTGTCAGGATGAGTCTACAGAGGAGGCAGCTGGGCATTGTTTGCTGCTAACTAGAGAATCTGAGAGGGAAATTCAGTTGAGAGCTTGCTGTGCAACCGCCAGGAATTCTCTTGAGCTCATTATTTGGATAAGAACCAAAGTGAAGAGAATAAAGACGGAGAAAATGTGCCCGCGTCTTTCCCAGGCTTTCTCCCTACCTTGTCCTCTGCTGGTGGCTTCTGTTAAAAGTCAGAGCAGCGGTAGCATTTCTGCTTTCCTTTCAGAATTAGGTTAAAAGAGGTTTTGTTGTTGGGATTTTTTTCCCCTTGAATACAGATTGTTCAAAAAACTTATATTAAAACAGCATTCTCCATTCGTTCCTTGAATTTAATGGCCCCGGTCTAATAAAAACCATTTTCTTTAAATGTTACAGTGTTCAGTGAAGTAAGGCTAGAGTGCCCTCTTTTCCTTTAACAAAGTTTGACTCGATGAAGATTTGAATAATCATGCCATTCTTTGAGCACAGAATATAGACCACACATTTGCTGGTTATGGGAACTATATAATTCTGGGGTAATCTCAGAGAAACTGGCCTAGACCATTATACTCAAACTGGTCTAAACCATTATATTCACAGTAGAGAAACTGAGGCTCTGAGAGTTAAATTGAATTAATTGGTATGGAACTCGAACTCGGTCTTACCCTGATATACATAATACTCTACTATACTATCCAACACAACTGAACTAGATGTGTCCTCGAGGAAATGTGCAACACTCACCTTCATTAACTTGCCTTCTTCATCTCACAGATGAGCAAAGCCAACATAAATGATTAGCTGCTTCAAAATCCAAAAGAATAAATAAATAGTTCAGTTGCTGCTAATGCTGAACAATACATTCTGTGCCATCATCAACACCGCTAGATTTGGGTGTTACATGCTCAGATGGAAATTCATGTGCATGAAGTATCCAAACAAGAACTATCCAGGCTACTGTTATTTTCCATTTACCTCTTTAAATTCCAGTTGAAGAGCTAAAACTTATCTCAAAGTGCCAGAAGTGGGTAGATTATACACAATTCAATCCTAAGAGTCTGTCTAATCAATGTACTGGCCCATATTTTTCACATTTTATGGGACAGCGGGGAAAATTGTTGAGAAGAGCCAATTTGCAGCTGTGTTCTTAATTATGCCTTCTATGTGAAAGGAGGCAGATTTTTAGCAAGAGACTACAGCTGCATTCATAAAGCAGGAGACCCAGTGTTTGCAGCAGATAATTGGATACCATAAAGGTGCCAGAGCCCGTGGTGGATGAAGAGACACCTCTCCTTGTACATGGGTGGCCAGGTCAAGCCACTTGACTCCTTTGTCCCCCAGTCAACCCTACTGCTGAAGCGAATTCAAGCAGCCCGAGCTGCCTGCCAAACAGATGCAATATGTGGGTTGAGCTGGCCTAGACCATTATATTCACCCAAGTCACTGTCACTTGAAAAATAGTGGAGTTCAAAAGTTTCTGCCAGCACTTTGTATCTCTGAGCTGATACCCTGGCTGAGTCAGAAATGGCTCATTCACATGTGTGCACTTTACTTTGGGCCATGACGGAGAGAAAAGGACCTGGTATAGCCATCTTTCTCAGGACTATTCATAAAGAGAACAGTGGTGTAGCCATCTTTGTCGGGACTATTCATAAAGAGAACAGTGGTGTAGCCATCTTTGTTGGGACTATTCATAAAGAGAACAGTGGTGTAGCCATCTTTGTCGGGACTATTCATAAAGAGAACAGTGGTGTAGCCATCTTTGTCGGGACTATTCATAAAGAGAACAGTGGTGTAGCCATCTTTGTCAGGACTATTCATAAAGAGAACAGTGGACAGCAGTTTCTCAACTCAAGTTCGCAAAAACTGTCACTTTGTTTTTCTAAAACTGAGGTTTACTGCTGTAAAAAATCTCCATACCTTAAGAGAAAATGAGAGGAAATTTCAGAGAATAGCCCCATACTGTAGTTATTTATTGCACTCAATTACTTGGTTGTTTATATTGCTTGAAAAAAAAACTGAGAGGTTGAAGAGATGGCTTAGTGCTTAAAAGCATGTGCTGCTGCTCAGAGAGGACCTGATGCAGTTCCCAGCAACTGCAGTTTCCAAGGGATCCAATACCTTCCTCTGACTTCGGTAGGCACTGCATGCATGGTGCATTTACATACGTGCAGGCACTTACATACACATAAAATAAAAATAAATCTATAGAAATAATCACAGAGTAGTCATTCTGCCTGTGTCATCAACATGTGTATGTTGGCATCCTATGATGCCATCTTGCCTATCATGTGTCATCATGGTCGTTGTTCCTCAGGGGGAATCTAATAACCCCCATGCCTTTAGAGCACAATAATAATTCTGCTCCTACAGGCACTCTGATGAGTCTAATACTTCCCACCTCTGTTGGGCTTCTTTGGGGGTCAATATTTTACTCTTTCACCAAGGTAAAGTGGGGAAGCCTGTGGTTCCCCAACCAAGGAAACACAAGTCTCCCCTCTTCTCAGAGATTCCTTAGTGGTGTGTGGATTTCTGTCCTCCGAGTTCAAAGTATAGGTGGTACAACATCTGTCTGGCCTGTATGGGGTCCTGGGTTTGATCTCCAGCACCTCAAAAACAACAAAACTTATTTCTGTTTAAAGTCACTGTTGCTTCCCAAAAATCTTCTGTCCTCTTCCCTACCAAGTCTGGGCAAGGGTAGGAAAGGACACAAAAGTCTCCTTGTGGAGCTTCTGCCAACCTAGTCTTTCTTACTCTCTAATTCTTTAGTTAATTTTTCAATATATGTTTTGATTGAATTTTGTGCATTTCATATACTATATCTTGATCATATTTAGACTCCCCTCCCCTAATTGTAACTTTCATAGTCTCCCACCAGATTTCATTCATTCTGTCATATATCAAGTAAACTTCCTGTATCTTCACAAGAAGGACAGTTTGCTCCAAATGTCTTCTGAGCTCCAAACCCCATATGAAGCTGTGGTTTCTGCCTCTGCAACCAGAACAGAAAATGTTTCCTCTTTAGAAAGGAACACAGAGCAATCCAAAGCACATAGATGAATATTTAAGACACTCCCAGTCTAACATCAAGTTTAGTGTTTTTTCCCAAATGTATCTAGGCAAATTTTCTGATACATCTTTCCCAGAGCTCAGCCAAGTGATCAGATTATTCATGTCATCTGCCTTATCACCTGAAGGCCTTATTCCCACCAGTAAGCAGTGGGCAGGCAACACAGAGGCTCAGACTGTTGACACTGTTCAAACTGGCTGATGATGGAGGTTGCCTAAGACCAGGCACATTCCCACTGCACTGTCAGCCCCCGAAGCTCCCCTGACACTCAGGGGCTGGGGGCAGAAGATCCTTACCCTGCACTGTAAGCATACCCATTCTTCCTGCAACTCTCTTGTTGTGCATGCTGAATAGCAGTATTGTATATGTTTACAAGATTCAGAAGGAGTACAGTCTAGCAAAGCTCCTGAGGAGGTTCTGGGACTTGGTGGTTTTGATATATGCTTCTAGCAGGACTTCCTGGGACTCTAGATTGGAGCTGAAATGCCAGACAGAAAGCATTTTGGATAAAACCAGAGACCCATGATCAGATAATGTGACCTTCTCTATATTTATAAGCACTAGAGACATTGTCTGAATAATATATTTGTTATTTGAACTTCTGTAGCTCGGCAATCTTGTGGTTCCATCTCTGAGCATCATTACCTTTTTATGAGATGATACTAACCCTTAGATTCTAGGAGAAAAATATAAATACCAAAAAGGTGGCATACCTTTCCTTCTATTCTGGATATTTCAGTCCAAAACTAACTAGGTAGAGCGGATCAGGAGGGAGGGTGGGCACAGTCCTACTCTGGATGTCGGGACAAGGAAGAGACCTAGCTGAGGAAGATGCTCGCTCATGCAGGTGACAGCAGCAGTCCTCTGAGAGGCTGAGAGCTAGGTGTGGTGGTGCACACCTGTAATCTCACCACTGGGGAACCTGAGACAAGATCTTGACTTGAAGGACAGCATGGATACATAGCAAAATCTTGTCTCCCCACCAATTCCCAACTGAAATCCTAGAAGAACCATTAGGCAGGATCCTGCGAGGAAGATCAGGAATTACATAGAGGGGAGTTGATAAGTCAAAAATGCATATTGAAACCACACGAAGACCCTGCCATACTTAACAGAAGAAAATGTAAATCATGAATTAACATACCATCCAAACATCTGTGTCTATACCAAAGAAACCTACCATAACAATTAGTACTGTTTAAATACCTATATATCTAATTGTGTGTGCTTCATTAGTAGGATCCAAAGGCTATATATTATACTGTTTAATACCTAAATATCTAATTGCATGTGCTTCATCAGTAGGATCGAAAGGTTATGCCTGGACAAGCTGGCAGCCCATGAAAGAAAACAGCCAGAACTGACTAGAGACCAAGACATCAGCTCCAGAGAAAGTAGACTGTTTTGCTTCTCATCCACCTGTGCCCCTTTTCTAAGCCTAGGGAACAATCTGCGGAAGAGGGGGCGTGGTAGAATGTAAGGGCTTCGATTGGGGTTAATGGTGAAACTACAACAATATAGACTGGACACTCATTTGATCAACTTGATTGAACATACCCCCCCTGGTGGATGGTGGGACCCATGAGCTGTGTGGGTTTGGGCACAACTGCTTGCAAATTGGTTTTACATGAAGGATGCTTGTACTCACAAATTATCACTTATTGTTAAAAAAAATGAAAAAACAAAACAAAAAAGCAGAGAAAGATGCAGAAAACTTGCGGCAGAATGCATGATCTGGGATGGGTAGGGGTGGGGTGGGGGGAAGGGAAGGGGATATATGCCTGAACTGAATTGGAAAATGTTGTATGAAATACACAAACCATCAATAAAAAAAAAAAAAAAGAAAATAATGGAAGTCAAGTTTTCCATGGTGAGAGAAGAGAGTTACAAGTATGGCAAGAGACAAAACTGAAATCTTGCAATGTTAGATTGGAATTTCAGGATTTATATAAGTTGAATTTTCAATCACATTGATAGATATGGAGGAAAACATACATGTAAATATTTGTTTATATATTCTCACAAGTATAAACACATATTCTACAACTCCTTCAATGAGAGGATCAGAAAGCAGGGCCACTTAGAAACACTAAGTATAATTTCAACCAGGTCCTGGTTGGGGCATGCTAGTCCTCACTAAAATCAGAAGAAGGAGGTATCAAGGAAAGTAGAAAAACCTGAAATATGAAGCCAAAATGTGAAAAAGATTCAGACAAAATTAAAAGAGCAGAGAGCAGTTTGATGGAGTCCCACTGACCAAATGTGGGTTAATTTAAGCATCAGAATGCATAACAATGGTAGTAGAATATAATCCATTAAATGCCATTGGAGGACAAGAGACTATACTGACAAATAAATAGGAAAAAATCTTTGCATTAGCATGCCAACTAATACATGTAGAAGAAATAACAGAATTAGAAAAATATCATATAGTAAAAATCAATTTAACTTTTAAATGGTAATAATTGCCAGAGTAGCAGATGAAATTTAATAAGAGGGGGATACTTACAAAGTCTCAAACTATACATATTAATACATATTAACTACAAAGAATAAAAGAGAATCTCTACACTGGACAAGCTTGATAAATACTACCTCAGTGAAAAGATTAAATTTACATCACTGGTGTCACACCTGGCAGAATGCAAGGAAAAGAACACAAAATCCTTTCTACAATACTCCTACCCAAAACACATAGAATAAATATTTTATGAAGAAACATCAGACAATTCCAGATGAAGAATTCTCAAAAACAAACTGTGTGTAATCTTGAAAAACAACAGAGTCAAAAATGACAATTAAATGAATTGGGCAAGTCTAATACAGATTCATCCTTCTAAAAGACAATTGACAAAACCTTGGATGAGGTCAGGGGATGACATGGAGTAATATATAAATGTCATTTCTCTGACTTTGATGATTGTATTGTGGATAAGTAGAAGAATATCCTTTTCACAAGGAATGCAAACTCGAGACCAGGATAGAGAAGATTCATGTTAGCAACTTATACTGAAAGAATCAAGAAAAACACGCCCATCACTACGCAATGTTTTCCATAAGTTTGAAAATGTTGTAAAAATATCTGAAGTAAAAGACAACACAAAACAAGAAAAAATATAATCATATATAACAAAGAGAAATAGCTTAGGTATACACTGAGGATGAGAAAGCACTAGAATGGACCAACAGCTGTTCCAAGACAAAAAGTTGTATGTTCTATTGCTCTATGGGAATGAAGGAGCCTCTTAAACTTATTGCCTAAACCAACACCTATTCTAAAAGCTAGAGAAAGTGCTATAACCAAACACCAAAAGAAAGGGATATTTATAGCCCTTACACAATGCACGTCGGTATTATTTTATACGGTTCTAATGGACTAATCTAGCATCATGTATTAGAAAGACAAAACATGAAGATATATCTTTAAATCCAGAATATTAAAATATTCTCTAATAATGGCTTAAAGCACTATCAATATTCCTTCTCCACCAGAAACAAAAACAGTTAAAAATTATTTTAATGGCTCTCATCTCTTTAGCCAAATAAAAGCATCAAAATTGGGCACACTGGACTTAATTATCTTTTCCCTGGCATACTTATGATTTCTACTTACTGAATCTCTATATCTGAAAGATTCCTTAATTACACACACACACACACAGCTTATTCAAGGCAAAACCCTGACTAATTCTCACATCTATTACCGCAAGACACACCTCAGATTACATTCCATGGCTGAAAAGGTGAACTGTCTGGAAATGCTGATCCAGAACTTTTTCATTTTTAATGGTAAGGAAATTGAAACTGATTCAGTAGAGTTCTCAAGGAGAAAGAAAAAATTAATTAACCAAAGTATAGCGTGGTGGTCAGAAACACAAAGCCAAACTTCCTGCCTACATATCTTGCTTTTGCCATGGGAGAGCTGTGCATTCTTGGGGAGTTACTTAACATCTCTGTGCCTCAAGTTTCTCATTTATTAAATAGTATTAATGATTTTATCTATTCTATAGAGTTGTCACAGGATTTAATGAACTATTTTATCCTAAGTACTTAAAACAGTAATTGGCTTATTTTGTGACCAATAAATGTCAGTTATTTATAAGTAGTTGAATGCCAGCAAGGGGCATTGTCTACATGGGGTTGGTTATGGGCATGTCTGTGAGGGATTGTCTTGATTGTCTTATTGATATGGAAAGCACCACTCTAAATGTGGGCAGCACCTCCTGGGTGTCCCAGACAAAAGAATTAAGCTTTTCACTTTTGTTTTTGGTCACTTGGTCTTCACTGACACTGACAAGTTCATCTACCCAGTTGCTGCTGCTGTTGCTTATTCCTTTGCTTATATTAGAACCACTCCAGGTTTCCAATGTAGACTAAAGATCAGCAGCTCAATAGAAAGCCTCCAGACCTTCAGTGCCAGATTGGGACTGCTGAGATAAGAAGCCTCATGGACTGAGCAACTATCAGGTTCTAGGCCTCTCCGGTGTGAGACAGCTAGTGTGAGGCTGCTCTGATTTTATGGGGTAGCACAATGTAATAAACTTCATTGCTTTCATTCTAGTAGTTCTGTTCTTATAAAGAAGTCTGACTAATATGCCTGAGCATTATCGTGAGTTCAATTTCAGACAGAGCTACAGAATGAGACCTTGTTTCAAAATAAAAAAAAAATTATTACATTCATTTTCCACCACTATGCCAGCCCTGAAAATCAAGGCAGACTGTGTTCCTTTATAGTTGGGGAAACTGAAGTTCAGAATCAAAACATTTTCAGTAGATAATATGTTTGATTCAGTTTGATAATAATGTTTAGAACTTTTGGCAACCAATGGCTACAGGGAGGGGCAAAGTCAGGGCTCCTTGGAGGATGGGACTCTTAGCAGGTTTACCAGGCTCCAGTGGACAGACATCTGGGAACACAGTTAGACTCTTGAGGCCTTATTTTACACATTAGTAGAGTGTATTGACTTGGGTGGGAGCAGTAAGCAGAGGTCAGATAAGGGAGGGAATCTAACTATCAAATTATATTGTATGAAAAGAATAAATATTTCAATAAAAAAATAAAATAAAGCAATTTTAAAATATTAATTTTGTATATGAAATACCAATTAGATTTCTGTGAAGTTTTGTATCCTCTTTCTTGTTTTGATGAGTTTTGTGGTAAAATAACATTTAGAAAAAAAGAAAATATAGAAATCTTGACCTTTTATATTTTCACAAAAGATTTCTAAAAGACATTTTTTATTGATTCTTGAAATGGAAAAGACTCCCTGGTTAATTAATCTTTTTCAAATATGAATAAATTCAGTCCAAGAGCATGCCTCATTCAGCCTTCCCTGAACATTATTAAATGAATATTTCCCAGAATAAACCTCTAGTGTGTACTACAATACTGCCACTTGAACCTATTCAGCATTAGGAACAATGCAAGAGATTCACCCAGTTCCCCTTTCAATAATATAGCTACGCTATCTTATGTGAGCAAAATATTTTAAAATTACTTTTGAAATTACTTTCTATAACTTTTTTTTCTTATGATCCTTTTTAAAGAACAAAAGTCTAAAGACCCTGGTGGAGTGGGTACTCTTAGTCTTACCTTGTAAGTAAAGAGAGAAAAAGTTTGAATGAGTAGCCAAGGTCACTCAGGCACTTAACTTTGCCCATTTATTCTGATTTCTATATAAGTGTTTTGACCCTTTTGTCTATAAAACTCTTGACAGTCACATTCATGCAGTGTTTTTTTTTTTTTTAAAAAGGAACTAATAAAGTAGCTTATCACAACTCTCCCATTATTGGCTGAGGTAGATAGTCACAAATTTATTTTCCTTTGGACCAGAGGAAAAATTGGATTTTGTAACCACCAGATCATAGTGGCCTCCCAAGTGTCAATAGTGGGATTACCGATCAGTGTTATGGGGTGAAGGTTTTTCCCTCAAAACTCACATGTTGAAATCTCAACCCACAATATGACTGTTAGGAATTGGAATCTTTAGGGGAGAAATTATGAATTATATCCTTTTAAAGGGTCACTATAATGCAATATATGTGACAGGAAAGGGAAAGGAGGCTCGCTGGAGGGAGGGAGGGAACCGGGAGAAGAGTATGAGAGTGAAAGGAGGGGGGAGAGATCAACAAAGTGTATATGAAAATGCCGTAAGGAAATCCATGACTTTGTATCCTGACTTTAAAAACATAGACATAAAAGTGTTGCTAGAGAATGGTTTTGTCTCTTCTGCTATGTAAAGTTACATCAAAAAATAGCCACCTGTGAATCAGAAAGTAAGTTGCCACCAGACGTTGAATCTGCTGGCACCTTGACCTTGTACCCTGTGATAAGTTAATATTATATTGAGTAAGCCACTCATTCAGTCTAAGCAATTACTGTAATATCAGCCCAAATTGAATAAGACTAGTGTTAGTTTTGCTTGTTTGCTAATTCTTTCTTCTTTTTTTTTTTTTTTTTCTTTCAGACCGTCTCCCCTGTAGCCTCTGCTGGCCTGGAACTCACTATGTAGATCAGGTTGGCCTCAATCTCACAGACAACCTCACAAGCCTCTGCTTCCCACATAGTTGGATGAAAGATGTATGCCATTGTACCCAACAAGGCCGGGGTTGTTTTAAATGGCCTGTAAGTAAGTTGATAGAAAACAAAACAAATAAGTATATACTGCAATGGATGTTGTAAGTAGGCAAGTTGTTTTTTCTTAATATTTTCACTAATGCGTATTATGTATGTTCACTTCCTCCTTCATTTATGTTTTTTAATGTAATACTTCTATTGATGTTTTGTGTAGTTCATACATCATTTAACTTTTTTTTTATTTCAGACAAATAGCATAAAAATAAGTACATTTTTTTTAATTCCTTAGAGGAAACTTTCAAAAAGATTAGGTCACTACAGCAGACTGAGAATAAATGGGGCAAGGAAATTCAAAATGGGTACAAAAGTATAATTTTAAAACTTTACCCATGGTGGATACTGTTTTTAGCAAAAAATGGTCAACCAAATCTGATCCTTTGAGTTTCCTTTCAGGTGCACTTAACTTGTACAGATTCTCTCAGCTCTCATATTCTACTGCGGAAAAGAAGCTTACCTGTGTAAGATGGATGACTCGCTCCACAGTCATAGTCACTGGTCATACAAAGAATGAAACAGTATGTTCTAGAGGCAAAAACCTTCATTGTCAGATAGACCGATTACTACTAAGGAGGCAAAGATTAGGCAACAATCTTGGAGTACATGATTTTATGGTGCATTCTGCAAACTTTTTAGTATGATGGAACCTTTCACAGACCAGTTGTGCTTCACCTAAGGACCTAGGGTGCTGGACACTCAGAGTCACCAAAGGTCAACCCAGGATCCAAGTTTGCTGTGTCAAGGGAATTTCAATAAGATTGGTTTGCACTCTGGGCTATTAGAGCCCCTGAGGATATAGGACCCACGCACTCTATATATGTCCCCCTGGCCCAACCAGGGAAGTGACCATGCACTGCCCCTCCAATTATAAGTAATTTAAGCTCACCCCTATCCATCCGTAGCTCCCATTTGTTCATTGTCTGCCAGCCTTTAGTCACTTGGTCAGCACACAACCCTTAACCACTGCAGATTAACTACAACTTAAGTGCAGTTAATTGTCCTAAGCTTTCTCTTTGTTCTCGCAGCTACCAAAGAGTAGCTGCAATTTTCTTGGTTATCTTCTTCTCTATGGGATGGTCTGGGGTCTCTTTCCTGAAATGTGTGCAGCCTTGTTAGAAACTCCCTTAACTTACTCTGCTATAATTAGCTGCATTCCATGCAAGAATGTGTTAAAAGTGCTAGTGCTTAGCCTAAGGAAAGGGTCTCACAGAAGTCAGCCAGCTACCTTCTGATGCTGGCCTTACTGCTGAGGGTCTGTCTGTTTCTTTTCAGGTCCTCTTGACTGTCTCATACCCAGCTGTAAGCATCTCTGTCTCATCATTAATGATCATGTTTTAACTCTAAGATTCCCTTTTAACACTGGCATCCATTCCCACTGTAATGTATTTGAGCAACATGTATTTGAATCGTCCACCCTTTTCTCTTACTGCCTATTGTGACCTAGTCCCTGTAGTTCCTGCATCAAGTTAATAGTATGCAGAACTTTTAGTCTTCTACTGCTACCAAGCAGAACACAGCACCCTTCCCAGTGCATACAGCTGACAGACATCTCCTGGCTCTATCACATGAGTTTCTTCCCACCGCACTCCTCTCAGACCAGTAAATACAAACATTTTCCTCCTGGGAAGTTCATCTGTGTAAACCTAAGATATAAAAGACCTGTGAAGCAAAAAGACCACGGCCCTCTACAAAGCAAGGATGATGAAGTGGCACATTTTATCCCCAAGAAAAGGTGATGAAAGGACTTCTAATGATGTTAGACTTTTCAAAATGGCTGTAAAATTGCACATCCAGGCTACTTACCAACACACCTGCACCACCCTGTGGTATAGACTTCTGGAGAGTTGGTAGATGCCTGTGGCAACCATGGTGATTGTTTCGGTAGAGTTGGATTGCTCTCCTTTCACTTTGAGAGTATATCAAGAGCCTGACCTTTAAAACACTGATAAATCACCCCTTACATTTTAGGGATATATCAAGGTAGAATAGGTGCCCTTAACAGTAAGTGTTTTCATGTCATATGAATTCATGAGGTTTTTTTTTTTAATTCTGCAAGAAAATAGCTGAATAGACTAAGACTTCCTATGACATAAGTCCTATTAGAAATTGCTCTGAAAATTACTGTGAACAAAACCAAAATAAAAAATAACATATCGGACAACTTTCCTTGGAGCAATGTGAGCAAGCATATTTTCAACCCAGATAAGGCACCAGTGACAGACTCAACAATTATACCCAAGCTTAATTTAGTGGGCCAGTGACTTTGTCTGGTTACATACAGGAGCCTGGACAAGAGGTTACACATAAGATGGTGACTCAAGTAACTGCACCATCAAAAAGTCTGTGCAGAGAACGGGTGCTGACTCATGAAAGCTGCATCATTGGGCCACTTGCAGGAGGTTACCACACTGAAGTGTGTCATCAATTGTTTACTGCTTATATAACATCAGGGAAAAGACTCTGGAGTCTTGTAAGTTTCTTGAGTCTTGTAAGTTTCTTGTGAGCCTCACTGCTCCCTCCAAAGAGGAAATATTTATTTATATTTATGTATTCATTTATCTATCTTTGTATCTATTGATTTACATATGTAGTCATTTGTTTTTTTAATTTATTTTCCTTTGGACCAGAGGAAAAATTGGATTTTGTAACCACCAGATCATAGTGGCCTCCCAAGTGTCAATAGTGGGATTACCGATCAGTNCCTCTGCCTCCAGAGTGCTGGGATTAAAAGCATGTGCCACCATGCCCTGTGAAATATTTATTTTTTTATCTAAAAGAAACAACTCCAAAGGATAAGACCAAAAAGAAGTTACCCATTTGGAAAATGATATATGGGCTGGAGAGATAGCCTAGCGGTTAAGAGCGACGACTGCTCTTACAGAGGAGCCAGGTTCGATCCCCAGCACCCACATGGTGGCTGAGAACCGTCTGAAACTCCAATTCCAGGAGAACTCCAGTTCCAGGGGAATCCGACACCCTCTTCTGACCTCTGCAGCATTGCACGACAGCGGTGCACAAACTTGCATGCAGGCAGTACATTCATACACATATAGAAATTAAAAATATATATATATTTAAAAAAAATGACATATGTGGAATTGCAAGACTGAGATTAGGGGTAAGAGAGTGTCAGAGGACTCTGCTCCAGCCTAGGGACACCTGCGTCTCTCGGCATTCTGGTATCCTAACCAATTACTTAAGACAATAAACTTTGAAAGAGGAAAGGTTTACTTTGGCCCTTGGCTGTGGAAGTTTCATCCCATGATTTATCATTGCCATTTCTTTTAGGCCATACTAACACTATGGGAGAAGTAGAGGAACCTGCTCATCTAATGGCAACAGGAAACAATGTGTGTGTGTGTGTGTGTGTGTGTGTGTGTGTGTGTGTGTTGATCCTGGCATCCCACAAGCTCCTTTGAGGGTATACCACGATGACCTAGAAGCTCTAAGTAAGCCCCACACATTCAAAGTTTTGCCACTTTCGAGTAGCAACAAGCTTAAGATCAAGTCTTCAGTTCATGGGCCTTTGGAACATATTCCAGATCCAAATTATAGCACCACCCTAGCCTTGTTCCATTCCTACACATGGGCATGTTTTTCTTTTCTGATATTGTTTTCTTCATTTATATTGTGTAAACTAACACAACTCCTAGGACTGTTATGAGGTAAAAATAAAATCAAATTTGGTTTTTAAAAGACTTACTAATCTTTGAGCTGGAAAATGGCTCAATGGTTAAAAGCACAGGCTGCTCTCACAGAGAAACTGGTTTCAGTTCCAAGCATCCACATGGCAGCTAACAACTGTCCAGAGCTCCGTTTCCAGGGGATCCAATGCCCTCTTCTGACCTCTATGAACACTGCAGGACACAGGTGCACTTACATACATGCAGGCAATGCATTCATACACATAAAGTAAAACAAAAATAATGAATAAAGTATTTCTGAATTTTTAAATTTACTAATCTTTGAATCAATATTTAAAAAATTTTTAAAACAATTATCAAGGAAAGTATTCTTAAAATATGCACTTTATAGAATGATGGATAGAGGAATGAAATCAAGCTTTTATTAGAGACAATATAATATGCTATCTTCTGTAAAATATGAAGAAATAGAACTACTTAGTGAACAGGAGACTTCAGGCAGCACAATGTAACAACAGTCTCAGTGGTGAGAATGTGCTGCATTCATTCCTAAATATTAGACCTAAGGTCCATAAATAAGAAAGAATGTGCAGCATTTGTTTATCTGGGTCTGGGTTACTGCACTCAGAGAATGGTTCACAGTTCCATATGTTACCTAAACATATTTTTGTTTTTCTTTACTACTGAATAGAACGGCATGGTATGCATATGCCACATTCTCATTATCCATTCATCAGTTGAAAGGTGTTTTCATGTTTCCATTTCCTAGCTATTTGAAAAGAGCAGAAACGAACATGGCTGAGCAAGTATCTCTGTTGTAGGATGTAGAGTCCTTTGGATATATGCCGAGGAGTGGTATACCGGTTTATATGGCACATCTATTTTTAGTTTCTTAAGAATTCTCCACACTGATCTCAGCAGTGGATGAACCAGTGTCTGCACTGCCACAAGCAGTGAAGGGCTCCTATTCCCCCACATCCTCACTAGCATTTTTTGTCAGTTGTTTTCTTGATCTTAGCCCTTCTAACTGGATTAAGGTAAAATCTTAAAGTTGTTTTAATTGTATAATTGTTTAGTATGTTGTAAAATCCTAAGACATTTCTTAGCAACTTTTATTTCTTCTTCTGAGAACTTTGTTCAGATCCATAGCCCATTTTTTAATTGAGTCATTTGTTTTCATGATTCTTTTTTTTTTTTTAGTTCTTTGCATATTATGACTATTAATCCTCTGTATATATTCTTTCCTACTCCCTGGGTTCCCTCTTCTCTGGATTGATTGTTGCCTTTGCTGAACAGAATCCTTTTACTTTAATCAGATCCCATTTGTCAGTTGCTGACCTTAATTCCTGAGCAAATGGAGGCCTAGTCAGAAAGACTTATCTGAAACTATATTTTGAGTTTATCACTGATACTTTCTTTTTTTATTTTTTTTTATTTCTGTATGTGTATGAATGTACTGTCTGCATGCAAGTTTGTGAACCCATGTCGTGCAATGCCACGGAGGTCAGAAGAGGGTGTCGGACTCCCCTGGAACTGGAGTTCTCCTGGAATTGGAGTTTCAGACGGTTCTCGGCTGCCACGTGGGTGCTGGGGATCGAACCCAGGTACTCTGTAAGAGCGGTCGGCACTCTTAACTGCTAGGCCATCTCTCCAACCCCATGCACTGATACTTTCTTATGGAAGTTTCTATATTTCAGATTCCATGTGAAATCTTTGCTCAATTTGAGTTAAGTTTTATACAGGGTGATAGAGATGGGTCTAATTTTATTCTTCTACATGTGGAAATATTTTTTCCAGCACCATTTGTTTAAGATGTTGGCTTTCCTCTAATGTGTATTTTTGTCATCTTTATTAAATATCAAATGTCTATAATTGCATACACTCATTTGGGTGTCTTCTATTTTTTTCTATTGATCTACCATGCTGATTTAATTTCTATCTCTGTCATATAGCTTGAAATGTGATATGGTGATTCTCTCCAGGATTATTCTTTTTGCTCAGATTGCATTGGTTATTCAGGGGCATTTTGTGCTACCATATGAACTTTAGGATGAATTTAGTCTTTTTGTGTGGAGATTGTCATGATGATTTTGGTTGGGATTGTAATGAATCTTTAAATTTCTTTTGGTAAGGTGGTCATTTTTAAAATATTAATTCTAACAAGCCGTGAGCATGGGCTACATTTCCATCTTCTAGCCTTTGCCTCGATTTCTTTCTTCAGAGATTTAAAGTTTTCATTGCCGATTTAAAATCCATTCCCTTGATTAGGTTTATTCCTAGATATTTTACTTTTTGAGGCAATTGTGAATTATCTTGTTTCCATTATCTCTTATTCAGCATGCTTCTCGTTAGTACAAAGAAAGACTACTGACTTTGTATGTTAATTTTCTAACTTGCCAATTTGCTGAAAATATTGATGATTTCTTGAAGTTTTCTAATGGAATTTTACAAATCTCTTTTTCATAATTTCATATCATCTGCAAATATTGGCACTAGAAGTCTGTGAAGGAAGCCTGAGACTTCCTCATACATTTTAAATAATCTCTTACTAATTTCTAATCGTTTCAAGTTAAAAGTTTAAAAATCCTAATGAAAGCTCTTTGTTTTAAAAATATTAATGTAGCCTTTCTCCTAGAGGAAAAGTAGACCATATTCTAAAATAATTCTTTGTTCTACAACTTATTTTCTAACCTTACATTGTAAGCCAAACATAGGACTGCATGTCTGTAATCTCAGCACTATGGAGGCTGAGGCAGGAGGACTGTCATGAGTTTGAAATGAAGCTAGACCTCACAAAGAGAAAAAAACAGGACTAAACAGTGAAACTCTGCCTCAAACAATAAATAAGGAAGCCAACAGGCAACTACTTTCTTTATCTGGTTTAAAACCAATGTTTTGTCCATTTAATTTTCCAGCAGCTTATTTTACAAACAATAAATGCCTGTATAATGAAATAAAATGGTCAGGAGGCAACTTTACATCTATAAAGTCTGTTTACAGGTTTGTGAAATGTAAGCTACACAAAAGTTTTAAAGCCTAATGAATAAAATAGTCACTCCTTTCATACAAATAATGTGATTCTTGAAGAACAAGCAATAACCTTTCGATCCTAATTGCTTGTTCTTCATTAGTAGGATCGAAAGGTTATTCCTGGACAAACTGTCAGCCCATGAAAGGAAACAGCCAGAATTGACCAGAGTCCAAGTCAACAGCTCCAGAGAGAGTGGACTGTTTTACCTCTCATCCACCTGTGCCCCTTTTCTAAGCCTAGGGAACAACCTGCGGAAGAGGGGGCGTGGTAGAATGTAAGGGCTGTGATTGGGGTGAATGGTGAAACTACAGCAATGTAGTCTGGACACTCATTTGATCAACTTGATTGAACAAACAACCTGTCACCCCCCACTGGATGGTGGGGCTGTAGGTGTTTGGGCACAACAGCCTGCAGATAGGTTTTGCATGAAGGATGCTTGTACTCATGGATTATCACTTATAGCTAAAAATGAAAAAAAAAAAAAAGAGAGAAAGATGCAGGACAGTTATGGCAGAATGCATGATCTGGGATGGGGGTGGGGTTCTGGTGGGGGGGGGAAGGAGGGAAAGGGAAATAAGCCTCAACTGAATTGGAAAAATAAATTATTGACCTGCACAAAGCATCAAATAAAACTAAATTAAAAACACAATAATAATGTTGATTCTTATTATGTTAACTGTTCATGCACACTTAGGGCAGGTGCATTGAAGTTTGAAACTTAAGTACTTGCCACAGACCGTTCCATGGTGAGGACCGTTTTATCAACTTGGTTGGGCTCCTTTCAAAACTAAATGATGGCAATCATGGCAGGGACATATCTGATTAAAGCTAGTTTGCCTCATTATAAAGGACCGTAGCTAATTAAACTGTTCTAGGGTCAATTGAACGTTTATGGGAGATCCCTCGAAATGTCCAGAATAAGAGCTAATGAGTATCTAACGATCACAATAAACTCCATAATTCCTATTAAGTCCTAGTCCATCAAATATATAAATGATGCTTTATTTACCCCACTCATAATTAAATCCAATTTTCCTATATAGAGTGCTGTTTACCTAATATTTATTTGACCAGATTGAAGTTTTGCCATGGTCTGAGTATAGCCGATACCTTTAAAGGATTTTTTATCAGGTTGAGTTCATGAAAGTTCACACTTCTGTCTCTTTAAAGTCTACAATCTTAAACGTGATACTTTACCTGGTAGGGGAGATTCCATGATCACGAAGGTGGTTTTCCCAGGGCGAGGCTTTTCCAGTGCACTTCGGATGTGCTGACCCCTGCGATTCCCCAAATGTGGGAACCTCGACTGCATCCTTTGTGGTAGTGGGGACTGCGTTCGCGTCTTCTCCCCTGAAACAACAAAAAAAAAATAAAAAAAAAAAAAAAAAAAAAAAAAAAAGAAAAAAATAAAACGTTGATGGATAGTTAAAGAAAGGGAGAATGGTAGCTAAGATTATAAACAATACATCACACCAATGAATCTGCACTAACATTGCTGCTAGCTAACATATTCTCCAACATACTGTGGTTTAGTACTAGGTAATGAATTAAATCCTCTGCCTTTGTGCAGATTATCAGTTTAGAGTATATCCCTACAGTGATGGCTAGTATTGATTGACTCAGAATTATAGTTAACCTTTTATGCGTCATTTTAACTAAAAGCAAGCAATATGCTATAATAATAAAAGTCTTTTTTTACATTTACTTTAATTTATTTCTCTTTTTTTAACAATAAGTAATAACGCTTGAGTACAACATCCTTCATGTAAAAAACCAATTTTGCAAGCAGTTGTGCCCAAACCACACCAGCCCAAGGCTTCACCATCCAGCTGGAGGACTGCATGTCCAAATCAAGTTAATCAAATAAGCATCCCAGTCTATATTGCTGCAGTTCACCATTCACCCCAATCACAGCCCTTAACATTCTACCATGCCCCTCTTCGCCTCTTGTTCCTTAGGTTTAGAAAAGGGGCACCGGTGGACGAGAAGCAAACAGTCTACCTTTCTCTGAGATGTCATTTTGGCCCTCTGACCCGTTTGGCTTTTTTTTCATGTGCTGACAGTTTGTTCAGGAAACCCTTTTCAATCTACTACAGACGCACAAGCCAATTAGATACTCTATATGTATTTAAACATTACTAGTTATTATGGTAGGTATTTTGGTATAGACCACAGATGTTTGGATGGTATGCTCATCCCTGAATTATTTTTTTATGTAAAAGTATGAACAAGTTCTTATTGTGGCTTATGGCATCTCCTAACCAACCACTAGAGGTTGTACGCTTGTGGCATCAGGCGTGGGTTATTCCTCCAAGGAGAGAGCTAATAGCCAATTAGATTTGGGATATACAGACATATGGCTGCCACTGCTGCACAGTATTTCCAGGCAGGTGAGGTGTAGCTGATGCCGACAGAGGAGTCTTGCTTGACTCAAGGAGACCAATATTTGCTTTATTGGTTTAGTGGCCTTTCATAGCACTCTTGTATACCAGAGACCAACTGTACACTTGCAAGCATGGTCTCAATACATCTTTCCCATGCTTACATCAGGTCTTCGACAGCAGGGCCTTACTGCCTCTCTTCTTGCAAGTATCCCAGGTTACAGGCAAGAAGCCTTTACCTTTTGTGGGGTGGGGAGGGCTTGGATCCCCTGTCCAACATCTCCTTGGCAGAATAATCCATTGCTGATATCAGAGCTCTCCTGTATTAATATAGTTTGCTTAAATGCACAGCTTAGACTCTAGTATTATATTTGGTTCTGAATAGAGAATAATCCTTTTCACAGTTCCTATGTCTATTAGTCAATTAAAGAAATCAGTTTTTACCAGTTTTATAAGAGATAACCTCTATAACAGCTTTAATTTGCAGTTAGAGATTGACTTCATTACCATCATATTTTCTTTGTTCTATGAAAAGGAGGTAAGAAAGTCTCTTGTATTAAAACTTTGCAGCACCTAGAAGGTAAGGTTCATTAGGACTCTTTATAAACAGTTGTTACAATAAGATTCACAGAGATGTTTGATGTCTGTAGCAGTCTGAGGCTTTTCCTCCTTTGAATGCATAGATGGGACAATTTCTCTGCTGGTATTTCTTGGTACATCCTGCACAATGCAAGGCTGTATCTTTTCTTTCTCAGCCATTAAGTTGGTGATGTTTTGACCTGTGGGAATATACAAATCTTTTCCCCATAGTTAGTTTTAAGATTAAATTGAAAAATTTTTGGCAAAAAAGTTTAATATAAAACTGTATCCCCCTCTTTTTTAATTCTAGGTTTTTATTTTTTAACCCATGATTCTCAAAAAGGCAGTTGTAGTACACATACCTTTGGCAGGAATCAAGGTGTAAATTTCATTAAATTTATCCAAGCTGTTTTGCGTGACTGTATGTTGTTAATTTGGGAAGCATATTTCCTTAAGTCAAATTATCCTACAGGTAAAAGAAAATGTTACAAGATGATACTGTACAATACAAAGATTATAGAGAACATTTGTATATGTTAATCCCAATGTTATTGTTATACAGGTTTTAAGTAAAACAAATATGAACAACAACAATTTATATTTCCAATTAACTCAGATGTATCACCGTTTTTATCAAAACCTTTAAACCAATGTTGTTTAATATAGACAATTTTGCTTTTACTAAGTCCTAAAATACCATGTAATTTGTAGATAGAGTTTGGGCAAATTTGGATACTTGTTGAACTCACGTCAATTAAATATAAATTAATCGAATATAGACCCGTGTCCCTCTCCCAACTCACCCACCCCTCCTGATTCACCATGTCAGTCAGTTTTCTGATGCAGTCTTTCTGTTGTTGTTCTTTCAATATGCATCCCTCTAGACAAGAAATATTTTCAACTGGGTTATAGATGCTAGCATCCACAGATGATTCGTCGTTTGTTTTTCTGGGACTGTGTTACTTCACTTAACATATCTTCTAGCTCCATCCATTTATCTGCAAAGTTCATGATGTTGTCTTTCTTTACTTCTGCATAGAACTCCATTGTGTACACGTACCACATTTTCTCTATCCACTCCTCAGTTGAGGGGCATTTGGGTTGGTTCCAATTTTTTGCTATTGTGAACAGAGCTGCAATAAACATAGCTGGCATACCATCCAAGCATCTGTGTCTATGCTCACAGCTTAGCTTGCCATAATAATTAGTACTGCTTAAATGCCTGTACATCCAATTGCTTGTGCTTTGTTAGTATGACTAAAAAGTTATCACTGGATAAGCTGTCAACCCATGAAGGGAAAAAAACCTGAACAGACTAGAGTCCAAAATGACATCTCCAGAGAAAATAGACTGTTCTGCTTCTCACCCACTTGTGCCCCTTTCCCAAAGCCTAGGGAACAAATTGCGGAAGAGGAGGCATGGTAGAATGTAAGGGCTGTGGAGAGATTGGGGTGAATCATGAGACTACAGCAATATAGACTGGACTTCTAATTGATCAACATGCCTGTGCATCCAAGCATCTCCAACTGGACTATGGGAACCTTGGGTTGTTCAAAATTTGGACATAGATACTTGCAAATTGGTTTTACATGAATGATACTTACATGAATGATACATACATTGCTTATGCTTAATAATTTGGCTCACTTCAAAAAAAATGTGCCAATTAACTAATTGTATGGCAAACTGAGTAATGTCAATATTGTGTGTAAACAACTGTGTTATTATATTGTAGAATCCCTTAAAAATAAACAAATAAAAGAGGACAAAAATAAAATAAAAGCTTAAAAAAAATTTTAAAATAACTCAGGAAATTCAATGAGCCTAGTCTTTGTGACACTAAATTCAGTGGTCCATGATGTCAAGAAAATGTAGTTTGGGGGCAGGAGAATGGATCCAGAGGTTTTTCTAATAACATGGTAGATATTAGTTCTTGTTGCTAGGCATTTCCAGTGTCCACCACTACCATGCACCCAGCATGATTCTACTTCTTGGCTGTTTTGTGGCAAGGGAGGCTGTGTGAGTTATTCTGGCCAATGGACTTGAGCAGATGTGGGGAACCTCGGGTTAACACTGTCTACCTGGCGACTCAGATTCTCCCGAGTTCTTGACCCCTTTTCCTTGGTATTGCTCCAGCCTTCTTCATCAGTTTTAGAAGGTCCCAGACTAGGTGATAAGGAAGCACAGTTCCTAGCCAACCCATAAGGATCACATAACCTGAGGAAACCTGTGCTGCTGCATGCTGATGGGATTTTGAGTTGTTTTCTCTGGTGGAACACAGCCCGACTTATCTCCTGGACCAAGGGTATGGGCAGTCCAGGCAAAGATGGAGGCTGAAGATAAACTCTAATGGAAGTAGTAAAAGAGGAGCCTGCAGAGCTTCATAAATGACTGCGATAATGTAGGAGACAAGACATGGGCTTCAAAGACAATGCTAAATTTACTGCCCACACACAGGGAGAGGAGAGGTCACTTTGGTTTGAAAATAACAAATTTAGCATTTTCACCCTTTAAAGATATTTAATTTTTAAAAATTAGCATAAAGTAATGGGTTTCATTATTGCGATTTCATGCATGCCATGCTTTTGCTGGTCTTTCTCCTCTTCCCCTCCTTTATCTCCCTGCTGCCCCCTGCTCCCTCTCTTCCTCCTCTCTCTAAATAGCCCTTATTCTGCTTTTATGTAACACATATTCTATTACTCTCTTCTCTCCACCCCTTTCCTTCATTTTAAGTTATTTGTCCCCTGTCGTGGTCCCTTTCTAATTTTATGACCTATACATATCCACATAAATACACATCTGAAAAGTAAAATCTGTGATTTGCAGATGAGAGAAAATATTCAGTATTTGTTTTTCTGAGTTTGGATTACCTTGATTAATATAATAATTCTCAGTGCCATTCATTTTCCTGCAAATGTCATGATTTTATTTTTCTTCTTGGGTGAATAAAATTCCATTGTGAAAAAAAAAACATAGCTGTGCATGTATATCTGCAGTAAGATGAGTCTTGTGGGTATATACCCAGGAGTGGTATGACTGAGTCAAATGGCAAGCTCATTTTCAGTCTTCCAAGGGTTCTCCACACTGCTTTCCATCATGGCTGTACAAGTTTACATTCCCATCAGCAATGGATGAGTGTTCCCCTTTCCTCACAACCTCTCCAGCTTTTGATATCATTTGTTTTCTTGATCCTGCCCAGTCTTATTGGAGTGAGATGATATCTTAGAGTGGTCTTAATTTGCATTTCCCTAATTATTAGTAATGTTGAACAGTTTTTAAGATGTTTCTCAGCCATCTCTAATTCCTCCTCTGTGGAGTCTCTATTCAGTTTTTTGCTCCATCTTTTGAGTGATTCATTTGTTTTCATTTTTCTTTGTTTTTTGAGTAGTTTGTATACTCTGGAGATCAATGCTTTGTCAGATGTATCCACAGTGAAGGTTTCCTCCCACTCTGTGGGATTTCTCTTCACTTCCTTTATAGTTTCTTTTGATGTACAAAAGGTTTTGCGCTTAATGAGGTCCCATTTGTCAACTGTCGATCTTAATTCTTGTGCAGTTGCTGTCTGATTTAGGAAGTCTTTTCCTATGCCTATGTCTTGTAGTCTGCTGCCAAGTTTTACTACTATGGCCTCCAGAGTTTTGAGTTTCACGCTGAGTCCTTTGATCCATTTGGAATTGACTTTTGTACAGGGCGAGAGTTGGGGTTTAATTTCATTATTCCTCAGGTGGTGATCCAGTTTTGCCAACACCACTTGCTGAAGATGCTGTCTTTCCTCCATTGTGTCTTCTTAGCCCCCTTGTCAAATACGAGGTGGCTGAAATTGTATGGGCTCAGGTTTGGATCTTCAGTTTTGTTCCATTGGTGAACTGGTCTGTTTTTGTGCCAGTACCAAGCTGTTTTTATGACTATAGCCCTGTAGTATAGTTTGAAGTCTGGTATAGAGAGCCCCACTGTATTGTTCTTTTCACTCAAGGTTTCTTTGGCTATTAGGAATCTTTGTTTTTCCAAATGAATTTAAGGATTTTTTTTCCAAGCCTGTGAAGAAACTCTTGAGGATTTTGATTGGGATTGCATTAAATCTGTGCAAGAGTGTGGGTAGAATGGACATTTTTACTATATTTATTTTCCCAATCCATGAACATGGGAGGTTTGTCCATCTTCTGATGTCTTCCTCAATTTCCTTCTTTGGGGGTTTAAAATTTTTGTTGTAGAAATCCTTGGTGTTTTTGGTTAGGTTTGTTCCTAGGTATTTTATTGTTTTTGAGGCTATCGTGATTGGGAAGGTCTCCTTGTAGTCCTTCTGCAGTTGCTTGTTGTTGGTGTAAAGAAAGGCTACTGACTTTTCTAGATTTATTTTGTATCCTGCCACTTTACCAAAGCTCTTAATCATTTCTAGGAGTTTTCTGGTGGAGTTCTTAGCATCCCTTAGGTAGACAATCATATCATCAGCAAAAAGGGATAGCTTGATTTCCTCTTTTCCAATTAGAACTCCTTTAATTTCCTTTTCTTGCCTTATTGCCCTTGCAAGGGTTTCCAGCACTATATTGAAGAGGAGTGGTGACAGGGGGCAGCCTTGCCGAGTTCCTACCTTCAAGGGGAATGCTTCTGTCATTTCCCCATTTAGGATGATATTGGCTGTGGGTTTCCTGTATATGGCTTTGATTACATTGAGGAATGATCCCTCTAGGCCAATTCCCTCCAGGACTTTAAACATGAAAGGATGCTGGATTTTGTCAAAGGCTTTCTCCGCATCAATTGAAATGATGGTGTGGTTTTTGTCCTTCAGTCCATTGATATGTTTGATGATGTTTATTGATTTTCGTATGTTGAACCATCCCTGCATCTCTGGTATGAATCCAACTTGGTCATGGTGGATGATTTTCTTGATGTGAGTCTGTATGCGATTTGCCAGAATCCTGTTTAGAATTTTGGCATCTGTGTTCATTAGGGAGATGGGTCTATAGTTCTCCTTTTTGGTTGTATCTTTCCCTGGTTTTGGTAGTAGCGTAATGCTGGCCTCATAGAAGGATTCTGGGAGAAGTCCCTCCGTTTGTATCCTTCTAAACAATTTAAGTAGTAATGGTTGTATGTCTTTTCGAAATATTTTATAAAATTCTGCCGTGAAACCATCCGGGCCTGGGCATTTTTTGGTTGGGAGGCTACTTATTACATCTTCGATTTCTTCCTGTACTATTGGTCTGTTTAGGCTGTCAATCTCTTCTTGGTTGAGCTTTGGTGATTCCCAGGATTTCAGATATTCATCCATTTCTTCTAGGTTTTCAAACTTAGTAGAGTATAAGTTTTTGAAGTAGTCCCGTATGATTGTCTGGATTTTTTCATTGTCTGTTGTGATGTTTCCCCTTTCATCACTGATTCTGTTGATTTGGAGTTGTTCCCTCTTTCTTTTGGTTAACTGGGCTAGAGGTCTGTCTATCTTGTTTATTCTCTCAAAGAACCAGCTTTTGGATTCATTGATTTTTTGTATGGTTTTCTTTGTTTCTATTTCATTGATCTCTGCTCTGATTTTTGTTATTTCTTCTTGTCTGCTCCGTTTAGGGTTCATTTGTTGTTGTTTCTCAAGTATTTTTAGCTGCAGTGTTAGGTCATTCACTTGTGTTCTTTCTGTTTTTTTAATGTAGGCACTTAGAGCTATAAACTTCCCTCTTAGGACTGCTTTTAAAGTGTCCCATAGATTTTGCTGTGTTGTTTTATCATTGTCATTCAGTTCCAGGAATGTTTTTATTTCTTTCTTTATTTCTTCCTTGACCCACTCATTATTCAGGAGAGTGTTGTTTAGTCTCCATGTGTTCCTGTAGGTTGTAGGGTTTATTCTGGTGTTGATATTGAGTTTTATTGCACTGTGGTCTGATAGAATGCATGAGATTATTTCAATCTTTTTATATTTGTTGAGTTTTTCCCTGTGTCCCAGTATATGGTCTATTTTGGAGAATGTTCCATGAGGTGCTGAGTAGAAAGTGTATTCTCTGGTGTTTGGGTGAAATATTCGATAGATGTCTGTGAGGTCCATTTGGTGTATTGTGTCATTTAGTTCGGATGTCTCTCTGTTTATCCTTTGTCCTGTTGACCTGTCTAGGGGACTTAATGGGGTATTGAAGTCCCCTAGTATTAGTGTGCTGGGGTTAATCTGTGCCTTGAGATCCTGAAGAATTGTCTTTATAAAGTTTGGTGCACTGGTGTTTGGTGCATATATATTTATGATTGTGAAATCTTCATCGTCAATTGTTCCTTTAATAAAGATGTAATGGCCCTCTTTGTCTCTTTTGATTTCTTTTGCTTTGAAGTCTATTTTGTCTGATATTAGAATAGCCACACCTGCTTTCTTTTTGGTACCATTTGCTTGGAATACTTTCTTCCATCCCTTCACCTTAAGTTGGTGCCTATCCTTGAAATTGAGATGGGTTTCTTGTAGACAGCATATAGATGGATTTTGTTTCCTAATCCATTCTCCCAGTCTATGTCTTTTGATTGGGGAGTTTAGCCCATTAATATTTAAGGTTATAATTGAAAGATGGATGTTGCTTCCTTTCACCTTATTATCCATTTGCACTTTTGGTCTCTGATTCTACTCCTACGGTTATGTTTCTATTAGTTTCTTTTCCTAGGTGCTTGGGGATAGTTGCTCCTCTCTTCTGCCCTTTGAATTGCTTCAAGCATTTTCTGAAGAGTTGGTTTTCTGGACATGTATTCTATCATCTTGTTTATGTCCTGGAAGATTTTTCTCTCTCCTTCAACTATAATCGACACTTTTGCTGGGTAAAGTATTCTGGGTTGGCATCCATAGTCCTTTAACACTGGGAATGCTTGGCTCCATGTTCTTCTTGCTTTCATGGTTTGCACCGAGAAGTCAGTTGTAACTCTGATGGGTTTCCTTTAAAGTAGGCGTCTTTAAAGTAGTTGTGGGTGTCCAGTTTTGTTCAGCTTAGTGCTTTCATGTCTATTGGTGGCGTACACCACCTTTGCCCATTCCTAACTTCACTGGCCTCCTTCCTTTCCAGAGTATGGAAATATTTGCCAACCTGGATCCTTTCCTATGGCTAAGCAAATATGGGAAAGATTAGGAAAGATAAATATTAATAGTAATACTGTAATTGAGCCTATATACAGTTATTAAAATAATTTCTCTACAAATGAAAGAAAAATTGTACTAAAAGTAGATTTTTTTTGGCTTTTAAATAGCTCACAAACATAGGAATTATCTATCCTACAGAAGATAGTGGAATTAAAATATCTGCCTAGACAAGCTTAAGAGGATTGCTGCTGAGGGTTTACTTCAAGTGTTCTCTATATATATCCAGCAAAACTGCTCATATTTACAATACAAACTGCCACAACCAATGCCACTTTATATACTAACTAAAAGCAGAGTGAAAAAAATCAACTTCTAACCAAATCAGAAGGACATTGGGTATCAGAAATGGTACTTCTTGCTTTCTAGACAAATTAAGTGATTTTTGAAAAGGCTTTGATCACAGTTACTGTTTGAGCTTTTCTTCCATCCCAAGCTTTCTTCAGCGAGCTGTGCAATCAAACCCAACTGACCTTTCATTGTATCAACCACAGAGGCACCTGAAATTCTCTTTAATTTCTTGCTGAGATCAGTTTCTTTTAACTTTAATAAATTTAGTTCATTTCTTCAATTGTTCAGGATCAAGTAAGCAAATTTAATGCCTTCTAAGTTAAATGGTTATAAAAGCAATACTTCTCACTTAAATTCTAATTAAAGCAACTAGGCCCCTTGACTTTATTAAATCCTTTTTAAATAATTACTCTAACACCTTTATAAGATCTATGGACCCAGCATCATTATTTACACTTTACAAATGGAAAAAAAACAAGACCTGTAGAAACTAAGTGATTTCACAAAATATCTGCTTAGTAAAAGATTTACAATAACAGCTTGGTTTAGAGTTTTCTTCTACATTCACTATGCTTACTCAGAAATACTCTGTTTCTTTTGCTAAATAGTTTGTCCTAATTTTATAAGGGTGCCTGTAAAATACAAAAGTCCATGGCATTCATCTCTTATCTCCCCTTTGAACTTCAGTTTGATAACCCCCATTGGGTGTTATTACTGATAGTAACTGCAATATACTCTTAAATTTATCTTTAATTAATTCAAAGTAGGAAAGATTTTAACAGACACATTTTTAATGACTTTAATTGATTCCGAAGCCAATTACACCTTATTTTTAGTCTCTTGCAGTTCCAGATTCTTAATAATCCTCTTTTTGTGCAACTTAACCATTTGCATGAAGCCTCTCTGGCTTTTAGAAACTAGGTGTGTGCAATCCATAAAGGAAGTTTGACACATAGACTCAGAGGACACCGTATCTACAGAGATGTCATCTAAATAGATGCAATGTAAAGATGTATGCTCGCTAAGAAGTGTTTCCAAGAGACAGCAGGCAAGTAGCTTGGTCTAAAAAAATCATCATGGTATCACAATTTTCTCTTTGAAGAATTTTAACGTATTTTTATTTTATGAGTATCTTACCTACATGTATGTAAATGCGTCCATGTTGTACAATACCTATGGAGGCCAGAAGGTGTCAGATTCCCTAAAACTAGAGTTATAGACAGCTGTTAACCATCATATGGGTGTTGGGAACTGAACCTGTGTCCTCTGCAAGAGCGCACGGCATTCTTAACTCTTGAACCATCTCTCCAGCCCCATGATATAACAATTTTCTAACTAAGGAAACTAAAACATCCCATGGAAAGGCTAGTATACAAATCAACTTTAAATTATCAGTCTGAAGACTTTGTGTGTGATAGGTTGACTGTGTTCATGACCCCAATGGTTGTTGTTTCATTTGTTTGTCTTGTTTGTTTTTACCATTTCCTATACTCACTTTCTTTGTCATGACTATGTGCAGTTGTTACTCTCAGCAAAGGGACAAATGAACTTCTTTGCTCCTTGACTCTAAGTTCAGTCTTAGGGCTTTCCTTGGCCATGGAAGGCCATCGAGAATAACAAAGTAATCAAGAAAAATGTCTCCTGCATTTTACTTCTCAAAATGTTGTAATCTCCATCAGAACAATTTCAGGCTTGCTGTGGGACCTCCTGTAACTTCAGTACCCAAGAGTCTGGTGCCCTCTTCTGGCCTCCACATGTGCTGAACACTGGTGGTGCACTTACAGGCAGACAAAATAATCATACACATAACATAAAATTAAATAAACAAAATTTAAATGAGGAGATGGCTCAAGATGGCTCAGTGGTCAAGGGAACTGGCTTCTCTTGCAGTGAATCCAAGTTCTGTTCCCAGCACCTACAAGACTGTTCATAACATCTGTCACCACAGTATCAGGGGATTTGATGCCCTCTTTAGGCCTCTCAAAACACTATATGCACTTGATGTACTTACATATAGGCAAGCACTGGTACACATAAAAGTTTTAAAAAATAAATTTTTAAATAAATGAAACAAAATGACCTCTCAACTGCTGGGAGCCAAAGCTGTCAGACATACATGCTCTCAGAAAATTACTAACCTGCTTATCTCATGAGTTCACCAACGCAGTTTACTTACCTCAGGAATTTACAAGCCAGCTTACTTACCTCAGGAATTTGCTTATCTCAGAAATTTACGAGTGCCAAGAATTGTGAGTGCCTGGCACTTCTCCAAATGTACCCTCTCCCTGAACTGTGCCTGCCCCCTTTCCCGCCACAAATTTCCCGCTCCCTTGTCCATATAAACTCTGCACCTAATAAAGACAATGAGACCTTGATCAGATTATAGACCTGGTCTTCTCCTTGTGTTTGGTTTTTTGTCTCTTAATTCAGGTTATTCTCTCCCCGGACCCTAGCTGAAAACCCTGCAGGTCAGGGTGAATACACTCAACCATAATATTTTCACAATAGTAGCATGCAAAATACTGAGTACTAATATGGCTTGAAGGACCAAGAAGAATGAGGAGAATAATGGGGTAGAGCCAGGAATGGTGGTGCATGCCTTTAGTGCCAGTTTTCTGGAGGCAGAGGCAGATGAACCTCTAAGAGATGAAAGCCAGTCTGTTTTACATAGTAGGTTTCAAGTCACCTGGGGCAACAAGGAGACCCTGTTCCCCCCCAACCCCCCAAAAAAGAATAGAGTAGGATTGGGGAAGGAGAAATTAGGATGGCCAATCAATCCTTTGGGTCCGCAAGAATGCAAGAACATGTTTGCATCCTTCTGCAAAAACATTGGGAAAGAATGAATATTTATAGCTGTGAAAGACAGAAAGACTGAGGTATGACATCCTCAAGGAGAGACAGAAGGAAGCCTGATGCCAAAGAGGTACATAGCTGAAAGGACAAGGCCACTTCTCCCTCTGAAACAAGGAGAAAGAGTGGGGGAGTTTGTGTGTTTGGCATAGAAGGACAAGACTGTAATAACCATTGGCGGCCATATCTAGTTTTTAAGAAGACATCAATATTGTCTACTAAGAATGAAAAAAATAGTCTGGAGAGAAGACAAAACAACTTAAAAGATAGTCTATTAGAGAAAGCTTAGTGTGGGTAACGCAAAGGAATTCTAATTTCATGTGAAGCTTGTTATCATCTGTCTCAAATGGGAAGTTATGGTTGAAAAGACTTTTGAAAAGAGGTTTGAGGGGCTGGAGAGATGGCCTAGCGGTTGAGAGCGCTGACCGCTCTTACAGAGGACCCGGGTTCGATCCCCAGCACCCACATGGCGGCTGAGAACCGTCTGAAACTCCAATTCCAGGAGAACTCCAGTTCCAGGGGAATCCGACACCCTCTTCTGACCTCCGTGGCATTGCACGACACGGGTGCACAAACCTACATGCAGACAGTACACTCATACACATACAAAAATAAATAAAATAAAAAAATTAAAATTAAAAAAAATTATTTATAAAAAAAAAAGAAAAGAGGTTTGAATTGTAAGCAGGAAAGAAACCATATAAAATAATACTTCATTTTTATCATGATGATTGGTGTTTCTGCAAAAATTCATTCCTTGCTAATTTATTTAGGGCTCAGCATAAACTCAGTCAAAGATGGAAAAAGAAAGTAAAATTTAGGCCAGAAATGCCAAGATGAAATAATTAAGTTATCTACACACATCCAATTTACAATTATAACTTTAATTAGAACATCTTAACTGCTCCATTACTTGATGTGGTTTCTTTTCCTAATTCTATTTTTGCTGCCTTAATAGTTTCAGCCCAAAACTGCATTAAAACTTTCTATAGCTGTAAATTCTTTAGTATCACTTTGGGAATAAAATAACCAAAAAGAATGGATCTAAATAGAAATGCATGCATAAGAGAAAATGACATTTGGGGTCAAAAACATGGTTTAACTCCTCCAGAACTGCTGCTGCTGCTGTACTGTCTATGAAAGTACACACAGATTGTCAATGTATACTGGGAAAGAATCTGAGACAAATGATAGGAGGGCTATTTTAAGTTTGACAATCATGAAATCAAAAGTCTGACGTTTTGCAGAAATGACGCTGAAAATTATTAACATCCAAAATTTCCTTGACTTTACTGGAGAAAGTGTGACCTGAATCTGACACCCTCTTCTGACCTCCGCGGCATTGCACGACACGGGTGCACAAACCTACATGAGGACAGTACATTCATACACATACAAAAATAAATAAAATTAAAATTAAAAAAATTTTTAAAGATAATTATTTGCATGTTCACGTATGACTGTATTCTCAGAAAGTTATATTTTATATGGGCAAGCTACGTGATTTTTTTCTATATTTCTAATCTGTTAGGAATTATAACTGCCCCACCCAATAGAGCTGTAGGCACATGTCATAATTCTATAAATCGCTGCAGGAAGTTTATATATCCCACAATGTCCATCTCAGGGCCTTTGTCAAATCTTTTAGATGTTGCATCCAAATGCTCTAAGAAGTTGGCAAGTCCTGAATCTAGGTCTTTCTGTCCTTTTCAGTGCTGTTTCAACCTTGCATAGAATGGCAGTTGCCTGTCATTGCGCTGAAATTGACATTTCCCCTGAAGCACCAGGGTGCTATCAATGTCTAAGCACGATTTACAGAGAAAATGATGAAAACTGGGGCCACTCTGCCAGGCTAAAAACCATTTAAAGTTGTTCAAAAAAAGGATTCATACTTTGGACCAAACCACAGTCTTGCCCCCAACCATCCCTTCCTATCTCATCCTTTGCCCTGCTTCTGGTAAGCCGAGAACCAAGGCTTCACAGGGACACTGTTAGAGCCTGAACATTTGTTTTCTTTTACGAACAGCAGAGTAGACTTGAATTGACTCTTTCTTGGGAAATCAAGTGACTGCTGACTACTAGAACATTCAATAGGCTATTTGTGAGAACTGGCCTGCATTCCCAAAAGTTATTAGAAGAAAAAATATGAAAGCATTTCTACGTAACTGAGCTAACTGGGTTCATGTGCCAGTCAGTATGAAGTTAGCTCAATTAGAACCAGTAACCAGGAAAAGACACGCAAAAAAAATCCTGAATGATGAATGGGTCAAATAAGAAATTAAGAAACACATTAAAGTATTCCTGGAATGAAACAAAAAGGACAAAATAAAACACCTCTGGGACTCTTTAATGGCAATCCTAAGAGGGAATTTTACAGCTCTAAGTGTCTTTTTAAAATTTTATTTATTTATGTATGTGTATGAATGTACTGTCTGCATGCAAGTTTGTGCACCCGTGGACTGCAATGTCACGGAGGTCAGAAGAGGGTGTCGGATTCCCCTGGAACTGGAGTTCTCCTGGAATTGGAGTTTCAGACGGTTCTCGGCCACCATGTGGGTGCTTGGAATCGAACCCGGGTCCTCTGTAAGAGAGGTCGGCACTCTTAACCACTAGGCCATCTCTCCAGCCCCAGCTCTAAGTGTCTACATTAAAAAATCAGAAAAAATCTGGGTGTGGTGGCACATGTCTTTAATCCCAGCACTTGGGAGGCAGAGGCAGGCAGATCTCTGTGAGTTCAAGGCCAGCCTGGCCAACGTAGTGAGCTCCAGGACAGCTGGGACTAAAAGGAGACCCTGTCCAAAAAAAATCAGAAAGAGCACAAATAAATGACTTAACATTGTAATTAAAGACTCTTGAAAGGGAACAACAAATCAAACCGAAACCCAGCAGACAAGAAGAAATAAAAAATCAGTAGAAATTAATAAGGGAAATCACCAAAGCTAAACCAAAAAGAGATCAGCAGCTTAAACAGACCCAGAAAGCACAAGGAAATTGAAACAATGTGACAAAACCTCCCAAATAATAAAAGCCCGGGCCCAGATGGATTTACAGGAGAATTCTACCAGACATTTAACAAATATCTACAACCAATAATACTTAAATTATTCAAAAATATAAAATCCCCCTAGATATAACCCAGAACACAGAATTTAAAAGAACCATCATAAACATTATCAAAGAATTCAACAAATTTAAAGAACACACACACAAACTAATCAAAGAAGACACGGATAAACTTCTAATTGCATTCACAGAACAGATAGAACTAGTGAAGAAAACTCAGACTCAAAAAAGGAAGTGAAACACTCAACAAGCTAATTTGAAAGGACAGGAGAAAGTCTCACCAATAAAATGAATGAAACAGGACAAGACTGGATGATAAAGCTGAAGAATTGGACTACTCAAGCAAAGATTATGAAAAAAAAAACATTTTCAAAGTCTTTTTATCGAAGCTTTGTGCATTTCATACAAAATTTCCCAATCAAATCCTGACCCATCCCCCCCCACCACCAGAGCTCATGCATTCTGCCAAACATTCTTTCATCTTTTTCTCAGTCTCTTTTAAAATTTTCGATGCAGAAGTTTATTGTTTCTGGCATAAGTTGACCGTTTCAGTCAGTTCTTTGACCCAGTCTTCCTGTTGTTGTTTCGGTTCTTCCAATTTGCATCACTCCAAAAGATGCATAATACATGCCACATGTATATCAAGATTATGACATCATAGGTGTTAGCATCTTCAGCTTATGATTTCTTTTTTTAATTTATTTTTTTTCTTTATTAAGCTAAAAGATGTCATGTTTTCTTTAAGGAATTATTTGAAGGCTCCTCCTTGGAAAGCCCAAACAACCATCAGTTTTGCCCTTGTGCTCCACACTGGGGTCTTCCCTTCCCATGGTCACCAAATGAGTCCAGTAAGCACTGTGACCTGTCTTGATCTTCCTGTACTGGCCTCCACTGTACAGCCTGGGTTAAAAAAAAAAATTTAACACAGGAATGGAATACGCAGGAAAAGTGGGACACCATGAAAAGATCAAATTTACACATCCTAAGCACAGAGGAAGGAGGAGAATCTCAGGATAATGGTATTTACCAGATCTTCAACAGGAATGTAGAAGAGAATTTCCCCAAATTATGGCAAGACATGCCCATACAAATACAAAAAGCACATAGAAAGTCAAATCAACAGGACCAGTAAAAATCTCCCCCATGTCATACATGATAAAAAACACTAAACATACAGAACAAACAGAGAATACTGAAAGCTGCAAAAGAAAAACAAGTCCGATATAAAGGAAAATCCATCAGAATTACAGCTGACTTTTCAATGAAAAGCCAGAAGAGCCTGGACCAAAGTATCCCTGCTTATAAATGACCATAGATGTTAACCCAGAATACTTTACCAAGCAAAAATATCTATTATAGTTGAAGGAGAAAGAAAAATCTTCCACAGCATGAATAGTTTGAAAGAATTCATGTCCACAAAACCAGCCCTTCAGAGAATATTTGAAGCAATACAAAGAGCTGAGGAAAGGCATGACTGTGCCAAAGGGGCAACAGAAAGAAAATAAATGAAGGTATAACCGCGTAAACACAGAGTTAGACCAAGAGTGCAAACAGAAATTAAAGGGACAGGAACTAATACACATCTTGAAAAATAACTTTTAATATCAGTGGACTGAACTCCCCAGTTAAAAGACATGAGCTACCTGAATGGACTAAGAAACAAAATCCATCTTTTTGTTGCCTGCAAGAAATCCATCTCACCTTCAAGGATAGGCAGGGCTTTAAGGTGAAAGGATGAAAAAAATTATTCCAAGCAAACGGCACTAAGAAGCAAGCAGGAGTTGCAATTCTACTATCAGACAAAATAAACTTCAAATTAAAATTAATCAGAAGACATAAAGAGGATCATTTCATTCTTTTTTTCTTTTGTTTTTTTGGTCTTAGTAACCAAGAAGACATTATGATCATGAACATATATGCACCAAACTCTGGTACACCCAACTTTATCAATACAATACTACAGGACTTTAAGACACAGATTAATCCGTATTCACTAGTTGTAGGGACCTTCAATACCCCATTGTCTCCATTGGACAGATCAATGGGACAAAGAATAAACAGAGAGACATCTGAATTAAAAAATAACATACATCAAATGGACCTAACAGACATCTACCAAATATTCCACCCAATCATCAAAGAATACACTTTCTACTCAACACCCCGTGAAAATTTCTCCAAAACCAAACACATACTGGGGCACAAAACAAACCTCAATAAACACAAAAAAATTGAAATAATTCCATGCATTCCATATACATCTTGAAAAATAACTTTTAATATCAGTAGACTGAACTTCCCAGTCAAAAGACATGAGCTACCTGAATGGACTAAGAAACAAAATCCATCTTTTTGTTGCCTGCAAGAAATCCATCTCACCTTCAAAGATAGACACGACTTTAAGGTGGAAGGATGAAAAAATATTCCAAGCAAATGGCACTAAGAAGCAAGCAGGAGTTGTGATTCTAATATCAGATGAAATAAACTTCAAATTAAAATTAATCATAAGACATAAAGAGCATCACTGCAGTAAAGCTTAAAATCAACACTGGAAGCAACCTTAATAGCTACATGAATTCTTGGAGATTAAATAACACACTCCTGAATGAAGACTATGTTAACACTTAAGGGAGGAGATGACATGTCTACCCAGGGGTAGATTTCATTACTTTGGGCCAGGAAAAATAAATAGCTTTCCTTAAAGATCCTCACCAGAGCCCTCCTTGATGCTACTGTAACATTTCCCTCTCTCTTAAGAGGTCATCCTAAAATATTTAATGAAATAGGCAGAAACTGGGGAATGAATACCACCCATTTTTAACCATGAAAGTCCAGAGCTCTAGCTCCAAAGCAGTTCATCAGAAGGGATTAGTGCCTGGACTGGAGTCTCAGTCCCAGGTTCATATGTGATCTCCAGCAAGGATGATCTTTTAGGAGGAGATGAGAGCCCAGAGCTCCCTCTGGCATTCCTGGTTGGACAACGAAGGGCATTCTTGGAACAGCTACATTTGGAGTCCCTGCCCTGAGCTACCTGGCCAGCTTCTGTCTCCTCTTATCGTGTCTAGACTGAACCTGAACTGTCTGCCGAGCCAGCTCAGGATAGTACAAAAGCAAGATATTGAATAAACCCCATTCCTTCAGCTCTCTCTCTCTCTCTCTCTCTCTCTCTCTCTCTCTCTCTCTCTCTCTCCTGCCAAACCTATCAAGCTGTGAGTTGAAGGGAAAAAGCAAAAGCACAATAAAAGAACTGTCCATTCCACTGCAGGAGACACAGGGCAATGACGACAAATCAGTTTTGAAACTTTGATTTGTGAATGACTGAAGACAAATTTCTCAACTGAAAGTGTGACTTAAATTCTGAGCATTTCTTTTACTTAAATATACAAGCCGGGTGTGATGGCGCACGCCTTTAATCCTAGCACTTGGGAGGCAGAGGCAGCCAGATCTCTGTGAGTTCAAGGCCAGCCTGGTCTACAGAGTGAGTTCCAGGACAGCTGGGGCTACAAGGAGACCCTGTCTCGAAAAGACCACTGAACTTATCCAAGTCTCTATCCCAAGGCAGAAAAAAGAAAGCATCTTCCACTAAATGAAATTCAGGAGAGTCAGAGAAAAGAAAAGAGAAGAGAAGGGAAGAGAAGAGAAGAGAAGAGAAGAGAAGAGAAGAGAAGAGAAGAGAAGAGAAGAGAAGAGAAGAGAAGAGAAGAGAAGAGAAGAGAAAAGAAAAGAAAAGAAAAGAAAAGAAAAGAAAAGAAAAGAAAAGAAAAGAAAAGAAAAGAAAAGAAAAGAAAAGAAAAGAAAAGAAAAGAAAAAAGCTCAGGGCTGGAGAGATAGCTCAGTGGCTAAGTGCACTGGCTATTCTTGCAGAGGACCCAGGGTTCAATTCTCAGCATCCACATGGCAGTTAATGACCATCTATAACTCAGTTCCAGGGGCATTCAACACCTTCTTCTGAACTCTGTGAGCATTACACAACACAGGTGCACCTACCTACATGCAAGCAATACACTCGTAGACAAAATAAAAATAAATGAATTGAATTTTAAAAAAATAATAAAAGCTTATTTTAATCATGTCTCTCAAATCATGAGAAACTGACATTATTTTAAGGTTGCAAACTCAAATGGGGATACATGTCCAACATGACCATGTCTGAAATTGCTTAGCAAATAAAATAATCTCCTTTTCTCGGCTGAATTGTACTACTTTTAGGTAAGTAGGTCACAGCCCTGTCACCTTCCTTGAGGCCATCCATGCCCACCATTGCCTAGTACGTACAGACATTTGAATTTGAAGGATGAAGGAAGGGCTCTGTTCTACAGTAACTGGAGGATTCTTCTGGATTCAACAAACTCTAGGTCAAAATCCTGACTCCACTATGTGCTGGATCGAACAGAGATCTGTGAGCTGGATAGAGGCTTTCTCTCTGACCTCAAATTGGCTTTAACGCAGGAGTTAGGATGACCAAGGTCCATAGTCATATAAAATTTCCACTGAGTCAGTGGCTCCAGGGTCTGCCTTATTGGGCAAATTCAAATAATGGAATTCAGGGAACACAGAAGCTAAGTTTTAGAGATAGAAAGCAGATGTTTGGCAGAATGCATGAGCTCTGGTGGGGTGGGGGGCCAGGGAAGGGGGAGTGGGTCTGGACTTGATTGGAAATTTTGTATGAAAGGCACAAAGCTTCAATACAAATTGGCTTAAAAATTAAATAAATAAATAAATAAATAAATAAATAAATAAATAAAAAGAAAGCAGAGCTCCTGTATAGCAGAAGCTGGGCCCAGGAAATGGGGTGCCATCTAGATATATTAATACAGGAGAGCTCTGATATCAGCAATGGATTATTCTACCAAGGAGATGTTGACCGATGGCAGAAACATCTTCACATACAGTTTCCAGGAAAGGGTGTTCTTTTAAGGGAAAAAAAAAGATAAAAAGAAACCAAGTGTTTGGATGAAACACTTCTGATATCTCTGGCCTCCAACAAAGACAGAACAGCAAATAGGACCTAGGATGTTACTGTCTTATAGCCAAGGAAAAACTACTGGCTTCTAAGGATCTCTATCCTAAAGCATCTGCCCATTTTCTAACCCCTCTTCTCATCATAGTGATCATAACCTATGAAATGTTTCTGTGGAATGTTTCTGAACTTCAGAAAGTGTCAGAACGTAAGATGTAGTAAAACTCTGATTTACCAGGTAATTTAAAAAGTAAGTAACATTCTGTGTGCAAGGCACCTAGTACAGAGTGTAGCCGGGTGAGCATTAACTCCCTTCCTCCCCTTGATTTTCTTTTTATTGCAAAGTTCATTAGATGAAAAAAATAGAGTTGTATAAATAACTGTTCATTGCATATCCTGCTGGCTTTTCTTTTAGATATTTTGAAGCCTTCAACAAAAATGTATTAAGGGAAAATTCTACCTAATTATAAATAATAACCAAAAATTGAGTTGGCCTCAATTAAAACAATTTCATCCAAGACTCTTCAAAACATTAAAGTTAAAATATGTGGCAACAGTATAATTAAAAGTCAAAAGTCTTGTAATTGCCTCGTTTTGCAATGAGTAAAGGTAAGCCTAGGAAATTTTTTAAATTCTCTCCAAAGATTGTGTTTACCTTTCCTTTAGCCTCATCAGTTTTTATTTGCTTTTTACTGCCATATTATGGCCCTTTTCAATGAATACTTCAATAACTAGAACTCCATGGTGATTAAGCTTTGTCTTTGAATGAGTACTTTTTTTTTATTTTTTTTTTATTTATGTGTATGAGTGTACTGTCTGCATGTAGGTTTGTGCACCCGTGTCGTGCAATGCCGTGGAGGTCAGAAGAGGGTGTTGGATTCCCCTGGAACTGGAGTTCTCCTGGAATTGGAGTTACAGACGGTTCTCAGCCGCCATGTGGGTGCTGGGGATCGAACCCGGGTCCTCTGCAAGAGCAGTCAGTGCTCTTAACCACTAGGCCATCTCTCCAGCCCTGAATGAGTACTTTTAATGGCCTATTTTTCACATTATGATTGGGATTGACAGCTCAATAAGTGAAGAGCTGTGACAGCTTCCTGATAGACCAGACTCTATATATAAAGTCTTGTATACATTGAGAAGCCTCGGAATTAAAGACATCACTAGAACATTAAGTACGTGGAATCCAAGAAGATACCTAGTTTAGCCCTTAAAAAAAATAAAACAAACCTTACCAGGAAGGTATGTATTTTCACTGTTGCTTTGACAGTGAGGAGATGGACCCAAGTTTACAGAACTAGGGGAGGAGGAAGGACTATGCTTCCATCTATCTGATCTAGGAACCCACTCTCATTTCCTCTGTACAATTAAGAGCTTGGAGAGGCAGGGCTCTGATTATTAAAAAAAAAAAAATGGCACACAGTTTCTAACCTACTTACTTCTGTAGAGATATAGAGCCCTGTGTCTTCAATCCTGTTTCCAGTTATCTCAGCAAATTTTCACATCTTAATCAGGAGAATGTGGCATCCAACCGAATTGCTCAGGTGGTTCCAGTAGTCCAACACATGTCAGTACCAGGTAAAATTAGAAAGTGTGTCCCTTCCTCTCTCCATCTAAGGAGCATCTCCCACCTCAGTCTCAGAAAGAAGGGCCACTCAGAGACTATGCATAGTCAGAATGAGCAGTTCTTATGTTCTTCAAATTATGCTGTGGTCATGAATTGTGAGAAATAAGTTGTTTTGTATTCCTGAAGGCTGCATGAAACAATTCTAACTAATCCTTGGCTAACAAACCAAGAAATCCCTCTCTAGTAATGAGACTTGAAAGGAGATCGTTGGATAGGTGGCTCAGTGGTTAAGAGCACTAGCTGCTCTTCCAGAGGACCCAAGTTCAATTCCCACCACCCACATGGCAGCTAACAACAGTCTGTTAACTCCAGTTGCAGGGGATATGGTGCCCTCTTCTGGCCTCTGCAAGCTTTGCATGACACTGGTGCACTTAAGTACACGCAGATGCATAAACTAAGAATAAATAAATTTTAAAAATTAAAGAGATCTTTGTCTATCCTTCCCACAGTACCCAATGTATTCCCTTAATACCTACATGCAAAGCACACATCAATTCACATGGGAGGATAATTGAAAACTACATGCGAAGTCTGAAACTATATCCACCAACTAGGCTCTACACTCCAGCCCAAGAAATGGGTTTATTGGATTTTATCTTTGTGTGGAGACATGCTCGCAATAAACACTGTTAATCAATTATTCCTTACTTCCTCCTAACAGAATCCTCAGCATGATCCTGACCCTAATGGGTCCTTATAACAGAAGCAGCCCCTGACTTGTATTAACAAATCAAAGAAAATCCATCCCTCTTACAATGAATGTCCAGGAGCCTCAGTCATCCAATCAGCCTCTCCCCATGAGTTCCCTTACAGATCTCTGTGGATGTAGAGATCAGAGGACAACTTTCGAGAGTCAGTTCTCCCCTTTCACCATCGGTTGTTCCAGGGCTCAAACTCAAATCTTCAGACTTGTGCAGCAAGGACGTTTTTACCTACTAAGCATTGCACTAGCTCCATTTTATTTCTTTCATGAGATATATCGGATTTCTCTTCCTGCTTTATTCTATCCACTCAACAGGAATATTGACAGGTAGCTTTCCCCAGGAAAGTTTTACAGCATCTATGTTTGACAACAGCTAATTTGATGCACATAATTGGGATGGACTGCCCAGTGCTGACTTGCTGGTTTCTTTAAACATGGTGTGTAGTGATATTTCTTAATTAGAGAAGTTCATTGTGATCGGTGAGTCCATTGAAATTGCTCAATGGCTCAGTTTTAAGTAGTGTTCCCTGAAGCTGCAGAAGAGTGAACCATAATCTAAAGAAATAATCATTGCACACTAAGAATAACACAAAATACCAGCACAAAGCAAAAGAGTACCAAAAGGAACAGAAATGAAGTGCTTTCATCATGCTGTAGTGTCCTACAACTGTTTAAATATTCAAACAAAACACTGCATCTAAGCTTTCTAAGTTTAGTCCATAATTCTATAACCAAGTTTAACTTACAAGTTCATGCTTCAGACAGAACCATATTTACAAGCCCATTGCAAAGGCTGATTTATGCTTTTCCCACATGCAGGGAAAATGACTACTTCTGTCACTTGGAGTAGAAATCATAGCCATATACCACCCGAATTTGCAGGGTGAAATCAGTTGTAAAGAACTCACAACTGTTCAACCAAACAAAACATGAAGCCTGTGTCAGTAACATAGCAATTATACCTGTCTACCCCTGTAAAACACTTACCATGCCCAGACAAATGTGTTCCTATATTTAAAACAGTACTGGTCACTCTGATCCTGCCCGAGTGACTGTTTGGACACCTCCAAATTATTATACTTTGAATTTGGATATTTCCCGCAACAATTTCACTCTAAGCCATGTATTTCAAGTCCTTGCTATGTATCTACTTCAAACACGAACTCTTCTGGTGTGGCATAAAAGAAATCATGAAAAAAACTCTTCTTTAGAAATACAGTGTTCCCAAGGCTGGAGAGATGGCTCAGTAGCTAAGAGCACTGGGTGCTCTTACAGAGGACCCAGGTTCAGTTCCCAGCACCCACATGGCAGTTAACAACCATCTGTAACTCTAGTTCTCAGGTACTGGACACCCTTTTCTGACCTCCACAGGTATTGCATGACACTGATGTAGGCAATACAGTTATGCACGTAAAATAAAAAATACTAAATAAAAGATTTTAAATATAACATTCCCTAAATAGCTTCTGTTTTAAAGCTATTTTATAAACATATGTGTATTTCATATTGGATGGCAAACACAAGCTACTTTCCTCACACTTGTCCAGTGTTCATGGTCATTGACCAGGAACCCCTGTGAATGCCAACATCTGAGAATGATCAAGCTCTCAGATAAATGCATAGTATTTACATATTATATATACACATCCTCCTTTATACTTTAAATCCTCTCTAAACTGAACCTGCCGTGGGAATGACTCTTACAATCTGGAATAGTAAACAAATGACTTTTACTTAAACTGGAAACCAAAAATGTAATCCTACCTTAGCTTGCCTATTGTGTAGATTATCTTACTGAGCCATATGTTCCTCTTGTGACCTGGACATATGGCCTTAATCCTTCATAACATTCCCTTGCCCTTGTCTCCAAATAATACATGAATGTACATGTCTGTGTTTTACATATCAAGCACTGCAAACAGCACTTATCTCACCGAAATTAATAAAAGAAATTGATAATGTCTGTTTGACTGTGTATGAATACTGATCTAAACCAGTAGCAATCAGAAAAGACATAATCTTATGATTAAGAAAGGGTATTGTTACTTCCCCTTTCATGCTGGATATACTAATTCAATAAAAGAAAGAGCAAGTCCTCTGTTCAGGAACAGAGTTTTGAGAGAATTATGAAGGAATGGGTTCTCAGAATGTCAGGTCCACTCTTGATTTAAAATGGATGCTTAGAGGGGCTGTTTTTATTCAGGCATAACTGTAATATGGCATCACATAGTAACTCTACAGCCTGAGACTGAAGATCTATAATCCCATCTACTCAAGAGGCTGAGGAGAGGAGTCAAAAGTTCAAGATCTGCCTGGGCTGCAGAGTGAGCTCAAGATCATCCTTGATAAATTAATAAGACTCTATCCCCCCAAATTTTTATAAAGCACAAAGAGGGCTGGGAATGTAACCCAGTGGTAGAATGTTTGCCTAACAAGCACAAGGCCATAAATTCAACCTCCAGTACTTACAAAAAATCATCAAGCAATTACTTATAATAACTAATAAAATATGAGTATTATATAAATAATTGTTATCTTGCATTATTAATGAATAATGATAGGGAAGAAGTCTACACACATAAGTACAGGCCAGATATTTTCTAATATCTTCAATCTCACTTCCTTGAAATCTGTGAATCGGCAATATACAAGATTGCCTGTGGTTTTAGCTCCAATAGGATTTGGTTATATGACTTACATTGTGAATAGAATTTGAGGAGCCCAGTCCAAAAGATCCAAGGAACCCTAAGCAAAACCATAACCAACCAATAAACACATGGATGATAAATAAATATTCTTCCTTGTGTTGGCCATGAAATTCTGAGAGCTATCTTTCACCTCAGAAAAATCTGGCTACTATATAGCCAAGCTTCTGAAAGGCA
The DNA here is from genome assembly GCA_009823505.1 of Rhizomys pruinosus. NCBI lineage: Eukaryota > Metazoa > Chordata > Mammalia > Rodentia > Spalacidae > Rhizomys > Rhizomys pruinosus. The sequence continues at coordinate 121,173 of VZQC01010688.1, read as the reverse complement.
CCTAAGAGTCAAAAACATTGGCCATTTAGAGCCTGACGTTTAAAGGATACTTGATGAAAAATAATCAATTTGAAACTGAAAAGCCATTTTGACACATTCATAAGGCCTTTCTTTGACTACCTGACTCTTCTTGGTAAAGCTGAATAATATGAAACGGTTGTTTATGTCTCTGAATGCTTAGAGTAAGCTCCATTATAAAGTTCAAAACCTTACCTTTGTGATTCCATGGCTCCAAGTTGACCTTGAATATAGCTTATATTTTATTTTATTTTATTTTATTTTATTTTATTTTATTTTATTTATTTGTGCTAGGGATGATCCCCTACCATTTTAACTCACCTCAGATTCTGGCACTTTAATGCAATTTGAATATAATGTTCCCACATTCTGTTATAGGCATCCTTGAGAAAAGAGACCTTGTTATATTAATCTCTATATGAATTCTCCCAGTGTTCATAAGTATCATCTACAGAATGATGGAGAGGGCAGAAAAGGTGGAAGGGATTGGGTTATCTAGTTAGTATAGCCAGTGGTAGAGGATTTTATCCACAATATTTTTAGGGGGACCTACTTTACTGATTTCTTATCAAATGTATTCCAGATCCTTCTACCCACATTCTACTACTCGCAGTTCTTCCCATTTGACAATCTCTTTCAAAAATCTGAAATTCTAAAAAAATAAATAAAAATAAAAAAAATTTAAAAAAAATATCTGAAATTCTATGTATCAGGCCCTCATCTGGGAATGGTGTTCCTAACGTCTCACACGGTGAGTACTTAGTGGATTTTCCCACCACAGTTCTGTGCTAGATCCTATACTTCTCACTAAGCTGTCCATTTCACACATGCAGAAACATATTTTTTTGTTGCTCAAAGCTGTATTCTGAGCATCTAGCATGATGCCAAGGGCACAAGGCAGTTCCTTAATAAATATTTAATAAATTGATGTAAAAGCTTCCCTAAACCACCCAACCCTTCTTCTGTTCTATTCGAATGAATTCAAACTCTGATGAATTTACACAGTTACATGAAGGTTATCTGTCCCAGCGCATGGTCATTAGAAAGTCACCAACAAATGTTGCAGAAGCAGAGTCGTTTATGGCAGTAAAAGACCAGGATTGACAAATCTGAGAGTTGATTTTTCAACAAGGGTTAGACAGTCCAATCTGCTTAGGTTAAACATCTCAGATTCACGTTTTGTTTTTCAAGTTCAATCTCAGCTTGGACAGATTTGCAGATACCTTGGGTATGGCTGTGCATATCTTCTTCTGAGGACCAACAGCTGAGGTGAACCTCTGACTTCCACATGTATGCACACATATGCACACATACACATGAACATGCACACAAAGAACACACATACACACAAAAATAATTTTAAAAGTTATCTACTCAATACTTATGTAGCTTTTCTATCTAACCTTTGGTTAGGACGTGAACATAGCAATATGAACACATAGGTATGCACCTCACACTCAAACATCCAGGCTTTAATTCTTTTCTCTCAAGAGGAACTGGGGAGGTGACTGCTGACAAGTTTCCAGGCAGAGATGAGAGCTACAATAATAATACTTCTGCGTCTTTTGGTCCTTGATTCACTCAGGTCTCAACTTCTGATTTCCCTATAGAGCTCCTTAGTTTTCTCTCTCCTTCTTAATCCATGGTTTTAGAATCAAGATTTAAGGTCCCATAAGGTAATACTCAATTGTGAAAATGTTGTTCTTGGAGGTTTAATATTTTTCTCTTGCTGAGGCTGAACCTTTGGAAATAAATTTTTCCACCTAGTACTCTTTGGGATAGTTAAAAAGAACATCAATCAACCAACTTGTTGGATTAAGTGTTTTCTCAGGTTCTCCAGTAACGGCCATGGTGTTTAGGTCTTTGGCAATCCCAGAGACAAAAAAAGATGGAACAACCATTGCTTTCACTTAGCTGACTCTTCCATTCGACTGTGACTTCCTTGAAGACAAGAAATTATCTCATTCATCTTTGTATCAGTGGCATCAGGCCTAGTGCCTGGAACATAGTAGGTGCTCATTAATTTTTCTTGAATTAAAATGAATGAGTTAGACCTTCACAAAACCTTTTTGCCAGAGGCAATTTTAACTTGTATTCAGCATCCAAGCAGAGTGGGTGTGCTGCTTTGGCGATAGCTCTGACATTGAATAATCTGGATGTTCCAAATTTCTTGGTGCTCATTTATCCTCCAGGGAGAAAAAAAGGAAGCAGGGGAGGATCGTGTTTGCCAGTGAGGCAGACACATCTCAGACTCATCACCCTGAGAGATGCATCAGATGAAGCAGCAACAAGACCAAGGCCACCTGCTCTGCTCCTGTCTTCTGACTGCTGATGTTGCTTTAATCACTGAGCCGATGCAATTTCCTGCTGCTAACCCTCGCTATGGTCCACTGGGAGGTCCCATTTGTCACTGTCATTACCTTTCAGATCAGCGAAACATCCATCTTTAGGTGGGCTCTTATTCAGTGCCTTGTTCAGGTGTGTAAGTAGCACATTGTCAGTGTGGTAATCCAAGACAGTGACCCTGGGGGACTAAAGATGAAGATGAACCCATGCACTGTGGTGTATTAACTCCATCAACCGTGATTTTGAAGAAAGAATGAGCCCCAGTCTCATTTCCAAGTAGTAACATTTTATGTATCCTCTGTAAACCACACCGTATTAGATTCAGATGTTCTGTGGGAAAATCTTGATTAAAAGCACAACTTTACTGTACCCAACACTATCACCTCTGATCCTAACTGAGCCCAAACCTGTCCTGAGTTTCCCTGCCCTTCTATACATAAACCCAGCAGCTGAAAAATTCATGAATACTTGGAAAGGAGTCCAATTCATGTACAATTATATCATATTTGAATAAAATAGGGCTAGTGTTCTCATTTATTTAACAAACATCTATTTGGTGCTATGTATCAAACATAGGTGTAATAGGTTTGCAAACATAAACTCATTAAAGCACTAAAATCTCACTTTACAGATAAAGGACCTGAGACACAGACACAAATAGATTTTACCTTTACTGTGTAAGGTAAATGAAAGTCTAAAGCAGAACTTCCGGTTCCTGACTCTTAAGTACCACAGTTAGATAACAAAGCTTCCCGGGTACTAAATCTGAAGCCAAAACCCTGATATTAGTTCTTCCATATATTTATTCTTTTGACCCTGCCCCAGAACAAAGGGAAAATCAGAAAATAATCTAATAAACAAGCCGTCCACAAAACTGCACCATCCACTACGTTTTCTCTCTTTTTATATCTCATCGTCACCTGCTGGGTCTCCAGGAGCAGATGTGGAAACAGGTGTTCACTAAAAACAAATGACTGTGAAAGAAAGGGGGTGAATTTAAGCTTAGGCAGGAAAGGAGCTAAGCTGCAGTAAGGCCTGGCAAAGCCGTGGCCATGGGCAAAAAGCACTCACGTGACTGTTGCCTCTGAAGACCGGAGTGCTCAGACCTGGTGTACTTACCTTACTGAGCTGCCAGGTTCAGGCTGCCCTGGGAAGGACATAGCTACGCAGATGAGGTACACATTGAAAGGGCTAACAACTGGAGCTTGTCAAGGACCAGGGTGGAGCATCTTACGGTTCCTTGAAGAAGTTCAGGAAACACATCTCTATATCTACCAAACTCAGAGTAAAAACTCAAGTCTGCAAGCAGCCTAAAGGTCTGTGCTTTCTCCATATCCTGGCTCAAATATTATCTTCTCAGTGAGGCTTAAGTCCCATTTTAAAATCCCTCTTCTCACCTTCCACTTCCAATCCCATTGCATTTCACTTCCCTCAGAGCGTGTATCAACCTCTAAAGAGGCCGTGAAATCACAAACTTAGAGGTGTTTCCTTTTTATCTCTATGTGGCCAGAGATATTTTCCTTTTTCATCTGTGTTGTTTGCTGATTTATCCTGAGCACCAAGTACACAGGATGCCATGCATTAACCCTAAATAAAGTAGTAAGTAAACAGAGAGCAAGAAACTGCAGCTCCGGCATCCTTAACATCTTCCCTAAACTCAAGACAAGTGAGACACTAGCCAATGTATGTCCTATCTGGGAAGGAAAGGCCTTGAAAATGCTCATCTCTCATGTTAACTCTATTAGATTCAATTTAATTCTCATACTTCAATCAACGATAAGTATGTTTTCATCCTAGATACAAGAATAATCAAGTAGTCCTTTAAAATGTATTCAAAATAGCAGTCTAGACTGACCATGACCCCCTGTGCACAGCCTTACTAGAAAAGCCTTTTGGACTTCAGTTTTAGATTATGAATCCCACTTCTTCATCCCCAACTGGGTCATCAGTGAATTCTCATGCCTTACAACTTGCAGTGTGAGATTTGTGAACATGGTATAGCCATTCCCTTCCCATTCAACAGCCAGATTTTTAAGTAGACTATATCCCACTCTTCTAGCTAAGACTCCACCATGAACTGAAGAGTTCAGAGTTCCCAAGCTCCCAGATAGATCCATCAGCATGCTACTTAATGCTCTGTGCTTCAGAGCCCTTATATATCTATCTCATGTTCCTTGGGATACCTTAGCCCTGTGCAAGGCACATTGCTAACACCCAAGAAATAGTAGACATCATGATTCCATAATTCCCAACATTCCTTTCTTCCACTTTTGTCATAGACAACTGCATTCCCTTCTATTTTACTTTTCCCTGAAATCTTTTCAAAGCTTAAAGCATTCTTAAACCCAAGTCTTCTTAACCCATTTTGAGAACTTTTTCTAAGCGGGTTTACGCTATAAAGTATATTATATCCCAGGATTCAGAATGTCCCATTTGGTGCTGGGATGGGAAATAAAAGTGGACTGGATTACATCCCAGGGTTCAGAATGTACCATTTGGTACTGGGATGGGAGATAAAAGTGGACTGGGCCTTCTCCCAGGACAGCACGTGGAATGCTGCCTTTCCTTAGTTGTAAAGTCCTCACTGCAGTCCCAGAGCTCTGCCCCCAAACACTGTTCTCAGCAGGAAAAAAAAAAAAAAAAAAAAAAGGGTGGCTTTCTGAAATCTTAGTCACCATTTTATCTGCTGTGCAAAATTTGGGCCTAGGGGCTGGGAAGTTTGATTTGGATATTATAAAAACACAGATAATCTAGGCTTAGAAAAGGGGCACAGGTGGATGAGAAGCAAAACACTCTACTTTCTCTGGAGCTGATGTCTTGGTCTCTAGTCAGTTCTGGCTGTTTTCTTTCATGGGCTGCCAGCTTGTCCAGGCTTAACCTTTCGATCCTACTAATGAAGCACATGCAATTAGATATTTAGGTATTTAAACAGTATAATATATAGCCTTTCGATCCTACTAATCTGCGGAAGAGAGGGCGTGATAGAATGTAAGGGCTTCGATTGGGTTAATGGTGAAACTACAATAATATAGACTGGACACTCATTGATCAACTTGATTGAACATACAGACCCCCCTGCTGGATGGTGGGACCATGAGCTGTGGTGGGTTTGGGCACACTGCTTGGCAAATTGGTTTTACATGAAGGATGCTTGTACTCACAAATTATCACCTATTGTAAAAAAAAATGAAACAAAACAAAACAAAGCAGAGAAAGATGCAGAAAACTTATGGCAGAATGCACGATCTGCGATGGGTAGGGGTGGGGTGGGGGGGAAGGGAAGGGGATATATGCCTGAAACTGAATTGAAAATGATGTATGAAATACACAAAGCATCAATAAAAATAAATTAAAAAAAAAAATACAGATAATCTGTGAGCACCACCTTGTGGTAAAATCTACAACTACCACGTCAGTGTGGACATTCTTAATCCCCTTTCCCTAGACACATTTTTAATTTGTTGGCAATGGAGATCAAGCTACAGGCAGACAGAAATCTTGGCTTCATGGAACTTATTTTCTGGGATAAGATAGAACATAAACAAAACCCCTATGGAAACAATAGTAGAGAATGAAGAGTGACGTGGGGGCAAACAAAGCAGAGATGAGCTGGGCAGTAAGGACCACAAGGGAAAACCGAATGGTCCCAGAAAGACTCGCTGACGAGGTAGTATCTGAATAAAAGTCCAGATGAGAAGAAAGGGCCAGCACACAGTTATCACGGGACAAAGCCATCTAGACAAGATGGCTCTTGTCAACATTCTGGTCATACATAGGAATTACATGACATGTGCGCAAGTTGCATACTTCATATTTAAATGATGTTATCCAATATATAACTAAAGTTATTCAAAGTTATATTTAGGTAAACCCAAACAGAAAATCCACAATGGATCTAGGGTCTAAAATATTATTTCTTTAATTTTTTTTATTTTTTATTTTTATGTGTATGAATGTACTGTCTGCATGTAGGTTTGTGCACCCGTGTCGTGCAACGCCGTGGAGGTCAGAAGAGGGCGTTGGATTCCCCTGAAGCTGGAGTTCTCCTGGAATTGGAGTTACAGACGGTTCTCAGCCACCATGTGGGTGCTGGGGATCGAACCCGGGTCCTCTGCAAGAGCAGTCGGCACTCTTAACTGCTAGGCCATCTCTCCAGCCCCTAAAATATTATTTTAAGAAATAGTCGAATGGTAATGTAAGTGATCATTAGTTTACATGATGAAATCTGAATGCTTTGACAACATTGCCTATGATAAAGGCAATGCACCTTATCTATATGTAATAACCACATTACAGTATTTGACTATTATATATAAGTTCCTAGTTCATGTCTAAGCTTTATTGCCAATTTAGTTAAGTTGTTCTAAATTTAAATTAATTTTTTTAATAACTAAGAAATATAGTGACCCAACAAGAATGGTCAATTTGACAAAATTGTCAATAGAAGAGGAATTATGTAGCAATCTTTTGTCTAAAAGCATACTATATTTTTATGAAATTAAGATGTAAACATATGGAAAAATATATAGCAGTTCATGAATTAAGATCTTTATCTTATTAGTAATCTAATCCTACCATGCCTATGTAAGTACTAATCTTCTCATTTTGCTATCTTGTTTATTGTCAATCATATTAATACAACCATAGTTTCTTAAAAAATGTTTAATGAGCTGGCAAATATTTCTAAGATATTTTACATTTTATCTTAGATGATATTTTTAAATAACCATCTGTTAGCTTGATTTATGTTTTAAATGTTTAGTTATGAGTCTATTGGACCCGTTCACATTACATGTTAAGGGAATCTAGTTAAGTTATTGCAATAATCAAGGCAATGGAACCTCTACCAAAGTTGTGGTGGTAGAGATATGAGGAAGTCATCAAACTCTGTATAGATCCTGAAAGAAACATTAAATTGATTTTTCTGACACACCAGATTTAAGTGTGAAAGAAAAAAGAGCAAATGATACAAGGTTTGTGGCCTGAGAAATGGATAGAAAAGGTGCAGGAATTCCTGAAGCTGGGCCTGGTTCTGCTAAGCTTGAGATGTCACCTTCATTCTTGGCAGTCAATGATCCAGTTGGTTCTCAGGGTTGACACTCAGAAATATACCAGACGTCATTAGGGTAGGAGTAGGGCAGCAGTTGAATGTAAATCCTTAGGATGGAAGAGAGCCATAATTAGCTTTTACTTTTAACAAGGTAGCAGACAGGATATGTTGAAGGAGGGAACACTGTGCAGCATCAATCCTCCACTCTCGTAGCATGAAATATGATAAAGAGCCTAGAACCCACCTCCCAAAGCAGTTTCCAAAGAGCAGTGACTTGTTCGGTTTGGATCCCTTCTAAAATGTTCATAATTACCGTGAATTCTGGAGAGTAACCCTGAACTCTCAGACTTCTTATAAAGTGCCTATCACGTACACAGATGTAAGCACACACTGTCTTGTATTACAAATCTTACACATGAATTGTTCACTTATTGGTTACCAGTTCTTTGGTTGTCCACATCTAAGCCTTTGATGTCATTTTTCCATTTTCTCTTCCTGTGTCAGCTGTCTCACAGCCCCTCAAACTGCTCCAACTCAGTGTTAAAGTTGACATAGAGAAAAAACATGGAAATACAAAAACAGGAGACAGAATTCTAAGTTCCTGGATCACTTCACTATTATTCAATTTTAAAATTAGAGAGGAAAGACCATTTCAAGTGAAAGTGTCACTTTTTAAAATCGCTTGCAAATTATTTCATTCTTCTTCTGACAAATATGAGCACAGTCGTGACTAAAGTCACATCCTTCTCTACACAGAAAAACAAAAAAACTACTGTAAGGAATGAAAAATGTTGGGAGTGAGCTTTACCCCAGCCTACTAGAAAATTATTGGGTAAGAAATTAATGCATCATTTCCAAAATTAACCTACAGGATGAATTCAAAGCTTGAAATCCTGAAGCAAAACAAACTTAATTTATTTTGTATGTCAGAAACAACACTAATGAGTTTTACGAATCTTCAAGTGATATATATATATATATATATATATGCACACATATATATGTATATCAACACTTCCAACATTTGTATAATGTGGAAACTACTTTTCTCTGGTGATTCATAACAACATCCAGAAATGGCATTCCTCTGAACAGTTTAGGAAACACTCCGCTAATATACATATGTATGGGAATCTGAAGCAAATGCTTGCCCAAGTTGGCAGAACCAGGAAGTTCCTCCCCATCCATTTCTTGGCTTGGCACACCAAGATTTGCAAATCTGTATAACTATACTAACACAGAACCAAATTCCATTTGGATTCAATAAATTTCACTTTTCTGAAAGAATGATACCACTAAATTATCCAATATTCACCATCATTAAGCATTCACATTGAAAATTAATTTCTACCCCAACCCACTCCTGAAATGTTATCTCTAAATAACTGGAATTAATTATTATAGACATAATATAGCCACAGAATTAATCCTAATTAAATATTCTACCATGAAGAAAGGGCTGAATTTTTTTATCAATACTGATGTAATTTTGTTCTTGAATCTTTGGGGGACATTCAGTTCTAACTATACACAACAATTTGATGAGTGGTTCATTGAGCAACACCTTTGTCAACTTTCTATTTTACATTTTATCCTAGTCTACATAATACAGGTTTGTATGCAAATCCTTACACATGGATAAATTTTAAAGGTATTTTACCTAGTCTTGGCCACACTCTCATTTCTCTGAATTACACTAAATAGAAATCCTTCCATTGTGTTGAAAGGAAACCCTTTCAAGAGAATCAGAGACTTTGTGAAAGCTGCCATCACAGTCTGTTAACTGTTAGCTTCCCATTCATACAGGAGTGGCATGGAATTTTATAAGATATAAAACACATTTAGAAGGATGTATTTATTATCATTCATAGTCTTGAATGCAAGCATTATTAATTCCTTAAATGGCATCCATCAGCAATGCCATTATAATGCTAAGTGAAAAATATTAGCCACCACCGTGTGGGTGCTGGGAACTGAACCCAGGTCATCTCCAAGAGCAGGCAGTGTTCTTACTGCTGAACCATCTCATCAGCCCCTTTCTGTATCATTTTTAGAATCATGAAAAAATTGAATTTAAGAGCCCTATGTTAACAAACCAAATCAAGAGTACACTCTTAATAATGTTCAAGACTTGAATTTATGGCGTCGTTCCAACAGTTTCTTCTGCATACAAAAGGAATCCGGTAAAAATGCTGTCATCCTCAGAGCTAACATACAATCCGTTCCAGTCCTTCGACACTTCCAGCCACACTTGATCTCCTGCGCTTAATTTCAAAATGAGGAGGAGAGAGGCCTGGTCTACTTCCTGACCGTAGAGAGTCTCTCTGGCTTTGAACTGCTTCTTGTTGCGCGCCATCAGGCTGATCCGAGCAGGTCGGCCTCTCACGGTGACATGGTAGGAAAAGACATATGTCCCAGGAATGCTGCAGTTAAATTTCCCAGTTACAGGGCTATAATCCCCTTGGTCGTTGGAGAGAACTTTGTCAAATTTGATAGGGCTGTTGGGGGGAGGGAAAGGCTTGGACAAAAGGGCGCTGAAAGCCGAATGCAGGACTTGAGTTGCTTGTCCCTTGGCGCCCTTGAAACCCCGGGAGCCCTTCTTCCCAGTAGGTCCTCGGACCCCTTTACTCCCAAGCTCCCCCTTTGCCCCAGCAGGTCCCATGGGACCAGGTAGGCCTACCTCTCCTTTTGCTCCTTTAAGGCCGGGTTCACCCCTGGTCCCTGGCAGACCATCTGACCCCCCTTTGCCTGGAGTCCCAGGGTCCCCTCTGCCTCCTTTTGCGCCTTTCACCCCCTCCTCTCCTTTTTGCCCCTTTCCACCCCTCTCACCAGAATCTCCACGGTAACCCTTTTCCCCCACGTTCCCCTTCTCGCCCTTGGCCCCAGACCCTCCGCTGAGGCCACGGGCACCAGCGGCCCCCGGATCGCCCTTCTCTCCTTTGGTGACATTCCCACACAGGTCTCCCTGGGAACCTTTCTGTCCCTTCGGTCCCACCAGGCCGATGTTTCCTTTATCTCCCTTAGGACCAAGTCCACCTGAAATGGAAAAGTCAAGTCATGCTTAAGAATCATAGAAGCAGCACAGGATGCTATTACCACAGAGCTTTGATATATATATATATATATATGGCCTAGTCATTGTAATCTGTAAACTTGGTTCTTGCCTTAGAGTCTGTACCTTGGAGCCATTAAATTCAGGGAGTAATAACTAACATCTCAGAGGGGGAACAGCTAAGGGTTCCAAGAAACAATAGGGCTTTATTTTTAGTTTTAAGATAATAAAATTTCCTGTTCTGTTCCACTATCTTTTCATTTTGGCAACCCAAGTAATATCTTCAATCTCCATTTACCAATTCAAACCCAGTCTCACAGGAACAGAAACTAAAATGTAGAAGAATTTACTTCTTCTAATGACAACTAGAGAAGAACAGAAGCCACATATTTCTGGCTAGTGTCTCAATTCCTAAACATAATACATCCATTCAGTACTGAGTTATTAGGACAATAATAGGAATTTATGTATCCGTCTTGCCACTCTGACACGGACAAACAGGAAGTGAGCAGAGAACTACACTGCATTTGTGTCTCTGCACACAGCAATTACTTGCACTTTACCTTGTTCTCCTGGCTTTCCTGGGTACCCAGGAACTCCACCTGCTCCTTGCTCCCCACGTTCTCCTCTAAGTCCTAAAATGATACAAAGATTAACGTTTTGCTCAACTATATCATTTAGGACAAATCTAACATCTATTTTACAGCTATGCCACATTCCAGTGTTTCCTTTAACAAAACTGTTTAAAAATAAAATGGTGGGGGGGGGGATTACTGAAGGACACTGGAAGTATTAAGTTCTAATTAATGGCAAACCATTTAAAGATTAAGTGGTAATGATGATCCCTTCAGACAGAATTCATCTTTGCCCATGGCACACCTTTGACTCTTCAAACTTATGAAATTCACAATGCCCTGGTAATATTGTGTATGAATGTGAGGGTGTTTTCCCTATCATGAAATTTAAATGACAGTTGAAATGTCTTTATTTGTGTGAGAAATAACAACACACACCATAGAAATTTAAACACAGAGAGCACAGCATTTGTCAACTGGCTAAAACCATTCCCAAAACTCAAATAGGAATGAAAAATTGTCTTTACCAGACACCATCAAAGAAGATCATTTTCATGGCATGTTAGAATAATTCTTATACATTCTTATAGAACTGCAAGAAACATATCTCAAAAATAACAAAAGATTTAGGTTTTCAGATATTTCTATATTACCATAAAATGGATTCTTACATTGAATTAAAGGCCGATCCATTTATAAGTTTCTTTTAATTCTGAATGATAATAGCAATAATAATGAGTAGATAACTTGCATTGAGAATCTACTTTATTAGGTATTGTTCTAAACAATAATTTTAAGCTTACTCCGGCCTTTGTTATTTAATATAATTTTCATTTGACATCAGTTTCTGTTCCCGTATAATAGCAAGGCTCATACAATAGCACATTTGATCAATTGAAATATTTTTAATTTACCAACATTTAAGAATGGTGCCACCTTTAATCCCAGCACTCAGGAGACAAAGGCAGGCAGATCTCTGTGACTCCAAGGCCAGTCTGGTCTACATAGTGAGTTCCAGAACAGATGGGGCTACAGAGAGACCCTGTCTCAAAAAGACCAAAAACAAATGGTAGATCAGGTATTTTTATTGCTTTAAACACAGAACAAACTAGTAGTGTGTGAAAGATTTTGAAACATGTATAAACCTGACTGCTTCTATAACCTTTGGCATCAATTTACCAACTCTCTTGTTTTTGACACACCTAACCATTTTGTTTCACCTTAATCAGGAAAAAAAGAATCCCAAGACAAACTAAGGTGATGAGAGTAGACAACTCCTCTAACTTCACAAGTCCACCTAGAGAAATCCAACATAGGTCATTCTTCAGATTCCTAAACAGTTGGTTCCTCTATTTTCACTTCACACAAAATGCCAGATTCAAAAATTTAACCTAGGCCACCAGGAAAATATCTGGATGCATTCTGACAGGTTCTGACCTTGAATGAAAGTGAAGGACCAATCCTATCCCACCCACAAGTCAGTAATGGAATGTTGACCTTCTTCCAGCATTACTTGCCTTCTTAACTATATTTAAGGAGTTTAATTGCCTACATCCAGTTTATTCAATTAAGTAATAGTTGACTAAAAAGCAAGCATTCAGGTAAGGTTTGGGATTTTTTTTAACTTAGTCAAGAGTCCAAGTTAAGTCTGGAAGTCAAAAGAAAGTAAAGTAGACACTGTATAGAGACTGTCTGAATGAAAATTCTACTTTTGATCTTTCATCAAAGCATATTCTTAAGAGCCTTATCTTACAATACCTCCTTAGATTTTCTTCTACTTCCAGAAGTCTAGCTTCCTTCCAGAATGTATGAATCATCGAGGAGGTTTATCATTCATCATTATTTCACAGGGTTTTCTGCTAATATGATTCAGCCACAAAAGGATTAAATGTTTCTAAGAATGAAAATCGCATAACTGACAAGTGTGAAGTAGCTCTCTCTTACCTTAGCATATTTGTTGAGTAATTACTTCTCTGAGTGTTCTAGCAAAAATGAGTTAGGCAGTTCCTGAGCCATGTGGAGGGTGATGTATATAGGATATTAAATCCTTTGACATGTGACACAGAGGCTAAACCACTGAACTTGATGGATAGATGGTATTTCTACAATATTCACTGAAGAATTTCTAAATATTCCAGTGAATCTGTAACTGTTCTTTAGTATCTTGAAGTATCTGTATAACCATGCATTTCCTGGGACAGAAAACCTTCTTTATTGATACATTCCCAGAATTATAGAATTCCTGAGCAGGAAAATGTCAATGAAAATACTCATACCTACAAATCTTTGATAAACAGGATAAAAACAAATATTGAACCATTTCTCTCAGGTTCCAAGCAATGTAAACTAACTGGTTCAAAGTCATTGTTATAAGATTAATACTAGGGCTGGAGAGATTGCCTAGTGGTTAAGAGCGCCGACCGCTCTTACAGAGGACCCGGGTTCGATCCCCAGCACCCACATGGCGGCCGAGAACCGTCTGAGACTCCAATTCCAGGAGAACTCCAGTTCCAGGGGAATCCGACACCCTCTTCTGACCTCCACGGCATTGCACGACACGGGTGCACAAACTTACAGGCAGGCAGTACATTCATACACATACAGAAATAAAAAAAAAAAATTAAAAAAAAAAAAGATTAATACTAATGTTTTGATTTATTTCTGTGCTCATTACTGACATTACCTCTGACTTCAGAGTAAGCCAATGGCAGTATCGCATTCTCCTTAACAGGCAGGCTTTCTACCTAAACTGATTATTATACAGCTAATCTAGTTAGTTCTATGTAGTATTAAATTAATCGCATCATTAGAAAGTCTCATACTGTGCTGGGTATATAGTTCAGTGGTAGAGCTCTTACATAGCATGCACAAAGCCCTGAGATCAATCTTCATTACTAGGGATGGGGGCAGGGTAAGAGAAGAAAAGAAAGGTTCCACACAGAGCATGCAGGAAAGGACTTTTCGCCAGAGAACATAGTTTGTGACTCCCAGTGACTGGGTCTGGAAGGCGGCCAGTAAGCTGTTTAAAAGTCTTTTTCTTTCTTTCTCTCTTCTCTTCTCTTCTCTTCTCTTCTCTTCTCTTTTCCTCTCCTTTCCTCTCCTCCCCTCTTCTCTCTCTCTCTCTCTCTCTCTCTCTCTCTCTCTCTCTCTCTCTCTCTCTCTCTCTCCTCCCATGTGCCCCATGTGTGTGGGATATTCCCAGATACCTTTGAAGTTTTCCAATTGGCCAAATATAAACTTAACATTTTGTCTCAAACTTAAGAGATAATATTTTTATCCAGTATTTGCATTTTTAAAAACTCACAGACATTCAATAATCTAACATTTGTGTAGCAAATTATTCTCCTTAAAAATGGTACAGAACATCCTTGGAGCTTAGAACTGAAATGGAATGGTTGCTTACCCTTCTCTCCTTTCTGGCCTTTGGGCCCCTGGGGTCCAGTGATTCCTCGGGGCCCTGGGATACCTATATCACCAGCCTCTCCTTTGGGACCTAGAAATGGGGTTTTAAAACCATCACGTTAGAAAAATTATCTTTTGAAATTCATTTTTCAGGGAGAAAAAGCCATTATTTTATTGAAACCAAAAACTGTCAGTGGCCTAATGATAAAATCTGGTAAGAACAAACTATTACAGAGTTCTAAGGGCAATATTTTTGTCTGATTTGCAATTTTGTACTACCTGAATAGATAAATTGAGCCCATTAGTACTTGTCACTGTATTCATGGCAGTGATCAAATGATTCAGGGAAGCAGCACTATATCAAGCGACAAAAACAAAATGATTATCTGACACTTAACCTCATACAGACCACATTTCAAATTGGAAGTACAAACACAATACCAAGCACTTAGATTTCTCATTCATTCACTCGCTCATTGATTCTGGAACTATTTCTGAAGTTTCCTCTATACTAAAGCATCTGGCTAGGTGCTAGGAAATGACCATCAATAGGGAAGGAGCTCCTCCCCTCCTCCCCCACCCCACACCCACCCCGGAGCTGAGAATCTATGAAAAATCAACATTAAACAAGCACACACGAGGAAACAAATTCCCACGTTATGGTAGACCATATAAAGTAAAATAGGAAGGTTCTATGTTGCTATGGTTTAAACACAAAATAATTACCTAATTTATATTTATAGGGTCAGAAGTCCCTGACAAAAGAGCATTAAGCAAAGAAAATTCAATGAATGGATTAAGATTTCCAGACACAGTTTTAAAAATCATGATATCTTGGTGAGAAACAGGCAAGGTTGAGAACATGCAAGTCTCTGACCTCACTGAGCATCCTTGCTCATCCAAACAGGCCACTTACCTGGGACCCATCTAACCTTCAATTAATTATTATTTCTGCAACACCAGTCCTAATTGAAGCATAAGAATTACCCCACACTTGCAATAATTCAAGGCTAGTTTCTTTGAAAGTTAACCATGTAGATAACCATGCTCAATGAAATTATAAAATTTCATCTTAATTATAATTAAAACTGCTGGAACTGAAACAGCATGTTCAGTTGAATTCCTCTTTGAAAGAATATTATAAATTTTTGAAAGAAAGCCTTTAATAAATTTCTTGCAATGGAAGTTAAGGTTGTGGGCAGGTTCCTCCATCTGAAGAAGAACAGATTGAACAGAGCAGAGGAATAGAGACAGACTAAGCAGAGGAAGTGAGAGCAAACATGACAGCCAATCACAGTTCACTGTCCAATGTAGCCTCCTCTCAAAGGCACAATGTGGTTATACCATGAAGAGAAATAATAAAGCACTGTGCCCATCACCATAATAGTTCAGTTAAATCCATCACTGCAGGAACAGAAGCCCTGGGGCCATGGATCTTACAGCCTTCTTAGAAGACAGTGCTGTGATTAGCCATGTCTCCTTGGTCATGTTTAAGCTTTCATCCCCAAGGCAGCTTGCCAGCCATATAGGACACTACAAGGTCTGATAGATATGGCTTTCTCAGTCTCATTACATTTCCAATAATGTGTGAGCAACCAGAAAATCTTGGGGTTCTAGGCCACAGCCCATCATCTTGACTCCATAATCCAGTTCAGCATAATCAGCAAATTTCCCTAAAGTCCCCTTCCATGAGATGAAATTAATTAAAAGCTCAGGGAAGAGAAATGATTACTGATTTTATAACTTTCAATTCTTCTGGCTAGAGGCAGCAAACATTTATATTTTTCAGGGAATAGTACACTTGAAATTAATGTTCTAATCATAATTTTACCTTAAATTCTCTCTACTATGTGGCATATGAAAACCAAAATGTATTACAATAAAACAGACCAAATTATTCATTATGTGTCTATCAAAGACATCTGAAATTTTGAAATATATAACCAGAGTGTTCAATGGAAAAGAACCAGGTGGCAACATGGTGTTGCTTTCGAATTTCAATGAGGAACAAACTGAATCCAACAATTAGTTCTCCATGTCACATGCTTCCTACTACAAATAGCTCCTAACTACAAATAATACTCAAAAAATATCCATCAGCACACAGTCTTGCTAGGCAGGAGAAGCTTCATTTACCTTTTCTTTTTTTTTAATTTTTTTTTATTTTATTTATTTCTGTATGTGTATGAATGTACTGTCTGCATGCAAGTTTGTGCACCCGTATCGTGCAATACTGCGGAGGTCAGAAGAGGGTGTTGGACTCCCCTGGAACTGGAGTTCTCCCGGAATTGGAGTTTCAGATGGTTCTCGGCCGCCATGTGGGTGCTGGGGATCGAACCTGGGTCCTCTGTAAGAGCGGTCGGCGCTCTTAACTGCTAGGCCATCTCTCCAGCCCTCATTTACCTTTTCTAAATTAACCACTAATAGACTCTACTAGTCATAAGCCTGAGCCGCTTACAGAACATCAGCACTAGGTCTAGGGTTGGAGGTCTGTGACTTGCTCTAACCAGCACTGTGCAGTAGACCTTTGTACAAGACAGAAATCTTCTATTCCTATAGTATCTATGTTACAAAATACAGTAACCGCTGGCCACGTGTGGCCATTGAGCTCTTGAAATATGGCTGTGATTACTGAGCTGCATTTTAAGTTTAATTGCATTATCTGTCAGTAACCAATTGTGAAGCTTTTGGCTAGGCTCATTGCCATCACTTGAACAACAGTGTAGAAACCCTTGGCACAATTCCACACCACAAGCCCTCCTCTCGGAGGAGGGAGAGATGAAAATGTAGCGTTATGGATTTTCAAGTACCTGGTTTTCCAGTCTTTCCGGGTTCTCCTTTCTGCCCAGAAACAAGTGAACAGCAACGGCAGCAATTCAAGAAGAACTCAGCTGTGTGGAGAGAGAAGTTTTCAAAGGGAAAGATGGTGGCGGCAGCCAAAGCAGAATCCAGGCCAGAGGGGTCAGTGGTGGGCTCTGTCATGGCAGCTGTTTCTGGGAGGAAGTCTTTCTCTTGGTCCCGAGGGGATCCATCACTTGACGTTAGGCCCTTCAGCATCTCTTTCCCCTCAGATTTCTTCGTGAATTTGGTGTATGGTGTGGTCTTTGCTACTGTGTCTACACCAGTAATAGCCAACATGATTAAGACAGCACAAAGCCAAGACAATATCCACATATTTAAGGCTGAAAAGAAGACACAGAAAATTACACACAAACTATATTCAATCCAAATGAAAACATTAAGTAATATAATATACTTGTAATGAGAGAAATAAAGACATATATGAAGCATAGGCATGAATAGTATGTATTATATAGAATGACATCTTGTTGGTCTATTTTATATGGCTCTGTGTGACTCACCATAGAGTATTTTATGCCCTTAAAGTATTTATTACCAGGAGCACTTTGCTTCAGATTTCCCTGCTGATTATTTCTTTGGTGCTACATGTTCTAAAATAGTGTTCTCAATCATTCAAATTATCTTGCCAAATAGCAAACATGATCTATAATAAATGCAGCATGACTTAATAGTTCATATACCCTGTGGAAAACAAATATGTATAATTCCCTGACTGACCTCACTTGGATTTATAGGAATCAAATACATTTGTATTAGAGGGAGATGAAAAATATTGAACTGAGTAGTTTATTCCAGCAAACTCAATTATTTCAAGAAAAAATACTGGTAAAATAGTCTTTAAATCTACTAGGGATAACGGTCCTGTTGTGGAAGCACTCTTTTGGAATCTATTAGAATAAATAGAGAGAGAGAGACAACAAAAATTCATAAATTTGAAAATATGCTGTCCTTAGATTCTTTGCTTGCCATTTAACTCTCCAAATCTTTGGTATATAATTTGGGAAGTTTTTCTAAAAACTCATATTTATCTTTGTATTATTTTAATGAGGCAAGTATGTTTATTCTTATTAAGGTTTTGCCAATATCCAAAGCAATATAAGGTTCTGACTGAAGTAAGATTGTGAAGGTTCACAATTCCTTTCTCCATCAACTCCCAGTAGTCTGCTGGCTGTTAATAGTCAAGGGTATAAAGGCATGTTCTCTCATATAAGAAAAAAGAGAAATTGGCATAAATAGTAATGGCATTGAAATAAGGAGGCAAAAGCACATACTAAGTATAGAGCCCTTACTACACTTTGCCCCTGCACCATCAATCCAATCAGCTCTCAAAACATCTATGCCAGACAGATGACACATAATTTTTCACCTTCACAGGTATCATGGAAATAGGTACCAAGAAATTACATACCTGGCCCAAGGTCATAAAACCAGTAAATTATGGATTTAGGACTCAAAGGCAGGTCTGTTTAACTTCAAAACCTAAACCCATTCCTAAAATCATCAGAATTTATAAAGATGAGGCTCAAGAACAATAAACCCAAGGTTGTCTCAGTGGAGAAGAGCTGTGAAGGAGGCGGACATATGTGCAACCAGAGGAGAGGTATCAAAGATAGGACACGTCATTTCTAAAACTATATAAAAATCCAAAAATACACCAGCATGTGTATTTTTAATCCCAGCACTTGGGAGGCAGAAGCAGGTGGATCTCTGTGAGTTCAAGGCCAGCCTGGTCTACATAGTGAGTTCCAAGACGGCTGGAACAACAGGGAAACCCTGTCTCAAAATGACCAAAAAAAAAAAAAAATCCAAAAATGTTCATTTTCCTTCAAGTTGTCTTTGCTACTATATTCATTGATTCAACTATTACTGGGTGAGTATTGATAATGTAGCGAGGAACAGGGAATTGTCTTTAATGATGTCCACAGGGAGTTCAATTTAGTACGGAGAGATGAGAGTTGGCAAAAGCAAAGAGGAAAATATGAAAGGCAATTGATCACATTCATGTTCCAGATACAGACATCTACACACACACACACACACACACACACACACACACACACAAAGTTAACCATACAATCAGGGTTAATTGCATCATGCATCACCAGCTACATCTATCCCCGGCAACTAGTAGAGCCACACTTCTTAAACTGTGACTCTGTGAACCCTATATGAAGTCAAATAACTGGACATAGGGTTCATGAAAATTTGAGCAGTTGTAATGGATTTTTGAGCACACAACAAGCAAAGTTTAATTCAAAATCATGTATCTGAGATGTTTCTTGCAGCACTCGCCTGTGTGGCAGCACATGACTTCGCTGCAGTCTTGGTTCCAAACATTACAGTGCATGTACTCTGCACTGAGCTTGCTGTCGTGCTGCACAATGCCAGTGAATACTGCCTGAAACACCTCAGCCTAGGTTCCAGACTGGAATGTGATGGTGACTTTGCATTTTGCTCTTACAGAAACATGATGGCAGAGCTGGAGAGGTAGCTCAGCAATTAAGAGCACTGGCTGCTCCTGTAGAGGACTCAGGTTAGTTCCTAACACCTGCATGGTGGCTAACAACCATCCAAAACTCCAATGGAATCCAGTATCCTCTTCTGGCCTCCACAGGCATTGCACACACAGATGCACTTAAAATCTTGCAGGCAAAACATTCATACACATAAAATTAAAATAAATAAATCACAGGGGTTAGAGAGATTGTTGATGGTTAAGAGTACTGGCTGCTCTTGGAGAGGACCCAAGTTTGATTTCCAAAACCCACATAGCAACTAACAACTGTCTGCAACTCCAGTTCCAGGGGAACCCGTCACCCTCCTCTGACTTTCATGGGCATTACATACATACATACATGAAGGCAATACACTCATACACATAAAATAAAAAATAATAAATAAAAAAGAAAGAAAGAAAGATAATGAGTCAATTGTAGGAAACAAACACTTTTTCTGCTATTATTCCTTAGCACATAAGAATCAAATTAATGTCTTTTGATGATGTTGTGCTAGAATGTTTGATTTTTAAAATTGATATTTGAGTCATTGATTTGATTTCCATTAAAAAATTCATTCAATGAGATTTGTCTTGAGATTAGGACAGAATTTCCAACAATTTCTAAACCAGCTCTAATCACACATTTTGTAGTATAAAAAGCAAAGCACTACTCTCAGCATTGACAATGATAAAATCAAATCATTGCTGAACTATGAAAAATGTCAAGATGTTCTACATCCACCAGTATCAACTATTCAGGCAAGATTTAAATATCAATGTTTATTTTAAAATAAGCATACCCCACTTGTTATTATCCAAATTTACTTCTGACTTTAATAAATGGTAAAATTATGTAACAAAGAATTTGTTTTTAAGAAGAAAATACACTAAATTTAGCAGTTACTACAAATAGCAATAGCTCACAACAATATTTAAACAATGAAAAACATAATTTAAAATTCAGATCTCCCAGTAAGGTAATAACCCCTCATTGAATCACATGTGGACACTGCCCATTTAAGGACTTATTTTTAACTAAAAAATGTATTATACACCAGGAGAGCTCAAGGGACTTACACAAAGTATATCATGTATGTGAGCTCACTAGAATAGATTTTGTCTTTTTAGAACTACCTTTTCTTGGTCTCCTTTCTAAATGCTATACTATACTCACATATACATTTATTTACATACATACATATATGCATGTATACCTTATAGACTAGGATCTGCATATGAGGAGCAACATGCAGGAACTTTTTTCTGAGATTAGGTGACCTCACTTTAATATTATATATTCTATGTCCATCCACTTTCCCAAAAAGTGTTTTGATATCATTTTTCATTAGACCACAATAATATTCCATTACACATATGTGTGTAATTACATTCATCTGTTGATGGAAAACTAGATTAGATCCACTTCCTTGATATACTAAATACAGCAGCAATAAACATGGGAATACAAATAAACACTTAAAAATTAATTTTTTTACCCAGGTGTGGTGGTGCACATCTTTAATCCTAGCACTTGGGAGGCAGAGCCAGGCAGATCTCTGTGAGTTCAAGGCCAGCCTAGTCCTCAGAGAGAGCTCCAGGCCAGCTGGGACTAAAGGGAGATCCTGTCTCAAAAACACACACAAAAATTAATTTTGTTATGATTTATTGCCAGTGAATGCTTTATATACATACTCTATATACCTATATGCTAAGCATGGCATACAAGTTCTCAGGAAAAAGATGGAAAAAGTTTAAGAATCCCTACATTAAACAATAGAAGGTTAGTTTAATATAAAATAATTAAGCTTTAAACATTTGTACAGTTACATTCAATAAGACAGTCATTTGTTCAACAATTTATTTAAACATCTAAGAGAGTCTATGAAAACTCCTCAAATATAGAGGCTTAAAATTCTGCTCCATTCTAAACCTCTTTTCTGCAATAATCATGAAAATATAAACAGGCCTATGCTCTCAGGTACAGAGAAATCAAACATGTGTCAGAAAGCCAAAAGTGAAATATTAGTATCTTTTAATTCTTTTATCTTTTGCTCTAAGAAGCATAGCATCACATACCTACAATCTTAGCACTAGGGAAGCTGAACAAGGAATACTGTGCATCCAAAAAGAAAAAGAAAGGAAGGAAGGAAAATGAAAGAGAGGGAGAAAAGGAGGAAAAGAACAAAAAGAAGTACTAGAGTTTATAGAGCACTAAGTGTTAATGCTCCAGATCCTAAAGTATAAATATTTCATATATTCTCTTTGAAAAATGAGGTTCCCTTTCCAGTACACACAATGGACATCTTACAGCCATCTGTAACCCCAGCTCTAGGGGATCTGAGGCCCTCTTCTGGAATCCAAAGGCACCTGCACAGAAGTTGCATACATTCACACACATATATATACACACAAAGCACACACACACACACACACGCACACACACACACACATACACGCACCAGAAAGAGGAGGGGGCAGAGCTATGGGATATTTTAAAAGCAGTCCTAAGAGGGAAATTTATAACCCTGGGTGCATACATTAAAAAATCAGAAAGAGCACAAATAAAGAATCTAACACTGCAGCTAAAAACACTTGAGAGACAACAACAAATGAACCCTAAACCCAGCAGACAGAAAGAAATAACAAAAATCAGAGCAGAAAACAATGAAGTAGAAACAAATAAAACAATACAAAGCATCAATGAATCCAAAAGTTGATTCTTTGAAAGTATAAACACTATAGACAGACCCCTAGCCCAGTTAACCAAAAGAAAGGAAGAGCAACTCCGAATCAATAGAATTTGTGATGAAATGGGAAACATCACAACAGACAACAAAAAGATCCAGACAGTTTTGAAGTATTCCATACTTCAAAAACCTATAGTCTACTGAACTTGGCTCATGGATTGGAAAAATTAATATAGTGAAAATGTCCATTCTACCCAAAGTAATATACAGATTCAATGCAATCCCAATTAAAATCTCCATGAGTTTCTTCACAGGCTTAGAAAAAAAATCCTTAATTTCATATGGAAAAACAAAAGACCCTGAACAGCCAAAGAAACACTGAGTGAAAGAACGATATTAGAGGGCTATAGTCATAAAAACAGACCCAATGGGACAAAACCGAAGATCCAAACCTGAGCTCATACAGTTCCAGCCACCTCATATTTGACAAAGGTGCCAAGAAGACTCAATGGAGAAAAGACAGCATCTTCAGCAAATGGTGTTGGCAAAACTGGATCACCACTTGTAGAAGAGTAAGATTAAACCCCTCCCTCTCGACCTGTACAAAAATCAACTCCAAATGGATCAAAGACCTCAATGTGAAACCTGAAATTCAAGGAGATAGAAGAAAACATTGGAAGCAACCTACAAGACATAGGCAGAGGAGAGTTTCTAAATCAGACAGCAGCTGCACAGGAAATAAGGTCAACAATTGACCAGTGGGATCTCATTAAACACAAAAGCTTCTGTACAGTGAAAGAAACAATCAGGGAAGTGAAGAGAAAAGCCACAGAGTGGGAGGAAACCTTCATCAGTGATACATTTGACAGAGCATTAACTTCCAGAATATATAAACTACTCAAAAAATAAAGAAGTGGGGAAAAAAAATGACTCACTCAAAAGATGGAGCAAAGAGCTGAACAGAGACTTCACAAGTGAAGAAATAAAAATGGCTGAGAAACATCTTTAAAAGTGTTCATCGTTGTTAATAATTAAGGAAATGAAAATTAAAACCTCTTAAAAATATCAACTCACTCCAATAAGACTGGCTAGGATAAAGAAAACAAATGATACCAAGTGCTGGAGAGGTTGTGGGGAAAGGGGAACACTCATCCACTGGTGGTGGGAATGTAAACTTGTACAACCACTATGGAAAGCAGTGTAGAGAACCCTTAAAAGACTCAAAATGAACCTACCACCTGACCAAGTCATACCACTCCTGGATATATACCCACAAGACTCGTCCTACCACAAAGATACATGCACAGCCATGTTTATTGCAAGTCTCTTCACAATAGCGAAGAGATGGAACCAACCCAAGTGCCCCTCAACCAATAAGTGGATAGAGAAAATGTGGTACATCTACACAATGGAGTTCTACTATGCAGTGGTAAAGGAAGATGATATCATGAAATTTGCAGGCAAATGGATGGAACTAGAAGATATATGTTAAGTGAAGTAGCACAGTCCCAGAAAAACAAACAACAAATGGTAATCCCTCATTCGTGGATGCTACCACCAAGTACCTAGTCGTAAGGCAAGCTGAGCAACATTAATGTTATATTCCTCTTTATCTGAAAGCAACTGTGTTCTTATAATGTGAATCCCTTAACAGGCTCTAGAATTAACCTACCATTTATTTTCAGACTTTAGAATTTTGGTATATGGGTAGAAGGTATGTATGCATATTTTAGAGTAATATAAAATTAAATGGGAAAATGTGAATCTTGAAATATGATTTGAAAATAACATAGTTTATTTTCAGATGACATAAATTTAGTATAGGTGTGACATATACATATATATATATATATATATATATATGCATATGTTGAAGCAATACAAATTGGAGGGAACAACAACAAAAAAAGAACTGGGACAAAGACCCAATTGAAACAGTAAAGTTCTCTGAAAAACAATAATCCTCTGCTTTGAAAAACTTTAAAAAGACTCAGAAAAAGATACAAGACTTGTATGGCAGAATGCATGAATGCAGGTGGGGTGGGAGGGCATGGAAAGGAGAATGAGTCTAAACTGGACTGAGAAATGTTGTATGAAATGCACAAAACTTCAATAAAAATGTAATAAAAAGAAAAATGAACAGAGTCAGTATGTACAAAGAAGGCACTCAGTGTCCCCATCTGAGGGCATGGACTGTCCTCGGGCAAGTGCTCTCTGGATTCCCACTTTCCACTGTGCCCACAGACACTGAAGGGCTGTGCCGTTGTGCTCACATTGACTATGATCAGATGCCTGAAGAATTTGGAGATGAGGAAAACACAAAGTCATTTTAAAGACAATTGATCAAGTGTTGGTTGTAACATCATCCCGGTTTAATCAAAATAGTTTTGTTTGTGCAAAGGCATAAAAACTGAGCCAAAAAAGACTATGAGTCAAACAAGTTTTAAGTCACTAAGACAATTTTTAAACATTTTAAACATAAAGTATGAAGTTTAATGCAAGTGTAATCCTGACTCATAGGGTAGCAATAAAGATTAAGAATGGACAAAGAAGGGCTGGGGAGATAGCTGGGTCAGTAAAATCCTTTAGCACCAAGACTGAAGTTCCAGTCCACGACATGAAAAGCCAAGGCCAGCAGCGTGTTTGTAGTCCCAACACTGGGAAGATGAAGACAGACCCCCAAGCTCACTGGTCAATTCAGTCTAGCCGAATCAGGGAGCTTCAGGTTAAATGAGAGGCCCTGTCTTTACAAATGAAGCAAAAAGTGACTGAGGAATACATCCAACACATACATGTACATACACTATCATGCACACATGACACAAATATACTCACACATACACACTCACACACACTGAAGCTAAATATGCGAGACATTATTTCTCCTGAATGTTGCCTAGTCTATAAGTGTATCAAGAACATAAAGTTAGAGCTCTTCTATTTCTGTGTTCCCAGAGCCTAGCGTAATGATTGGCAAATAATAGTTTTTTGTAAGTGCTTTCTGAACTGAAAGGGGAAACATGAAAGGACAAGAAGAATGGTGAATATGATATAACCAAGTATAAGTATATGCATGTATGAAAATGTCATAATGAAACTCCTTATTTTGTATGCTAATTTAAATTAAATGAACATGATTGTGGAACTGAAATGAAGTAAGTACAGCATGTTGCATTACTCTCCTCTGGTTTTCATGCCTCCCTCCACTCACACCCTTGCACACACCCACCCTTGTGGGTTTTGTACTTCCTCTTATGAAGAAGTAGCATTTCTGTTCTAATCCTTAGTTCCATTATGTAATGTGAATCAACAGAATGAGACAGAAGTGACAGCGTAACCAATCCCAAGCCAGGCCTGAAGACTATGTATGTGTTTCCATGTGCCTTCTTTTCCCTTTGCCAGGATAGGAATAGCCTAGCATACTGGTCAGAGGAGAACGATGAGGGCACAGTAAGCCCATCTTCTCCAGCTGGATGCCCTGATGAACACAATCTAGAATGGAGTCCCAAGATGACCCCAATAGATATGGATGAGCCCAGTAAACACCAACTGAGACCAACTAAGATCATGTAACTATTCCACATCCTATACAATGTTCCGGGTCTTACTGCTATCTAACAAAGTACCTCACCTTGACAGTTTAGCTAATAATGTTATGGGTTGAAGATTCCAACCTTGATCGGTTAGGTTACCCTTTGCTGAATGAAACATCAACTAAGTCCACTCAGTAATCCTCAGCTGGAGGATGTGCTGGACTTGAGAAACTGACATGTAAGTCTGGTGCCTTGAAAAAAGCAGAACTTAGCTGGGACTATATCAGTCTTGTAGTCTCAAGATACTCTGACTTCTACCATCATGAATGGGGATCCCAAAGAAAGTTTCCCAAGAACATGAAAGATGCCAATCTATTAAGATGGTATTGAGTATTGGAACAATTATCACTCCCACTGAATCCCATTACTTAAAGCAACTACAGATGCCAGACATACTCAAATGGAAGAGGCATAGATCTCACTTCTCACAAAGAGAAGTGTAATTTCTGACCATCAACTTGCCCCAGATAAAACAGCTAGTAAGTAGAATTCTACTTACTAGCTGTTTTATCTGGGGCAAGTTACTATACCTCCTTAATTTTGTGCTCTAAACCAGAGCTAATAACAGTAGCTCATCTTGTATGAAGCTATCACTAGTGTAGTGTAGTGAGCCTTGATGAATAATACATGAAAACTCCTCAGCAAAGTGTCTCAGGTGACTCTTTGTGTGGTGTGAGTGTGTGTGTGTGTGTGTGTGTGTGTGTGTGCATGAACACATATATAAGCATGTAGATTAGATGTAGTGAAATTATCTAGTCAGAAGAAATATTTTCAAACAATGACAATCTTTCTCATAGTGTGTTATATTGCCTTTGGACATAGTGTAGTCTCCATCCATCCCCTTTATCTGATGCCTCAAGTCCCAGGGGCTGACAGCCTGGAAATTACAGGTCCCAGAATTTCTCACCAACAGGGGTCCAGTTGCCAAAAAGAGAAACATGCATGGGTTGTAAGAGATAGAAAATAGAGGTCATTTTCCTCCTGCAAAAAAAATTTCCATCAATTTTGTGGGCTTTGGCAGGTTCCG
Organism: Rhizomys pruinosus; assembly: GCA_009823505.1. Taxonomy (NCBI): domain Eukaryota; kingdom Metazoa; phylum Chordata; class Mammalia; order Rodentia; family Spalacidae; genus Rhizomys; species Rhizomys pruinosus. Next base: position 94,064 of record VZQC01010688.1, on the reverse strand, counting down.
TAGTAGCTTTTGGCACACTAACAGGAAATCCCCCCTGCCCTCTGTAAGGTGGTTGTGTCTATTGGCAGCAATAATCTTGTGGGTCCTGCCCTGAAGTCTCTGAAAGCTAGAGGCAAACCTCTCAGCTCTTTCCCAGTTCAATGATTGAATAAACCCCAAATTACCTATATTAAATCCCTTCTTCCTGACCTACAGTGATTCTAAACACATACAATGTTACTATCATATCTTCTCCATTTAGCGTTGGCTCTGCCTCTTATAAGTTGCCAGCCTCTCTACTTCTCCTGTATGAGATTGATGTCTACATTCTCTTTTTCCTTACCCAATAATTCCTATTCCATCCACATAATTATCTTTTAGGAAAAAAATTAAAAGTGGACTGGAAATGTAGCTCAGTGGAGCACTTCATTAGAATGTACAAAGCTCTTGTTCAATCTCAGACACGAAGGAAGGAAGGAAGGAAGGAAGGAAGGAAAAAAAAAAAAAAAAAAAAAAGAGGAGGGAGGGAGGGAGGGAGGGAGGGAGGAAAAAGAAAATAAAGAGAAATGAAAACTCAAAAGTATTATCAAAACACCCTCCAACAAACAAGGTTTTGAACTTTCAAATATATCATTCATACCAGTACACCAGTATTATATTCCAGCTATATTCTTGATGTTTATTTCCATATAAATATAAAGAAATAATTTTAGTAGCATATACACATATGTGCATATGATATAAGCTACAACAGTAGCCACCTGTTTAGACCTTCTGTGGGGCATTCTTTCCCCTCCAAGCCTAAATAACTACATAAAATTTTAAGGTGAGGGTTTTCTGGCATGCAGGCCAGTGCGGGCCCATCCCAGCACATGCCACCCAATGCTAGAACCATAGAGAGGAACTGCGTGCATGGATAGAATGACAGCTAGGCCGCACACACTCCATGCCCAGTTGCCCAGGTTGGGTCTGGCACATGGGCCAAAGGAGAACCCTCCCCCCAAGCTACTGATACTGTGGTGGAAAGTATAAATTGCTGGTGCTGGGCTGGAGAGATGGCCTAGCGGTTAAGAGCGCCGACCGCTCTTGCAGAGGACCAGGGTTCGATCCCCAGCATCCACATGGAGGCCGAGAACCGCCTGAAACTCCAATTCCAGGAGAACTCCAGTTCCAGGGGAATCCGACGCCCTCTTCTGACCTCCGCGGCATTGCACGACATGGGTGCACAAAGTTGCATGCAGGCAGTACATTCATACACATATAGAAATAAAAAATTTTTTTAAATAAAATAAAATAAAAATAAATTGCTGGTGCTGTGGTTTACTGTGGTAGGGAGGATCCAGCAGCGTCAGTGATTTGAGGCTACACAGCCAAAGCTGGGGAAGAAACCAGCAGGAAGCAAACTGAGTGACCAACCAGTCCTCCATATTAACATTTGAGATAAGCTACAGAAGCCAAACAAACAAACAAAGGGGGGGAAAACAACAACAACAAATACACATGCCAAAGACACAACAGAAAAACAACAATATGGGAAAAGCTCAAAATAAATCCCCACTGAACTCAGTCAATCCTGTAGAAGATCCCAACAAGGAGATCTCCCTGGAAAGAAACCAAGACACCAAACTTAGAAGAACAATTGTAGACACATTCAAAGACTATAAAGAACAAATCAGAGAACTAAAGGGAGAGCATGAAAAACTCATGAAGGAACTAGAAGGAAAGCATGATAAACTCCAGAAGGAACTAAAAGGAGAGATTGGCAAACTCAGAAAAGAACTAGAGGAAGAGAAATACAAACTTCAAAAAGAACTAGAGGGAGAGAATGACAAACTCCAGAAGGAAGTGGAAACATTGAAAAGATCTCAGGCTGAAAGGAAAAAAGAAACCAGCGAAGCAAGGAGCAATGAGAAGAGAATGAAAAGTTCCAAAAGGAAGTGGAAATACTGAAGAAGGCACAGGATGAAATAAAAAAGCAAATTGAACATTCATCCAATCATGAGGAAAGGATGGGAAAAAGCCTCAGAAGCAGAGTGGAAGAAGCAGAAAAAAGAATATCAGACCTACAGGATAATACAGTGCAGCTAGAAACCTCAAGTAAAGATTATGAAAAATTTTTTAAAACACAAGAGTGGAACAACCAGGAAATATGGGACACTATGAAAAGACCAAACCTCTGCATCATAGGGATAGAGGAAGGAGAAGAATCCCAAGAGAACAGTATTGATCAGATCTTCAACAGAATAATAGAAGAAAATTTCCCCAAACTAAAAAAAGACAAACCCATACAAATACAAGAAGCACATAGAACACCAAGCAGACAAGACCAGAAAAGAAATTTCCCACGTTATATCATAGTTAAAACACTAAATGTTCAAAACAAGGATAAAATACTGAAAGCCACAAGAGAAAAACAACAAGTTACATATAAGGGGAAACCCATCATAATTATAGCTGACTCCTCAGTGCAAACTATGAAAGCCATAAGAACATGGACCAAAGTATTCCCAGTACTAAATGACTTTAGATGCCAACCCAGATTTCTATATCCAGCAAAAATGTCAATGATAGTTGAAGGAGAAATAAAAATATTTCATGACATAAACAAAATGAAAGAACACATGTCAAAAAAACAACACTTTAGAAAATAATTGAAGCAATTCAAAGAACAGAGGAAAGGAACAACTATCCTTAAGCAACCCAAGAGAGAAATTAACAAAAGCATTACAGAGTAAATAAATACCTAGACCAAGAATGCAAATGAAAAATAAGGTGAAAGGAAGCAACACATGTCTCTCAATAATAGCCTTAAGTATTAATGATCTAAACTCCCCAATCAAAAGGCATAGATTGGGAGAATGGATTAGGAAACAGAATCAATTTATATGCTGCCTACAAGAAATCCGTCTCATCCTCAAGGACAGACACCACCCTAGAGTGAAAGGATGGAAAAAATATTCCAAGCAAATGGTACCAAAAAGCAAGCAGGGGTGGCTATTCTAATATCAGACAAAATGGTCCTCGGAGTAAAATTAATCAGAAAAGGCAAAGAGGGCCTGAGGAAGTAGCACCAAGCTGGTGGGAGAGGCCTAAGGAAGGCACTTAAGGACCAGAAGCCACAGTTTTCCAAAAGAGAGAAGTGAGAGCAGTATGCCCTGTGCATTCGGAGTGTGAGCCTGGTGTGGACATCGGGGGCAACTTGATGTTTATTCTATACAAAATAAGAATTCAAAAACTACATCTGGGGGAGGTTTGATTTGATTTGTAGCTTTAAACTCACCTGTGATATGGCACAGAAGATAGTCTCCAGGGAAATAAAAAAAAGTACAAAGGCAGTATGGAGACTATTGTACTTGACTGGAGATGGTGGTGGCTTCAAACAATTTGTTGACATTATTGTACATATTAAAATATCAACTCATTCTCAAAAATTACTTTATTCTCCTTCTGAAAAGTACAACTTCATTTTAGTTGATTTTGACTTTATATTTTGACTCGAAGAGGCTTCTTAGAATTGTGATTTTAATTATCATGACTTTTTTGAGAAACTAAAGATAAGATGAAAGCAAATTCTCATAAGTCTGTATATGGGAAATTTCCTGAAGAGAATGTTAATATTTATTTTCTTTTGGAAATGAAGACTGGAGTTTAGATATTGGTCTACATTTAGAATGGGTGGGAGAAAATTTTGCACTAAGTATCACAACCTAGACATGGCAAGGTTTACACAGAAATGGTGGTAGCTACAACACCTAAAACTAACATAACATCTTCAGATACTCCTAGTGATTTTAGGCACAGTAAGATGTGATAAAAAGAGCTTGGGTGAGATGAACCTGGTTTGGACTGAAGGGCTTGATTCTGCATTGAGATGTCGGAGGAGAAAGAAATGCCTTATAAGATGCCCAAGCCCCAGTGGAGAAATGGGATGTCCTAGTTTGGTTTCTGTTGCTAAGCTAAGTCACTGTAACCAAAAACAACTTGAGGAGGAAAGGACTGATTGACTTTAACACTTCCAGATCACAGTCCATCTTTGAAGGAAATTGGGCAGGAACTTCAAGGCAGGAACTGAAGCAGAGACCAACACCACTTCCAGCTTGCTTCTCTTTTCTGTACTCCGCCTGTTTTCTTGTGCAAACCAGGACCACCTGTCCAGGGATGGCACCACCCACAGTGAGCTGGGCACTCTCACAGGACTCAACAATCAAGAAAATGCCTCAAAGACATCCCCACAGGCTAATCTGATAGAGGAAATCTCCCAATTGAGAGTCCCTCTTCCCAGGTGTGTCAACTGGACAACCAAAGCCAACCCTGACATGGGATGACTTAGACCTTGTGCTGAAGATGCTAGCAGGCTCCTGTGATTTCTCATTCAAATAAGTAATCAAGAGTGATGTTGGCAGAAGTAACCAGTATGAGAAACCTTTAAATCATTGACATATCTATTTCAGGTATGTGCATGCTAAGGATGAAGGCCCCATAAGAGCCAGAAGAAAGAATTCAAGGAGGAATGGCTACTGCCATGCTTTTAATTCGTGTGTGTGTGTGTGTGTGTGTGTGTGTGTGTGTGTGTGTGTGTGTGTGTGTGTGTGTGTGTACCCTGTGTGTGTGCAAGTGCCCACAGAGGCCAGAAAATGGCATTGGATCTTCCGGAGATGTATTAAGCTGTTATGAGTCATGCAAGATGGATGCTTGAACCCAACTCCAGTCTTCCCTGGAAGAGCAGTAAGAGCTTTTAATCACCAACCCATCTCTCCAGCCCCTGCTGCCACAGTTTCATCTCATTTCTCCTAAGAGATCTGGCCATCAATCCTCATTCCTTTGCAAGGTTCCTGGTGCTGTGCTCTACTTCTTTGCAACTGCAAGAGATAATATCTGATTTGTTTCCTCTTACCTCAGTCCTAATGCAGTCAGAGAGTCATGCTTTTAGGTGTCAGATCTCAAGTTCATTCTCAACTATGATGCATCAAACAGAAGGAGGAGATACTTAATAAATACAGACTTCTTTTCTCATTTTATTTTTAAGGGAAATTATGAGTGATTATAATCAGCTCTGACAGACTTAGCACAGTTCTTTGTGTTGACAGTGGCAGCAAAAGCACCATCAATTCTCTTGTCCAATGGAAGGCTATCTCTTTCAGTGTCTAAACAAATGAAGCCATTACAAGTTTCTTAAGCACACTAAATGTAACATTACATTATACCAAGTTAAATGCTCCTTGTGCTTGACAAGTATGCAGTAAAATAAAAACATATTCTCAGCATTTTTCTGTCAGATGGGAAGAGATGGCCTTTGGTTCAGAATATGACATCATAGAGTCCAGCTACAAATGTGAGCAATTTCTTTCCCCCCTATGCATGCCACTTTTCCAATTCCTCCTCTTTTCTTCCAACCCTGCTGTTAGTCAAAGTGGAAATTCTGGACCAGAATAGTATAAGTGACAGTCAAGACAAACAGCATAGGACCTGGTGAGGAGAAAGAACTATACATGGGGGAGCCATCAAGCTACTGATGGAGAGAGAAATGAAGTTATCTGTATGGATGAGTACACAGGTAAAAATGAAGATTAACTTCAGTCACAAAAATATGCCATGGTTCTCCATCTTCAGAATCTAAAACTAAAAACTTTTAGGAAGATTCAGGCAAAGAACAAAATTGTTACTACTTGATTCCATGTGTTTTCCTTCACAGTGATTCAGGACATGTCCACTCTGCAAACCTTTTGCTTTGTTTAAAGAAAACAAGGTTGAGAAAAGGGTCAGTATAAAACTATGACTGGACAGCTGTACAATGAACCTGAAGTAAATTTTTCAGGAAGATACAGTCCACTGATTGGGAAAGTTAATTTACCTAATTTTTCTGTAAACCTATAGTATAGACTCTGGCATGATGGTTCACACCTTTAATCCTAGTGCTTGGGAGGAAGAGGTAGGTGGATCTCTGCAAGTTCAAGGCCAGCCTGGTCTATGTAGTGAGCTCCAGGCCAGCTGGGACTAAAAGGGAGACCCTATCTCAAAAAGACAAAAAAAAAACTAGAGTATAAAGTCCACTAATTTCAAAAGGACAGAAAGTGATACACTTAGAATATATCAGCTGATTTGTTCCTCTCTTTATTAATTGATACAATTACCAGTTGGTTATCTGTCAAAGTTGTTATTGCAACATATGTAATGTCCACAATACATTTTTGTTAAAGTTTTGGTAAGCTGACAAAATCCATGATACAGTAAGACAGAATCAATGTCAGCAACTTTCTCTATAAGGTAGATTCCCTTAAGTCTTTTCTGGGTGCTTGATCTGAAAGATTCACACACTCGTTGAAGTGAATCTAACTAAATCTGAACCAAACACTTCATCTTTCTGGAGACCAAACAGAATGCTTGTTGTAAAATGTTCCTCTGTAAGGAATGTTACAGGAAAAGCTAAAGGTTCCCCAAGGGAAGCCTCAATGGAGATTTCAAGATGCAGAATCTAGAAGACTAACACACATCAAAGAAAAGGAGTTTGGTTTTCAAGCAAAAGATGGTGTTAGGACAGGTGGTAGGCTTGGAAATTCCATCACCAGTACCCTACCATCTGTGGTGAGCCTAGTATCTGAGTGTGGGAAGACTTTGTGATTCCTTTTATCCACTTACCCCCAGGCTGTGTGTAAGGAACTCAGATGTGAAGCATATCTACTAAAGATGTGGCATGCAATAAGTGCCTTACTAGAAAATATTTCCAACTATTCCCCTTCCATTTCTGCAATGTTGGAGATCAGATAGACACAAACACAGACACATACACACACACACACACACACACACACACACACACACACACACACATACACACAGCATTTTTTAAACCAAAGAGATGTAAAACTATTCCATTCAGAAATACAAACACTAGTGTAGTCAGAAGTTTAAGACTAGCAACAGAATATATATAGGATATATAAAATATATGTAATATATACTATATATATATATATATCATATATCCCAAGCTCTATGAGCTCCTCTCTTACCCATTGGAATTTGGACTAGTTTCAGAGCCATTTGACTAAGGTAAGAGCAGGTCCTATAAAAATACATTAATCAGAAATTGTCAAGAGAAATCAGTCTAGAACTGTAAAAAGAAAAATGGGTCTTATCCCATCTCCAGTTCTCAAAAAGCTCTTTAAAACCTCTGATAGACCCCTGCCTGATTTTCCCTGACCCATTATCATCAAAATGGGCATGACTGTGGAACTTCTGAATAGCAGTCCTGTGGGCTATCCTGGCGTGCTCATCATCCTCACACCTCCCTGCTTTGCTCTACTCCCCCCTGGAATCAGATTTCGAGACCTCATTGTGGATGTGGATGTACAATAGAGCCCTGAGCTGGGTCACCACCTGCCTCATGAACATGACATTTGTTCCCCAGGGCTCAGTGACTTATATTAAAAACAAAGAGTTGGAACTAAATGAGTTAGCTCTGTCCTTTTTCTAGCTCTAAAGAATTAGGACTCTTTTCCCAGAAAACCCTGGCTCATCACAGTTGATGCTAGGGAACAGACTAGTGTTGCATCCTCATTTTGTCACTTAGCCAAGGGTCTGTTTCAAGACCTTAGAGTCAACACCATAGAAAACTCTGCCTGTGGCACTGGCTTGGGCAGCACTTTAGAGGTCAAGGGCTCTCTGAAAAAGTTGAGAATCCCAGGCTAACAAATATCTGATGAGTATCAGGTTTGGTATCAGCCCAAAGAAGAACAGAAGGGAGCCTGTCCCTGAAAAAGCTACCAAGAGACTAATGCATCACATGAAAAACAGCAATCTCTTCCTCTTCAGGACAGCCTTGCTATTTAATACCCCCAAAGACCAAGGACAAAGAATGGCATTGTATAAGCACTGTAACTCAAGCAATTAGCCAGGTAATGGTCTGTGGGGTTCATTATAGCAGAATGTCAATTAAAACACTTGGAAGGAGATTATGCAAAGTACTTAGATTTCAAATCTTATAAGCTACCCTAGTAAGACTAAATTACAGTAAATGTCATATTACTATGCTAGGTAAATGAAAATAAAGTTTCCCTTCTAATATGGACCTCTGCCTAATGTCTCATAAATCCCACAAATTGAAAAGAACAGCCAAATGTCTAGGCCTTATTTCACAATAAAGAAAATGGGATAAAGGATGTCATGTTTGAATTGAGTATCTTCTTACCTACCATTAGCCTAATTAATTAATACCTATATATTTCCAGTTAATTATTTTTTAAAAATTCCAAAATACACTTACTAGTTTTATCTTGGAATTCTGCCACAGAACTTGAGGAATAAGGGAAATGAATAGATTAAACATGAATTTCAGGAGAAAAAACTGTTTCTGAGAAAAAAAACTAGATGAGATTTCACTGTTGATGACTTGTCTGAATTCATTCTCAGAGAAGCAGAACATTTCTTTTTCTGTCAGTTCACCTGTTATTAGAAAAACTGACTTCCTCAAACCAGAAAAATAAATAAGAGCATTTTTATGAAATTTCAAAATGCAAATAGCATTTAGCATCTAAACAGGGGAATCTAACGATTTACACTAAATAATGGATAGTAGAAAAAAATAAAATATATGAAAATTAATTTCCGCCTTAAAACCCTTCAAGCCAAGTTAATATCGTAGTTATTTTTTATCTATGAATTATAAAATGCTTTGCAGGAAAGAATGCAAATAAATGACCAATTGATCCACAAATATCATGTTCCATTAATTCTATCATAAAAAGCAATGCATATTAACTTTTTAGTATTAGTCATAATTTTCTGTAAAATACCACAGATATATTTTTAAAAGCAAAACATCTTTTCCCCTTACCAGAAAATTGTTATAAAAGAAACCAGACTTTTAATGCAGCTACATATTGATCTACATCAGTATAATTGAAGATGTATCCCACTATTACGATCTAAACAGAACTTGGTTTTTAAAACCTTCATTACACATCATCTCTGAAAGAGGATTAATCATTGCACGCACCAAAACCATGAAGCTCCATTCTTCTTTTAGAATTTGTGTTTTCTACCTACCTCACAGACATTTGCAAATTCAGTAGCTTTAGAATTAAAAAGGCTTCTATATTTGAAGCCACAGACTTCTGCATTTCAAAATTCAATACAAAACTAGACTTAATACCAGAGAGGAAAACTGCCTTTTATCAATTGCATACTTTTACCATTTCCATTTACATTCTTACTTCCTTGAGGCAAATAATATTAATAGGACCTTTTTAGGCCTGAGATCTTATTGCAAAGGGTCTGATGGAAGATAAAAATAGATCAATATTTGTAATCATCCCCTACCTTATAGCTGTTCCCTTATCAGCAATCCTTCTGGATAGCACATTGAAAAATTCAATTTCATTTGTCATTAGACAGGGGTCCACATTCTTTCTTCCAAGGTTTGCCCTTACCCAATGAGAGGTGAGTGCTCCGTGATAGAGGGAGAGGTAACTTCCTCAGAATCTGGAGAAAGGCTCTGAAATCTGATGAAATGCAAATGTCTTGGGAATAATAAGAGTCTAAGCTTTGACTTTGTTGGCTGCTCTTGGCTTACAGTATTGTCTTTCCTTCTAATGCACTAAAGATCTGGGTTCCATGGCAATAAGCAGCTCTCTGTTTTTGTGGGTATCATAGTTTTGTGACCTATGCTCACTGTATATTAAAACTCATTATTTGTGTTATGGGCTGGCTAAAGGGATTCACAGCCATCTTTGTCCACTGTTCAAGGAGGCTCCATCCATGAGAGCAGCCATGTGGATGACACTTCCAAACATACATACATACACATGCTCAACCTCCTCCCCTGTTCTGCATGAGACTATATCACCCACTGAGAATCAGCAATTCTAAGCCAGGTCTATTTCTTTTTTATTAATTTATTTTTGACAGTTTCACACAGGTATGTAATATATTCTGGTCACAGTATCTCTCCCCACCCTCCCCCTCTTCTCCTTCTCTGAAGTCTCCCATCCAATTCTTCCATCTTTTTGTTTTGTTTTTGCTTTGTGACCGCTGTGCGGTCTGCATGGGCATGGGTATGGAGCTGTCCCCTCATGCATGAGTAACTCACCAGTGGCTACAGCACCAAAAACAATGACTTCCTCTCTGTCAACAGACTGCGACAACCAATAACTTCCCTGTAAGGGCTGAGTTCCATGAGCCTCTCCCTGATCTGTGACTGAAAATTGGGCTCACTTATGCGGGGGACCCTATGAAGGCAACTGCAGCTGCTGCAAGTTCATGAGGACCACAAGATAGCATTTTGCAGGCCTCCTTCCCATTGCCCATCTCTTACATTAATTCTGTCCTCCTTTCACAGTGTTCTCTGACCCTTAGAGGAGGTGATATGAATGCCACGTTTAAGAACGGTCATCCCAGCACTCAGGAGATAAAGGCAGGTGGATCTCTGTGAGTTCAAGGCCAACCTGGTCTACATAGTGAGTTCCAGGCCAGCTGGGGCTACAGGGAGACCCTGTCTCAAAAAAAAAAAAAAGAAAGAACGGAAAGAAAGAAAGAAAGAAGAAAGAAAGAAAGAAAAAGAAAGAAAGGATTAGAGAGAGATAGAGAGAGAGAAAGAAAGAGAGAGAAAGAAAGAAAGAAAGAAAGAAAAAAAGAAAGTCACTTAATTTTCAACACCTTGACCAGCCTGCCATGAATCATGAATCTGCATTAGCTGCTCTTTATTGCAGAGAAGCCTCTTTCTTTGATCAAGGCTAAGGACAGCACTAGACTATGGGTACAGATGGAAATATTTAAGAAATATCTTGACAAGTCAATACAGCCAAACAAGAACAGTAGGTTCATCTCTGGTGCCAATGCCCTCTCTAGCCATGAGACTTTTACCAGGTCCTCAGTACTCGACATGAGCTATCTCTCGTTTGTGGAAAGCTAATCAGAAATCAATTAGTTGCCTCCATAACAATCATGTTCTTGTTGTACCAGTGAGCACATCTTGCCTGGCAGGTTGGTATTACAGCATGCAAAGTCTAAGGCTAAGAAAGACCACATAACAACTTCAGCCTCTATGCCAGCTAGTGGACAAAGAGCAAACTTCCAATTCAGTTCCAGCATGATTTCTTTATGTTCTGCCACAAAGATGTGTGTTGTCTTCAGCACCAAGGTCTTATCCAGGTCAACTAGGTAACTAATAGCAACGGCTGTAACCTGTATAGTTTGGGGGGTGGAGTGAGAAACCTCTGAAGCCTTTTTGGCTAAGTTCATTTCTAAAAGCATATCTTTGTCATTATCTGAGAGCAACAATGAGAGGTTTCCAAGGGCTTATAAATTATAAAGTGCTATTGGCCTCTAGTGGCTCATTCATTTGTGCTATGACTTTATTTGTTCATTTGCTAGCATTTATGAGAGTCTATCAAGTCCCAGACACTATTCTAGGTGCTGGTTATAGAGAAGAAAGAAAATCCACATAGTTAGTTCCTATTTCCATGGAATTTATATCCTAGTGGGAAGTACAACTAAAAATTAAAACACAAAAGATGCAATGAGCTACTAAGAGGCTAATGAACATCATGCACAAACTAATATTATTTGGACAGAGAATGAACAACTTAGACAGGGGTCTCAGAGCAAGTCATTGTGGAAAGTTCACCTTTAAACTGCTACAACCTAAAGAACAAAGATGCCATGAATGTGGAAAATAATTGAGGTAGGGAATGAGGGAGAATCCCAGTTGTAGAAACCTTGAGTTGGTAATAACCACTGCACTAGCAGAGCGATACAGAATAGGTCAAACCAGGGATACAAGGATCAAACCCAAACACCATCAAAACAGTGTGACTGGATATATTAGCATATCTAACATGCAACCTAAAGATCAAGGTGGAGCAGCTACCAGACACGGAAAGAGGAGGGTGAAAAGCACCATTAGGCAGTCCCACGGAGCCCAAGCCAATGGGACCGAAACTCTATTACTAATCAACCTATTACTAAGTTGATTTCCCATCATGAGTTGATGCAGCCAGATAGCTTAACCAGATGCCAGGAACTATTTGATTAATGTAAATCCTCTCCTTCTGATTCTGTGCTCACCAACACTTTACAATTATATCCTTTGCGAAACTGTGCTGATCATAAGACTAATCTGATAGAGTGATTACTCACGGTGAGTTACAAAGTGGCTTCCTCCTTGTCATTTGTCTTCCCTGGTGGCTTATCCACTTGGAGAGAATTCCATGATTATGCTGATCCAACTCCAGGCACCCATTTGGTTCTAGTACATTAATAAGTACTGTGCAAGCCATCCATCTTCTTCTTGTTTTATTGTTTCTGGAGCACCGATCACTCTCAGATGCAGATAAATTCAAGTTTAATCAGGCTGCCTAGAGTAACCCTGCTTAGCACTCCTGGATTTCTTCCCTTTAGCACCCACTGCCTCCTGGTGCTGAAGAGAGGGCCAATGTTACTGCAACTCCATTTAAAACACCAGATCAGGCGGTGCCCTGCACAAGCAGTTAGGTCTGTGAGATCCACCTTTCAGTCTGACCCCCTTGGCAGAAAAACGTCAGTCTCTTCACCTATAAAATGGTGGATTGGGGTAATTATACAAGTAATACAAAATTATGTTTCTCTGTGAATACATAAAACATTATAAGAAAATCCCAATTACTGTCTCTTGCATCCACTGTATTGAGGTGTTAGTGAGATTCCCACTGTTATCACATAGGAATCTTTCCAACCCTCTTTATGCATTTATATCATGTCTATATACATACATCTACCCTTTAAAAGTATGTAGTATGATTCTCTTTGCACTTAATGAACAGTTCTACCAGTACACCTTGTTCTGTAACTTGCTTCTATTAAGCTATATGTCTTAGAGACTTTTGTACATCATAATATTAAGCCTTAGAACATTGCAAGCAGAATACCTGCCTTAGTGTTTTTTAATTGATGCATAGCATTCTATTAAATGACTGCATTATACTTTTGTTGGATAGCTATTAAATGAGGAGTATTAGGCGACTTCCAATTTTAAACTTCCTGCATTCTGGAAGTTTCTCTGGAACAGCGGCAAGAAAGGGTGTACCAAATGAGAGTCTGACTGAGTCTAAGCTCACCCACAGACCTGTAGTAAATCAGATCACGTAAATCAGAACCACAGAAGTATTTATTTAAAATAAAGAACGAAAAATAAAGAAAAAAGCAGCTTCTTTGGTCCCAACATGGGATCTGAGCCAGAACCCATGAGCGTGTCAGCTGTGTGAGATATTTCCCACAGTTTTTTAAAGTTATAGAACCGCTGGACTAGGTCGCTCTAGAGTGACTTTCATTTGTTTTTCTTTTTCTTTTTTTTTTTTTTTTTTGGTCTGTTTTGAGACAGGGACCTAAACCCATTTATCACTCTATTCCACGTGGCAAGCCTTTTGTTCCATTTTGACACGTTTCCTAGTTCTTTAAATAACTTCGATAGTCTAGAATCAACGCTGTCATAGAATTAAACCTGGATTAAACCCAATTTATGCCTACCAAGATACATGAAAGACCGTGGAGTTAATGGTTCACTCCCAAGTATGCTGCACCCCCAGAAGAGTCCTCTTTCACCCTGACATCGCAAGGCAGTGATCCTTCTACCCCATCCAGTTCTCCTCCAAACAATTCTCTCTTAGGTCCAGCTCCTGAGTTGTCTCCCTAATGTATGCTGCCCCCTGGTGGAAGAAGACTGACCAGCAACTCTGACAATCACTTTTCTTCTGTTACCAAACCTTCCTGTTCTCAGAAGGAGAAACAGAGGCTAAATGAGCAAAGGCCTGTGTCTCTTATAGACCTGAAAGGCTACAGAGGACACCAAATATAAACGCGCCCATTAATAGTGTACTACTCAATGAAACCTTGTGAGACGAGTGCCATTATTCTCCACTTTATAGATAAGAAAGCAAACCAGGGAAGAGGTTAAACAAAAAAAAAAAAAAAAACCTAACGAGTCGGGAGGGAGAGACCAGGAATTCAAACCCAGTTGGGGCTGGTCCCAAAGCTGGATTTTGCAGACTGCTTTATGCTGTTTCCCCTCTCTAATCCGATGTATGGTTTTCCTTTTTTCTTCTTTCTGGGTATTTACGTAAGATTTTATTGCTGAAAGTCAAGTAACAACCTTGAGCATGAAGTTTAAAGACGTGTAGCCCAGAGAAATCTTCATCAATTCACTCGAGAATGTTCAGCAAGCGTCACACATTCTGCCGAGTCCCATTAGGAATTCACGCCAGCCTATAATTCTTCCCTCTACAAACCCCCTGGCATCTGGCACTGATGGATTTATGTACCACTACACTTAGAATAACTTTAAACACCTCATTTAAGCCAATGGCCATTGGTAATGGCTGATAAAATATATATAATTGTGGCTGAACATTTATAAATCAGTGTCGATTACTTACAATTTAGTAAAATTGAAAATAATGTTTTCCAAGAAGTTGTTGGACAGTTTTGACTCACTTTGGACTGACTATGTTGCTTTTTACACCCCATATCCTCAGACCATTACCGCCCTTGGTGAAATAAATTACTCTTTGCATTAGGTCAATTAGTATATACATTTCTTTTAAGATGTAAAAAAAACTGAGAGAAATTTCTAACACCTATGAGCCAGTTCAAATTCAGTTCTATGAAAGAATGCCCTTTCTGTAGAATTGACTATTCCCAGAAATTTGTATGCTGAAACCTTTGTCTCTGGTGTGACTGGATTTGGGTGGAAGTTTCCAGCNATAGTGTGATAAACATCTCTCTCTCTCTCTCTCTCTCTCTCTCTCTCTCTCTCTCTCTCTCTCTCTCTCTCTCCTCTCCTCTCCTCTCCTCTCCTCTCCTCTCCTCTCCCACAAAGTGATTGTTTTTTACCACAGGCCCAACAGAATAAGATGGTCCTTATCATCATAGCTACAAACATTAGTGTTTATGAGTGAACTACTAATGCCTATTTATTATTTTCAGCAGTCCCCAAAATTTTGAGAAGGAAAAATAACAAAAGGACACAATATTAGTAAATGTTAACAATTTTTAGATGTGGATAAAAAGCCTGAAATACTGTCTACTCTCCTTCCTGGTTCTGTAGATGTCAGTTTTGGAACATTGAAAGCTTGAGAGTGTACTGCTCCGATTCTGCTGCAATACTGCCATGAAACACCCATCTTTCAAACTCTCAGTGGTTAACACAAAAAGCACTTATTCATGTATTTATCACCAGTTTACAAGCTGCTCTGCTTTAAGCTGGAGGTCACGTTTACTTCTACATGTCTATCATACTGGGTCCAGCTGCTAACTAATGTATGCCCAACCTGGAGCAGAGTACAAGAGAGTAGAGAAATATGCATTGTCTTCAGATTAGAACAAGTAGGCCTTTCCATTCACCTTTAACTAATGTTAGACATAGGATCCAACTCGATGTCAGTAAGTCTAAGCATCACATTACATCAGTGGTGATCTAAAACAAGTATAAGCATAAAAGAGTAAATAGGGGGCTGGAGAGATGGCTCAGTGGTTAAGAGCACCAACCGTTCTTGCAGAGGACCTGGGTTCAATTCTTTAAGCTAGGCATGGTGGCACATGCCTTTAATCCCGGCACTCTGGAGGCAGAGGCAGGTGGATCTCTGTGAGTTCAAGGCCAGCCTGGTCTACATAGCGAGCTCCAGGCCAGCTGGGACTAAAGGGAGAACCTGTCTCAAAAATATGAAAAAAAAAGAGTAAATAATACAACTAATACTCAGAATGGCTGTCATCAGGAACTCTGACAACAAATGTTAGGAAGGATGTGGGGAAAGGAAAACTCTGAAAATTAATACAACCATTAAGGAAATCAGCTTGGAAATTTTTCACAAAATTAAACATAGGAATACCATCTCACTCATTGATACCACTCCTGGCACAGAGCCAAAGAACTCCAGGTCTTGTACACCCACCTTTATGTTGTTTTTGTTATTCTTGTTGTTTAACTAAAAATTCTTTAATTATTTTAGAAATAAGTAAAAATTCAAATAAACCTTTAAAAATTGTTATAAACTATATGTTAATTCCAAAATATATTTAGGAATTTGCATTTTCTCTTTAATTTCATATTACTCTAAAATATGAATACTAACCTCCACCCATTTACCATAATTACAATGTTTGGAAATTAGTGGTAAGTTCATTCTAGAGAATGTTACAGGATTCACATTATAACAGCACAGTTGCTTTCAGATAAAAAGAGATATAACAATAATATTGCTGAGCTTGCCTTTAAAAAAAAATAAGTGGTAGGTTAATTCTAGATCCTATTAAGGTATTCATACTAAATGGTACAGTTGCTTTCAAATATATATAATATATTTGAAAGTTTGCCTTACTAGGTATTTGGTGCTAGCATCCACAGATGAGGGATACCGTTTGTCATTTGTTTTTCCAGGAGTAGCATAATTTCTTCTAGTTCCATCCATTTACCTGCAAAGTTCATGATGCCATCTTTCTTTATTGCTGCATAGAACTCCATTGTGTAGATGTACCACATCACATTTTCTCTATTCACTCATTGGTGGGGGGTATTTTGGTTGGTTCGAGCTCTTCGCTATTGTGAAGAGAGCGGTGATAAATATAGATGTGCATGTATCTTTGCGGTAGGATGAGTCTTGTGGCTATATACCCAGGAGTGGTATGACTAGGTCAGGTGATAGACTCATTTTGAGTCTTTTTTTTTTTATGTGTATGAATGCTTGTTGGTGTAGAGAACGGCTTCTAATTTTTCCAGGTTAATTTTGTATCCTGCCACTTCACTGAAACTCTTAATCATTTCTAGGAGCTTTCTGATAGTTCTTAGCATCCCTTAGAAAAACTATCATATCATCTGCAAAGAGGGATAGTTTGACTTCCTCTTTTCCAATCAGTACTCCTTTAATTTCCCTTTCTTGTCTTATTGCCATAGCAAGAGTTTCAAGCACTATATTGAAGAGGAGTGGTGATAGGGGACAGCCTTGCCATGTCCCTGCCTTTAAGGGGAATGTTTCTAAGTGGTTTTGGTATTAGAGTGATGCTGGCTTCATAGAAGGAATTTGGGAGATTTCCCTCTGCTTGTATCCTTCTGAACAGTTTTAGTAATAATGGTTGTAAGTCCTCTTTAAATATTTTATAGAATTCTGCCATGAAACCATCTGGACCTGGGCTTTGTTTAGTTGGGAGGTTTACTATTACATTTTCAGTTTCCTCATATATTATGTGTCTGTTTAAGCTGTCAATCTCTCCTTGGTTAAGCTTTGGTGAATTCCAAGATTTCAAATATTCATCCATTCCTCTTATGTTTTCAAATTTAGTAGAGTATAGGTTTTGAAGTATTCTTGCATGACTCTCTGGATCTTTTATTTCTTGTGATGTTTCCCTTTTCATCATGAATACTATTGATTTGGAGTTGCTCTTTTTCTTTTGGTTAACTGGGCTGGGGTCTATGTATCTTTTTTTATCTTTTCAAAGAAAAATCTTTTGGATTCATTGATTCTTTGTATTGTTTTCTTTGTTTCTATTTCATTTATTTCAGATTTGATTTTTGTGATTTCTCCCTGTCTGTTGGGTTTAGGGTTCATTTGTTGTTGTCTCTCAAGTATTAGCTGCAGTGTTGTTTCATTTATTTTTCCTCTTTCTGCTTTTGTAATGTAGGCACTGAGGGCTATAAACTTCCCTCTTAGGACTGCTTTTAAAGTATCCCATAGGTTTTGTTGTGTTGTATTGTCTTTTTTCATTTAGTTCCAGGAATATTTTTATTTCTTTCTATATTTCTTCCTTGACCCATTCATTATTCAGGAGTGTGTTGTTTAGTCTCCATGTGTTCTTGTAGATAGTTGGGCTTATTCTGGTGGTGATATTGAGTTTTATTGCATTGTGGTCTAATAGAATGCATGAAATTATTTCAATCCTTTTGCATTTGTAGAGGTTTTTTCTGTGTCCCAGTATGTGGCTGATTTTGGAGACTATTCCTTGGGTGCTGAGTAGAAAGTATATTCTCTGGTGTTTCGGTGGAATATTTGGTAGAAATCTGTGAGGTCTATTTGTTGTATAGTATTATTCAGTTCTGATGTCTCTCACTTATTCTTTGTGCAGATGACCTATCTTATGGGCTTAGTGGGGTATTGAAATCCCCCACTACTAGTGTGCTGGGATTAATCTGCTCCTTGAGGTCCTATAGAATTGTGTTTATAAAGTTCGGTGCACCAGAGTTTGGTGTGTATATATTCATGATTGCGAAATCTTCATGGTTAATTGTTCTTTTGATAAGGATGTAGTGGTCCTCTTTGTCTCTTCTGATTAGTTTTACTTTGAAGTCTATTTTTGTCTGAAATTAGAATAGCAACTCCGCTTGTTTTTGGTACCATTTGCTTGGAATATTTTTTCCCATTCTTTCACTTTAAGTTGGTGCCTACCCTTGAGGGTGAGATGGGTTTCTTGTAGATAGCATAAAGATGGGTTCTGTTTCCTAATCCATTCTCCCAGTCTATGTCTTTTGATTGGAGAGTTCAGCCCATTAATATTTAAGATTATTATTGAGAGATGTGTGCTGCTTCCTTTTACCTTATTTTCCATTTGCATTCTTGGTCTAGGTTTGTATTTCTGCAGTTGTACTTTTATTCATTACTCTCTCTAGGTGCTTGGGGATAGTTGCTCCTTTCCTCTGACCTTTGAATTGCTTCGAGTATTTTCTGATGGTTTGGTTTCCTGGACATGAATTCTTTCATCTTGTTTATGTCATGAAAGATTTTTCTTTCTCCTTCAACTATAATTGACATTTTTTCTGAGTATAATAATCTGGGTTGGCATCTATAGTCGTTTAATACTGGGAATACTTTGGTCTACATTCTTCTGGCTTTCATCATTTACACTGAAAGTCAGCTGTAATTCTGATGGGTTTTCCCTTATATGTAACTTATTGTTTTTCTCTTGTGGCCTTTAGTAATTTGTCTTTGTTTGGGGCATCTAGTGTTTTAACTATGATATGGCATGGGATAGTCCTTTTCTGATCTTGTCTATTTGGTGTTCTATGTGCTTCTTGTATTTGTATGGGTTTGTCATTTTTCAGTTTGGGGAAATTTTCTTCTATTTTTCTGTTGAAGACCTGATCAATACCTCTGTCCTGGGATTCTTCTCCTTCCTCTGTCCCTATGATGCAGAGATTTGATCTTTCATACTGTCCCATGTTTCCTGATTGTTTCACTCTTGTGATTTTTTTAAATTTTTCATACTCTTTGTTTGAGCATTGTAGTTCTTCCACCTTCTCTTCCAGTGTTGATATTCTACTTTCTGCTTTATCCAATCTGTTACTGAGGCTTTCACCCATCTTTTCCTGCTGACTGGGAGGGTGTGCAAAATTTTCCTTTTGTGATTTCTATAGTATTTCCTGTTCCCTTTGTAGTTTTTCATTCTCTCCTTCTAGGTCCTTGATTTGCTGGTCATTTCAGCCTAGGATCTTTTCAGTGTCTCCACTTCATTCCTGAGTTTGTCATTCTCTCCCTTTATTTCTTTGAGTATGTCTATTATTGTTCTTTTAAGATCTGTGTCCTGAGTTATCTCCACGGAGAATTCATTGTTGGAGTCTTCTATAAGACTGCTAGATTTTGTTGGGGATTTATTTTTTGCTTTTCCCATGTTGTTGATTTTCCTCTGTGCTCTTGGCATGTCGATTTGATTTGTTGTTTACAAGCCGATGTGAAATTCAAGTGCTTCTTCATTGGTTTGAAGGCCTGTTCTCTGTGTTAGAAGGCTTGCTGTCTCTTCTGTTACTTTGTGCTCTGAGTCACCTTCTCTGTTCCCACCAGGAAGGGGGATGGGTGACACTGGTTAATGCCCACTCAATCCTGTCACTGCCAAGGTGACCATAGGACCTTCCTCGATCCAGTCTGGAAGTTGGAGCAGCTCCAGAGACCCTGCACCTGAAGTGAAAGGGCTTGGATGATCTTGGAACCCTGCACAGGAAGCAACTGGCCTTGGATGGTCCTGGGACCCACCTGCCAAGGAGCCAGCCTGTCTCTCTCCCTGTGCTAGGATGCTCCTGGAACCCTGCACTGGAAGTCAAACCTCTAAAATTTTTCATTAAGTATGTTCATTGTACAGATGGTTCTGCTACATTAGGACATTTTCATACAAGAATATGAAGTATGCTGAACATAGCCCCAAATTCCCTCCCTTCCCCTTTCTACCCCATCCCTTCTTCCATCACTCTCCCTTGATTACCTAAAGAGTTAAATGTCTACATTCATGACACATATAAATACTTGATTTATAAACCTATTTTAAATCCAGAAACCAAAAGTGAGAGAAAAGATTGTGACATTTGTCTTTATGAGATTGACTTAATACTCTTAATACGATTATTTTGTTGCACTCATTTTCCTAAAAAATTACATAACTCATTCTTTTTATGGGCAAAAACTTCCATTGTGTAAATGTACTACATTTTCTTTACCTGTTCCTCTGGCTTTGAACATTGGTTCTATAATTCAGCTATTGTGTGCAGTACAATAATCAACATTGGATTGGTAAGTATCTCCCTGATAAATTCATTTTGAGTCCTTTGAATAAATACCCAGTAGTGGCTCAGCTTTGTCAACTTTTAGTTGTTTTGGTAAATCTCCACCATGATTTTCATAGCGGCTTACATGGTTTATATTCCCACCAGGAATGTATAAGGATTCTCTTTTGTCCATATGATTGCCAGCATTTATTATTATTTCTTTCTTAATGATTGCGATAAGAATGAACAAGATGAAGTCTCAGTGTGGTTTTTAAATAATATATATTTTGATGGAAAACTAATTTATTATGTGCAGTCACTATGCTAAGGGATCATACAATTCTCAAAATCAGTTCATGAAAATGTTTCTGTCACTATGTTGGTTTACAGAAAATAGGGCTTCAGAAGCATATTATCCACAATTAGAAAACTTTTTTATGTATTTTAATATGTACTTTTATTGACTTTTTATGTGTTTCATACATGATTTTTCAGTCAGTCTTAACCACCATTAGGTCTGCTTCCCCACTGGCAGCCTCCTTCAGTTCTCCAACCTGGAGTTCACACCTTCATTTGTGCTGAGATCCATCACACCAAATCACTCTCTCTGCTCACTCCTCAGTGCCAGCTCCTCCCCTGAGCTCTACTTAGCCTATCCTGAGTCTCTTTTTCTAAAGAAAGCCAAGTCTTCTTCACCTGACCACCATCTGCTGCCAATATTTCCACAGCCGAGATTAGGTCCTGCTACCCATTTCTGCAGTTCTGTGCTGGGATTTTGTCCAGGTGAGCTTGCATGTGTCTTCTGCATGCTGATACCAATGCTATAGGTTCATATGAACAAAGTCCCAGAAGCTTGTAGGATCCTTTTTCATTTGGTCTTGGATCACCTCCCTGCCTCTTAAAAATTTCCCTCCTCCTCTTCCACAATGTTCCCTGATCCCTGGGTGGGTGAAGCTGAATACAGACAGCCTGTCCATGGAACCACATTCTGTAGACTCCTAAACTTCACATTTGGGCATTCAAGTTCCCTGTTGAGTTCCTGGTCTTCTCATGCATGGAAGAGCTTACTTAACAAGAGTTTAAAGATAGTTAATGCTTTCTTGGATTCTTGTTCTATGATGCTTATGTGTAGAGAGGTTGAGTTGTGGATGTGTTGCCTAGTCATGAGCAATTCACAGACCATTTCTGTGTATCTAGTTGTGGGACTCTGTACTATTCTCAACTGGTGTGAAAGAAGCTTATTTTTTGAGAGCTGTCTGGGATTCTTGTCTGAAAATATAAGGATATTTCTTTTGTAGTTAGTAAAATGTTACCTTAGCCTAGGGATGTATTAACCTTGGGCAATTGTGTTAACCATAGGCAAGACCTATGACCTCTCTAGTTGTGTGTATCTGGCTATGTTAATGATACCAGACATGAATTTTCCTCCCACTGAGTGGGCTTTATGTCCAATAGGTTAGCCACTGATTCCCCCAAGATGGAAGTGCTGCTATTGTACAGATGGTGTATGTTGTGCTGGTCATTGATATAGAGATTTGGTATTGAGGCTGATGTTGGAACCATAGATTGATGATCTCCCTTAGTGGCTTGCATAGTGCTCTCCACAGCTATGAAAGCTAATTTTCAGGGGTGGTGGCTTCCAGGTCAGATCCAGTTCCATTGCCCAAGATCCAATATCTGTAGTATGTCCTGTTTTCAGCAATAGAGCCTTATCTTCAGGTTCTGGGAGGCAATCAAGGGCTGTAGCAATAGCCTGTGTAATTTTTGGAGTCTCTTGGACTACCTGGCCAAGGATTCAAAGGAAGGTTTCTCCTGTCTGGTACTGTTTCTTTATATGCACCCTTCATCTTTGCATATGGACACTTGTAGAGGTATTGTGTGTGTGTTTGTCACTAGATTGTTAGACTGATATGATTTTCTCAAGTTTTTTACCCTACCAAGGCATTAGTTATCTCTCCTCTCTCCCTTTCCTGATCTAGCCCTCCCTCCATGACTTCTCCATTTGAAGTATCCTCATTTCTCCCTTGATACTGCCAGTCTCCTGTGGCCCCACTTCTCTTGGGCTCTTTTTCCTCCTTTATACCCCCATTTCCTTCTATCACCCTTCCTCTCTCCTCCCACTTAGATACCCTGATTGTATCCATTCCTCCCTTAGTAACCCTGTCACCTACCAGCCTTCTGTTTCAGGTTCACTCTTTCCCTTTCCTTTCCTGGTTCCTTTTCATTTACCTGGTTCCTGCAATAACATCATGGTGTATACTTACTGTAAGGATTTGGTGCTAGGATCCACAAATAAGTGACACATATGTCATTTTTTTTCTGAGTCTGTGTCACTTCCCTTAGCATAACTCCTAGTTCCATCCAAATGACAAATTTCATGATGTCACCTTTCTTTACTGCTGCATAGAACTTCCTTTTGTAAATACAGCCATTTTCATTATCCACTCATCAGTTAAGGGACAATTAGGTTGCTTCCAGCTCTTCACTATTGTAAAAATAACAGCAATAAGCATGGTTGTACAAATACCTCTGTAATGGGATGAATGGGTNAACCGTTTTTTTTTAACATTACTCTTGATGCTTGTGTATTTCAATACATCATTTTCCAATTCAGTTCAGTCATAATCTCCCTTCCCTTCCCCCCCACCCTCACCCCAAACTGAGATCATGCAATTCTGCCATGAGACTGTCCGCATACATATCTCTGCGCTCAGTTTTTTTTCCATTTTTTAGCTATAAGTGATATCCGGATTGAGTACAAGCATCCTTTCATGTAATAAAACCAATTTCGGGCATTGCTGTTGTGTGCCCACAACCCCCACAGCCGCCACCTACTAGTCCAGCGAGGCAGGTGCTCTCTTTGACAGCTGCGTAGGAGCAGAGTCCCCAAGCCTCCGGAGCACAATTATGTTTCCACCAGACGGGTACAGAGATCACGTTCGAATCAAGTTATAGATACCACACATGTAGGCTTATCGAATGCTTATCTAGTGTACTCTGCATTATAGCACAGCGACTTGTGCGGCGAAAACGAACAGAGGGTCATCCCATTGGAGAGCTACCATTGCTGTAGCTTTGCTTTCACACCTGCTTGCCTTCCCATTTTGGACACAAGCCGGGGTGGGAACACTAACAGCAAGAAACTCGGCAAAAAAAATTGAATCTCCTTGAGAAATATCACAACGTTCGATCCTTATAATCCCTTCATAAACCCCTACTGCATAAGATACAAATTACTTTCAGGCAGCCCACCTCAGGTTCAGCAGAAAAGTTATTCTCCTGAAGGTTCCAACCATAACATAAGGAAAGGCACAGGTGGATGAGAAGCAGAAACAGTCCACTCTCTCTGGAGCTGTTTGTCTTGGACTTCTGCGTCAATTCTGGCTGTTTCCTTTCATGGCTGACAGTCTGAATCCAGAAATAACCTTTCGATTCCTACTAATGAAGCACAAGCAATTAGATTATATAGGTATTTAAGCCAGCATTAATTAGTTATGTTAGGCCTACTTTGGTTATTAAGTCACATATGTTTAGAATGAGAAATGTTGATCCACGAACTACATTTTTTCCTGTTAAATATGACAGGGTCTTACTTAAACCTTATCTTAACACACAGGTAAGCATGACTCAGTTGAACACCACAAGGTATGAGGAAGCGGGGAGGGAAACCTTATAGCGTACGTGAATTGGAGGCCTTATGGGATGGCGGTACCATGGTTCCTAAAGACAGATTTTAAGGGTGCATAAAACCTTGGAGCAGGGGTCCTTCACTCCCACCCTGTGAGTTTTTGTCTTCACGTCTTTCATTATTTCTTTTACCATACTCCCATTCACTATTGTGAATGGGAGTATTTCCATGTATTCCTTCTCCAATTGCTTGTTATTGGCATATAGAAAGGCTACTGATTTTTGTAGATTAATTTTGTAAACTGCCACTTTACTGCAACTGTTAATCATTTTTAGGAGTTTTCTGGTGGACTATGAAAAGGAATGGAAATAGTGGGAAGCCTTGCCAGGTTCCAAACTTAAGGAGAATGCTTCTAAGTTTTCTCCTTTTAAAATGATGTTGGCTGTGGGTTTGTTGTATATAGCTTTAATTATGTTGCAGTATATTCCTTCCAGTCCAATTCCCTCTAGGACTTTAAACATGAATGCTTGTTGAATTTTTATCAAAGACCTTTTCTGCATCAATTGAGGTGACCATGTGTTTTCTAGTTTAATGAGGTCCCACTCATTGATTGTTGACCTTATTTCCTGTGCAACTACTGTGTGATTTAGAAAGTCTTTTCCTACACCTATATCTTGTAGGTTACAGCCAATATTTTCTTCTAACATTTTCAGAGTTTTGGGTTTCACATTGAGGTCTTCCATCCACTTAGACTTGAGTTTTGTGCAAGGAGAAAGGTAGGAGTTTAGTTTCATTCTTCTACAAATAGTGATCCAGTTTTGCCAACACAATTTGTTGAAGATGCTGCCTTTCCTCCATTGAGTGTTCTTGGTCCTTTCGTCAAATATCAGGTGGTTGAAATTGCATGTACTCAAGTTTGGGTCTTCAATTTTGTTTTATTGATCTATAGGTCTGTTTTGTTCCAGTACCATGCTGTTTTATGATATAGCTCTGTAATATAGTTTGAAATATTGTAATATAGTTTGAAATCACCCTGTGCTCGGGATTGCTTTGAATATCCAGGATCTTTTATGTTTCCACATGAATTTTAGGATTATTTTCTAATTCTGTGAAGAAAGTCATGGGGATTTTTGTTGGGATTGCATTGAATGTATATATTACTTTGGGTTGGATGCTCATTTTTACTATATTAATTCTTCAAATCCATGAGCATGGGAGGTCCTTCCATTTTCTGGTGTCTTCCCCAATATCTTTTTTAGAGACTTAAAATTTTCATTGTAGAGATCTTTAATGACTTTGGTCATGTTTGTTCCAAGACATTTTATTTTTTTGAGACTATTGTGAATGGGAGTATTTCCATGTATTCCTTCTCCAATTGCTTGTTATTGGCATATAGAAAGGCTACTGATTTTTGTAGATTAATTTTGTAAACTGCCACTTTACTGCAAATGTTAATCATTTTAGGAGTTTTCTGGTGGACTATGAAAAGGAATGGAAATAGTGGGAAGCCTTGCCAGGTTCCTAACTTAAGGAGAATGCTTCTAAGTTTTGTCCTTTTAAAATGATGTTGGCTGTGGGTTTGTTGTATATAGCTTTAATTATGTTGCAGTATATTCCTTTCAGCCCAATTCCCTCTAGGACTTTAAACATGAATGCTTGTTGAATTTTTATCAAAGACCTTTTCTGCATCAATTGAGGTGACCATGTGTTTTCTGTCTTTGAATTCATTTATATGATTTATGACATTTATTGATTTACTGATGCTAAACCATCCCTGCATCTCTGGAATAAATCCAACTTGATCATAATGGATGATCTTTTTGATGTGTCTCTGTATTCAGTTTGCAAGTATTTTGTTGAGGATTTTTGCATCTATATTCATTAAGGATGTGGGTCTATAGTTTTCTTTTTTTGGTTTTATCTTTTCCTGGTTTTAGTGTGAGAGTGATGCTGGCTTTATAGAAGCAATTTGGGAGATTTTCTTCCATTTCTAGCCTTTTGAATAAGTTAAGTAATATCGGTTGTAGGTCCTCTTTCAATGTCTGGTAGAATTCTGCCATAAGTCCATCTTGGCCTGGACTTTTTTTAGTTGGAAGGTTTTACTGTTTCAATTTCTTTGTATGCCATGGGTTTGTTTAAGCTGTTGGTTATGCTTTGGTGATTCCCATTATTTCAGATATTCATCCATTTCTTTTAGGTTTTCAAATTTAATAGAGTACAGGTATTTAAAGTATTCTTGTCTACTGTGATGACTCCCCTTTCAGATCTAATTTTGTGGATTTAGAGTTGCTCTTTTTCTTTCTTTTGGTCAACTGGGCTAAAGGTCTGTCTATCTTGTTTATCCTTTCAAAGAACCAGCTCTTGGATTCATTTATTCTTTGTATTGTTTTCTTTGGCTCTACTTCATTAATCTCTGCTCTGATTTTTGTTATTTCTTCTTGTCTGCTGGGTTTGGGATTCATTTGTGGTTGTTCTTCGGTGCCTTGTGTTGCAGTGTTAAGTCATTTATTTGTGCTCTTTCTCTTTTTTTAATGTAAGCACTTAGAGCTATAAATTTCCCTCTTAGCACTGCTTTTTACAGCATCCCATAGGTTTTGTCGTGTTGTATTGTCCTTTTCATTTAATTCCAGGAATACTTTATTTATTTTTTATTTCTCCCTTGACCCTTTCACCAAGCATCAAAGGAAGGACAATATTTATACCCAACACAGAGGAGTGCTAAACACTGAGGGAGCCCCACTGAACAAATCCTGCTATGAAGCACAGCTTGATTGGGGGCACTAAGGTGTGCAGCACTCACTCTGTTGGTGATGGGGTTGAGAAGCAAGGTGAGTGATTTTAGAAATGCAGTACTTTCCTGAATACAGCCAGATTTCCAAGCTGTTTAAGGCTTCAGAGGACACGAGGCTAGAGCAGCCAGCCTAACTCACTACACACAGAGGAGGTTAGCTATCAGGGACAAATTTCAACCTTGGGCTGGGTATCTGTATAACTTAAGACTTCTTTGTGATAAGTGGCACTGCCTGTATGATGGACTGTCTTAAACTGAAAGCTTGCATCTGTGCAATAATTATCCCTAAACAGAATCTTTCTTTCTTTATCATCAACAGAATGGTTATTCAAAAAAATCTTTCGTGTGTTTTTCTTTCATATTCTAGGGATTGAAAACAGGACCAAGTGCATCTAGCAATGTTTTACACTAAAACACAGTTCTAGTCCTATACACCTTACATATTAGTTATTCGAAAAGTCAATATAATATGTTTTGATCATATTCATCCAGTCCTTCCACAACTCCTCCTAGATTCCCCTCCTTTGTATTAAGTTTTAAAAGGAAAATGTAACCAGAAATGCTGGTGCATGCCTTTAATCCCAGCAGTCAGGAGACAGAGCCAGGCAAATCACTGTGAGATTGAGGCCAGCCTGGTCCATACAGTGAGTTGCATCCTAGCTGAGGCTACAGACAGACCCTGTCTGAAAAATAATTAATTAATTAATTAGTTAATTAATTAATTAATTAATTAAAAAGAAAATGTTTCAGGAGCTAGAGAGATGGCTCAAAGGCTGAGAGTGAGTGCTCAGCTTGCATAGGATCCAAGTTCAGTTCCCAGCACCCACATCAGATAGCTTACAACCATCTGTGACTCCAAGTCCCGGGATCCCATGCTTTCTTTTAGCCTTCCAAGGCAGCTGGATGCACATGTGTATACTCACACACAGACACACACATACACATAAATATAGAATAAATCTTTAAAAATAGAAAAAATAAAATGTGTCAAGATGAAATTAAAATTATGAATAGAAGAAAACCATACATAATCTACACACACGCGCACACACACACACTCCCAAATAAATGATTTGTGTTCCTCTTCAAGGTAGCATTTGTACTCAGCATAATTTATTAGAAGGAAAACAATGACAGCCTAGAATAAAGCTCCTTTTATAAAGTGACTACAAACCCCAAGCAGATTATATTACTGACCCTGAACCAAAGAAGTTTGTCAGCTTTCTCTCCTTCCAAGCAAGTTGGTCCTGTTGGGCTCCCATCCAGAAAGCCTATCTGCTGTTGCTCACTTTATCTCTCCCTGACCTTTTCTCCCCAGATACAGATTTATTGTTACAGGTCTGTGCACCTGACCCTGGCTGCTTTGATCAAACACAAAAGAGAAAGGAGTTAAAGGGGAAGCCCCCCTCACTCAGTGTAAGACAGGAAATCTTTTGATTTTTAGTAATATGATTTTCCATTAAAATTAACCTATTAAGAATTAAAGTTTCATTGATAACATTGAGTCTTGAAAGTTTCAAACTGTTTGGAGTTAATTTTCCTCTGTACCTTATTTTAAATTGCTATGAAATTTTGTTTGATCCTCCCTTTTATTAAAAACGCTATTGTGAAAGTATTCATTTCTAACTCTGTGAAAATTATAAGGCTTATCATGGAAAATTTCAATTGTAGAAAGCATCCTTCTGTTTTATAATGAAGTGTGTAAATAAAGTCAAAATGTAACAAGTAGACATTTAACAACTCCTGTTCAGAATTCAAGCTGACTGGCAGAAGAAAAGAAAGATTATCTTTTTGGTTGCTTCAAACTTTTTTAAAAACCATTTAGCTATTTTCCCATTGATCCAAGCAATAAAAGACCTAATGTTCCTTGAACAACTTATATTTGAAAATGCTTTTTGCTTCCTGAAAATATTCAGGTTTTATAACATCAAGGGTTTTATTTTCAATAAACTGGAGTTCCAGAATATAGGCAAATCTCTCACCAGAGATTTTTGAAATATTGCAATGTATCAGTGATTCAATTTAAACACTAAAAATAGTTCCTATTATACCATATATTCTTCTAAGGGCTGATAGATTTATATATCCTTCTATGAAACAAATTAATATTTTCTAACATGCGTCCATCACTGTTATACATTAACATAGTGTTTTGAATATATTGTAAATTCTTAACTTAAAAGGAAGCTTTTTTAGTAATTTGAATTCAGAGAACTGACTTTGTACATATGGAAATGGTCCTATGTAACTACATAACAATGTGGATCAAAAAATGTATGTATAGACTACTGTTTTTACAGGTTCTAGGTAACCTTAAAAGTAATCCTTAAACAGTGCTTGTTTTTACATCTGTATTCTTCTACGTGTCTAGGACTGTCTATGGGTGTCTTGCCAGGCTGTTGTGCAGGCCCACTGTGGTCCATTATTCCCCAAGTCTCTATGAGACTTTATCTTTGCCTCTCCAGCAATACAGGACTACAGTGCCTCAGGAAGCTGAGAAAATGCTTCTCCCTCTTGTTTTAGATCATTTGAAAGAGCTTACATATACTGCTTATTTTCTTTTTCTAAAAATTTTTAAGTGAAGAAATAAACATTTTCAGTTTCTACTATTATACGCAGAACTCAAATATGAGGTAGAAGATATATATAATATATATATAATATATATATAATAATATTCCACTTGAATGTATTTAAGATACATTCCACATACATATATAACATATATAAAACATAATATATATATAGATATATATATTTCCTGTGGAATGTATTTTAAATAACATGTACAAGTTATAATTAGTCACCCTTTCTAACTAGAAACTTATAGCCCCCAAATTATGGATTGTTCTTAGTCCTCATGCTTCACAGTTTCATTTTCCTTAATGACATTTTCCACACGATGGGGCTCAGGACACACCACTCAAGGCTCTGGAGAGATGGTTCAGCACTTAGCACTGGCTGCTCTTCCAGAGGACTGGAGTTCATTTCCCAGCACTTGCACTCGCATGGCAGCTAACAATCCTCTGTAAATCCAGCTCTGGGGAATCTGACACCCTCTTCTGGCCTCTGAAGGCATTGCACAACATGGGTATATTTACATACATGCAGGCAAAACACTCATAGACATAAAAGTAAATATACATAAATAACTTTAAATCTGACTAAAGGATGGCAGAATATACCACTGCAAAGTATACTTAGTTTGCATGAATTCTTTTAAGTCCATTATTTTTTTATTAATTTTATTTATTTCCGTATGTGTATGAATGTACTGTCTGCATGCAAGTTTGTGGCACCCATGTCGTGCAATGCCGCGAGGTCAGAAGAGGGTGTCAGATTCCCTGGAACTGGAAGTTCTCCTGAAATTTGGAGTTTCAGACGGTTCTCGGCCACCATGTGGGTATGTTGGGAGATCGAACCGCGGGTCCTCTGTAAGAGCGTCGGGGCTCAATAACCGCTAGGGGATCGCCATCTCTCCAGCCCTTAAGTCCATTATTTTTAAAACATCACAGTGATATGATTTGAAAACATCCCAAAGTTTTGTTGAAAAACGGTTCCCCATAGTGAAAAACAGTTTTTTGGGGGGGGGTTGACAAGTGGGAACTTTAATAGGTAAGTGGATTGACACCATTATAACAGAAGCAGACGGGCTATTGTGGGAAAGGCTTTTCTGATTTGATACAAAATATGGATACAATGCATATATACTACAGCAACACACATATGTATGCACATACTATATAGCTATGTATGTATTTGTGCATCTTTGTGTGTGTGAGGCGTGTGTGTGAGAGAGAGACAGAGAGAGAGAGAGAGAGAGAGAGAGAGAGAGAGAGAGGTGTTTAGCCCTGTTTTCTTTGCTATTTAACCTTGTCCATGGTATAAAAGAAGATTTTTCTAGATGTAAGCCTCTGGACCTTGAGCTTCCAGCTTTCAGAGCCATGAGAAATATTAATAAATATCTCTAATTTATTCTGTGCTAGTATTGTATAATAGCACCAAATAGATTAAGACAGAATAGTTGTTGTAGCTGGAGAGATGGTTCAGCAGTTAGGAGCACTGGCTGCTCTTGCAGAGGACCCAGGTTTGATTCCTAGCCCCCACATTGCAGCTAACAGTTGCCCTATCTCCAGTTCCAGGGGAAATCTGCAACGCCTCTTCTGCCTCCACAAGGCTTTAACACAACATGGGTGCACTTATTTTTTTTTATTTTATTTTTATTTGTACACATAAAATAAAGAATAATATATTTTTAAAAACCGGGGTTGTTGCCATAGCAAATATCTGAAAATGACACAGCATTAGAGCTTGATCATGAGTAGAGGCTGGAGGGATAGCTGCCTGAAGAATAAAAGAAAGATGCAGGCATGGTGGTGCACACCTTTAATTCCAGAACTCGGAAGGCAGAAGGCAGGTGGATCTCTGTGAGACTGAGGCCAGACTGATCCAAATAGTAAGTTCCAGGACATCTGGGGCTACAGAGAGACCCCATCTCAAAAAGAATAGAAGAAAAAGAAAAGAAGAAAAGAAAAGAAAAGAAAAGAAAAGAAAAGAAAAGAAAAGAAAAGAAAAGAAAAGAAAAGAAAAAAAAACCTAGATTGCTCAGAATAGAGTATTAAAGGAAAGTCTCATACGGATTCAAAAGTAAATAACTAGAGGAAAATTCTGAAACATTTTAGAAATTAAGTGGCTATGACAATAGTGTTGGTAGAAACATGAATTAAAAGGCAAATTTGCTGAGTCTCAAACAGAACTAAGGAACAAGGCATTGGAAATTAGACTAAGGCTAGTTCCTGTCATAAAGTGCCAAAGAACTTGGTTGACTTGGATCTGTGACCAAATGTTTCCTGGAAATGAAGGTGAATAGATCACTAGTTCTGAACTGGGCAGAATTCAGGGACCCCAGACAGACAGCTGTGTTCCAGTTAGTTTCACTTGTACCAAACGTGGCCTACTTCCAGGTTCTTGTCCAAATTTTCATCCTATTCTCTACATCTTGGCCAGCTATGAGGACCCCAACTTTTAATCAGAGTTCTTTTCTTAGAAAGTCCTAACTACTTACTACATGGTTTATCCAAAGAGTTAGTTTTTGGTTACTACTATCTGAGCATCCTCAAAAAAAATAAATAAATAAATAAATAAATAAATAAATAAATAAATAAATAAATAAAAATAAAAAATAAAACAAACCCTACATTTTCTGCTGTTACTTTATTTTTCCCAGGAGCATGTAAGTAAATGTGTGCTTACCCTAGACAGGGCACCAACAACAGATCACAGAGATAATTCCACCCAAGCCTAACTTGGTAAGCTATTCAGTTTATTTAATTTACTTACAGAAGTATGTCTGGCTCCAAAATAGTTGCATCGTCAAAGAGTCCTGCCCCATTAGGGGTGATGACCTCATAAAGTCTGCTTCATAGGTCCCAGCACCATTTAAACTTCTACCCCTTGTATAATCTAGCACCTCCCCAAACCAAGTTTATCTAGGAGGGAGAAGGGAGTTAAGGGTGAAATCCAATGTGGCTCTCCCTACCCTCTTTCTACTGGAGAGTGCAGTTACCATCCTGCTGGACCTAGCAATCACTGGATTGTTTCGTTTCACTGCTATGACTATCGGAGCAAGGTAATCTCTCCTCCATGATGGTGTTGGATGGTCATGTTGTACCTGAAAGAAAAAGCTACACCACAACACCTCCCGATGGCATTGGGACATCAAAACTAACTGCAATTCTCCTTCAGTGCTGAGCCAAAGAAGTTCAGTCATGAGCTACACTTATCCCTAGAACAAGCCTTCTCTAAGAATTGCTTTGAGGGAGCTAGAAAGATGACTTCACCTTAAAAGCACTGGCTACTTTTACAGAACACCCAGGTTCAGTCCCCAGCAACCACATGGCATCTAGCAACCATTGATAACTCCAATTCCAGAGAATTTGATGCTCTCTTTTGGCCTCTAAGGCATTGCACAACACAGGTGCACTTGCATGCAGGCAAAACATTCATATATTTTTTAAATTATTTATCTAAGCCTAACAAAAATAAAATGCTTTGACTTCATAAAAGCACAGGTAAAAGTAAGCTTTCTCCATAAAACATCTCAAATTCTTAATTATTCAATTTTAACCACACCCAAGTATGAAATACTAGTAGTCCTGATTGAATACCTTTCAGGAAAACTACTTCTGTCTGCTCTTTCAGTAGTAAAATGTGTACATATAATTGACAGTACTGAAAAGAACACAATACATGCATTCTTATTCAAGGTAACCTCATACTTAAGTCTGAAAGCACTGAAAAGGTATCTTACATGAAAGAGCTTATTCAGAATGATTTCATTAACGAATGCAGTCCATTCCCAAGGTACATTTTTACCTACATAAAGCCAAACTGCAGCCAATCCCGAAACAATGTCCTTCGGTGAATCTTTTAGAAGGTGACTATATGTCATTTTTAATCTAAGAAAATGCCTTCTTTAAATATCATTTAAATGTTTAAATTACATTTTATACATCTATGGATGTGGGGCTGGGTGGGAAAAAATAAAACTATTCCAAGTTGCAGCTCAGCTTGTTCACAGCTGAGTGGGTATTTTTTTGGGGGGTGGGGTTCTACAAAATAATAATCATCATCATCATCTAACTTTGCAAAATGTTATCATTTGGAGAACACTGGCTAAAATGTACAGGGAGAACTGTTCTCTTCCTTAGGACTCCCTGTGAATCCAAAATTACCACAAAAAATTTCAATAAACAAAAAAGTAGAAAAATATACATTTATTTTTTAATATTTATTAGTTTCCATTGGTTTAAAATTTGAAACACCCCAAGATCTCTCTCTGCCTGCTCTCAGAAACAACCACCCTGAGGGATGTTTTGATTGTTCCTTCTAAACATTATTGAAAAATTCAGGACTGCATGACACATTTGTGGAACACAGCTGGAACAACTTCTTCCCCTTAAGATTGAGATTAACTCACACATTAAGACTCCATTGCTTTCTAATTTCTTTTTTTATTTTATTTACCTTTTATGTGTATGAATGTACTGTCTGCATGTAGGTTTGTGCACTCCTGTCGTGCAATGCTGCAGAGGTCAGAAGAGGGTGTCAGATTCCCTTGGAACTGGAGATAAAAATGGTTCTCAGCTGCAATGTTGGTGCTGGGGATCGAACACTGGTCCTCTGCAAGAGCAGTCAGTGCTCTTAACTGCGAGGCCATCTCTCCAGCCCCCACTTTCTAATTTCTACATTTTCCTCTGGTCCATATATTTCTTCTAGCCAATAGTCT
This sequence comes from Rhizomys pruinosus, assembly GCA_009823505.1. Lineage (NCBI taxonomy): Eukaryota > Metazoa > Chordata > Mammalia > Rodentia > Spalacidae > Rhizomys > Rhizomys pruinosus. The sequence goes on along the minus strand of VZQC01010688.1, from coordinate 59,890 downwards.
TACCATCAATTATCTTCTTTCACTTATTCTTCCCCACTGCAAGATGGTGTCTCTAAATAGTAGAGAATAGTACAGAAAGTAGACATATTTTTATACTAGATTTTATTTCTTTCCCTCATCCTATATAAATATATTTGGTGTCTGTTCTGATTTTTAAAGTTTTCCTGAGATTATGCACTTTATACAAAAAGCATGTCTAGAGAATCAAGAACTGCAAAGGGGCTTGAGATCTTAACCTACTTGTAAAGCAACACATTAGCCTCCCACAGTCTAATGGATTCTGGTAGAAGAAATGAGACTCCTGGGTCAAAGACAAAGCACAATTTATCGCTTGGAGCAACAGCAATAATCAGGACATCAGCATTTGTGCCAGTTTTCCAAGCACTGGTTCCTGCAGTGTGGCATCAAGAGGGTAAATGATACCTGCTTACAGTATAGTATAATGCAGGACTGGGACCAGCAGCGTAAGGATTCCTGGGCTTGAACTAAACATATGTGGCCTTTTATCCTGAAGGAAATCTCATTATATGTGGTAGCAAGCAAGCTTGCCCATTATTCTGGACAGAGACACTATGGATTCTTGAAAATCTAGTTCCTGACAAAGTCAATTCCTCTACTCACCCGATGTCAGAAATTTGAGATATAAATGTAGGGAAGTTCCCAAATACACAGTGCTTTCAGTACACTAGACCCTGGTAAGAATTCCAAAATCTTCCTGCACTCAGCTTTTATTCATATCTCCTTTATTCCAGAGGCCACAGCAGGTGTCAACCCATTAAAGGGAATGTGGAGAAATACATACATCATACATACATACATAACGATTTTCCCTACTACTGTAGTTGATTCACTTTGTATTTGCCAATTCCAGATACTGTGTCAGTTCAACTACCTGGAATATTCCAGTATCGGTAACCTTCTAATAATTGTATTAGTCCCTTACCTGTACAACTGTGGTTAGCTGGAATCAGCATACACTGGTTTTCTTTGCATAAAGCAGTCTAATCATCTCCCTGTGGCCAGCTCTCCTGGAGTTTTGAATCCTCTCTTTCTGTAATGAGAGAAAAGGAGAAATTGGCCATCTTCAAATTCAAAAGTGCCCAAAGAAACCACCTTAATTGTAAAATTAAATAATATTTAAGGACATTAAAAAATGTTAAACAAAAATTTTTCCATTTGATTACCTTCTAATTTAAAGTAAATCCATTTTGCTTATGCATATTTTATATGATATATATTCAATTACACTGTGTTGCATAATGAATAATAAATTACTAGTAACTGAATATTTTTACCACTATGTAATAAAATTTTCAAGATGAAGAAAACAACTACTTTGCAAATTCATATATAATGTATAAATACTTTATATAATTTCAGGTTTTTAAATACTGTAGGCAAGAGAATGTAAATTTTTAATTCTTATTATTGTTTTCTCTTTTTACACCTTTTTGAAATATAATTGACCTGTAGTAAATTGCACATATTTAAATTGAGGAATTTAAATATGTAGATACATCCATTAAACCATCACCACAATCAAGATGATGGATGTTCAACCCAGAAAACCTACTTGTAATCACTTCCTCCTTCCACTCCATCCCCAGTGATTTGTACCATGCCAAATGCACACATTTTCATTTTATAAAATTATACTTAAGTGGAATATACAGTATACACTATCTTTGGTCTGCCTTCTTCCAGTAGTATAACATTTTTAGATGTATTCATGTTGATATCTGTATCAATAATTCATTATTATTTTGGCTGACTAGATTTCTAATACATATATATTATACAGTTTATTTATCTTGTAGTTGCTGGAGTTTTCGTGCACAAGCTACAACTCCAGGAGTCCCAACAGACTAGGTTGGATCACCCATCCACAATATACCAATTAAAGAGGTAAGTAGTGGTAAAAGACTAGGAAAAGAAATTTAATCAATATGGCCATGTGAAACAAAACAAATAAAAGGTTTCAGTAATGCCAAGTTCTTCTTTGAAGTATTAACATGAGCTCTAGGCTTAAACAGAGGAAGGGTTATGCACAGGAGCATGCATATGTATAAATAAGCAGCCTTTCTCAAATATGGTCTTGTTACCTGAGATTTTAATTATAAAATCAGGGGCTCCAGCAGCCCCAAGTATTTAAGATTATGGGAGTAAAGGGGAAGAAAGAGCCCAAGAGAGAGGGTATCATAGGAGACAAGAATTATCTAGGGGAAATGGGGAAAATGGGGGTACTTTAACAGGGGAGGGAAGAAGGAGGGTTAGACAGGTAGAGAGAAGAGAGAAAAATAATGCTCAGGTGGTGTGAACCACCAAATGGAAATGCATTACATCAAAAGTCTACTGAAACGTGGGGCATGGTGGCACATGCTTTTAATTTTAGCACTTGGGGGGCAGAGGCAGGCCGATCTCTGGGAGTTCAAGGCCTTGTCTGAGTAGAGCAAAATACAAAACCCAACAGGACTCCTATATTAAACTCCACCCACCCGGGGACCACTGTGGAAGAGGGGATGGAAAGATGGTAAGAGCCAGGGAGGAGGTGCATAACCACATGGAAATAGAATCATACACGCTCCTGGCACATTTCTTATATGAACCTACAGCAATGTCGTCAGGATGCAAAAGACCCATGCAAACTCAACCAGACAAAAACCCAGCACTGAACCATGGAAATGAGCAGCAGTCCCCAATCTTAGTCAATGAATTATTTGTATCTAATTACTGCTGGGTGAGGATGAGCTGATCTGGATGGGCTGACAAGACCCTAGTGGACAAACTTGCACTGAGGGTCATTTGGAGACACTAACTTCCCAGGATGAGCCTTGACGCAGATGACAGAATGTCTGATTTCCAATGGGAGGGAAGCTGTGGGAGGGTGTCAGTGGGGGAAGGGTATGTAGAGATCATTGAGATGTGCTGTGTGAAACACACAAAAATTCAATTAAATAATAACAATATTAGTAATACAACCATACCTTTTGAGCATGACCTCAAAAACTCTGTAAATAAAGGATAAAGCCTGTTTAAAAAAAAAATCAGCACCAGGCATGGTGGTACACACCTTTAATCTCGGCACTGGGGAGGAAGATCTTTGTAAGTTCAAGGGCAGCCTGGTCTACATAGTGAGTCCCAGGAGACCCTGTCTCAAAAAGAAGAAGAAGAAGAAGAAGAAGAAGAAGAAGAAGAAGAAGAAGAAGAAGAAGAAGGAGGAAAAGAAAAACATCAACATGTGACCTAACAGGATCCACCTCATAGATGTGCAGTTTTGTTAATAAGGAGTAGTTACCACATATCGAGCCTAACTATTCAATGTTTTAGATAGTAAAGAGTCCTCCCTGTCAAGTTCAAGGTCTTATGAGAGCTGAAGATTTGTTTAAGAATTGGATTGAGGGGTTGGAGAGATGGCTCAGCAGTTAAAAGCACTGTCTGCTCTTCCAGAGGACTCAGGTTCAAATCCCAGCACTAACATAGTGGCAAACAATTTCCCTAACTCCACTTCCAGGGAAACCTATTACTCTCTTCTGACTTCCATGGTCATTGCATAATGCCGGTCCACTTACATATATGCAGCCAATACACTCACATACATAAAATAAAAAGCCCAACAAAATATTTTTAAAGAATTGGATAGAGACCTCTCAGCTTGAGATCCAGAGAGTGCTGGCCTGGACTCAATGTGGTGCTGGTAAGGCAAGGGGAACTGCCTTTGAGCCTTGGGGCCTGCTACCCACACCAGAACCTATCAGCTTGGGTTCCAGAGACCACCAAGGCATGTGTGCACCTATACAGGGTTGCAGGGGTGCAGCAGGCCAACAGGGTACTGGTGCAGGGCCAAAGTAGCAACACAAACCCCCCACCCCACCACCCACTCAACCTGCTGGAGCTGTGGTGCAGAAGATCTAGCAGGCACAGTATTAGTGATTATAGTCTACACAGCCAATGTTGAGGTACCAGAATCCAAAGAAACAAATAAACGAACAAATCCACATGCCAAAGACACAAAGAAAAAAAACAATATGGGAAAATCTCGTAATAAATCCACACCTAACTCTACCAACCCTACAGAAGATTCTCAAAAATAATAAGATACCTGGGAATAAACCCAACCAAAGATACCAAAGATCTCTACAACAAAAATTTTAAACCCCTGAAGGAGGAGATTGAAAATAACATCAAAAGATGAAAAGACCTCCCATGATCATGGATTGGAAAAATTAATATAGTAAAAATGTCCATTTTATCCAAATTGATATACATAGTCAACATAACCACAATCAAAATCCCCATGAGCTTCTTCACAGACTTGAAAAAAA